>JANAVB010040019.1:5253282-5324210 GCA_029216955.1 Iris pallida
TGTCATCCCTTCGTGACGACCGCCTTTCGATCCCCCCTGTCGGCCCCTTTCGTCGGAGACCCAGGGCAGTGCGCCCTCTCCCCCATCCCTCCCCGGGCTACGCACCCACTCGCTCAGAGCGCCCCTCGGTTTGAGTGCCTCCCCCTCGGGCAGTGCACCCAACCCCCTCGGGCCCTACGCTCCGCGCCAAACGCTGTTCGATTTCGATTTTCGAAAGTAGCGGGTTTGGGACTTCGGTTTCCGTGACTTCGAAAAAAAGAAGACAAATGTATATGGTGATTGTCGTTATTCAGTAGGATCTTTGTTTAGGGTTTCCCCCACATTTGTAGGAACTTGGGCTATCTCCCGGTTCCAATCGATCTCTATAGGTTTTTCTTCCCGCATTTTGTAGGAACTTGGGCTATCTCCCGTTCCAATCGATCTCTATAGGGTTCCCCCGTATTTTTAGGAACTTGGGCTATCTCTCGGTTCCAACCTCTTGTTTTTCTTTCAATGAAGGCTTTAGCCATTGTTTAAAAAAAATAAAAAAAATGAAATATATATATATATATATATATATATATATATATATATATATATATATATATATATATATATATAATTGCCTATAGCCTTTCGTTCACTGTTTTGGGTTCTTGGTTGTAGACTGTGACAGAGAGAAGATGAGGCATGTGTACACCTATGTGTCACATAAAAGTAGGAGGGGACCGTCAAGGACAGCCCCTAGTAAAGGGTTACATTTGAATGCCTTGTCTGAGTAAGTGTGTGTCCAATGGAGAAGGGAAAGAATGTGTGAACTGTTACAATTGACAGTGTGTGCATGTGTGGATAAGTGAGTGAGTTTCCAGTTTTGAGTGAAGTGTGTGAGAGGAGAGTTGGTATCTCTAAGCGAGTATCCTGATTGAATGTCCATCCTAATGTCAGTAGTTGGAGTTAGTAGTGTATCCTAGAGTGAACTAAGTGACAGTGGGCTCACTTGTAAAGTGTGTGTGTGTGTCTAAAGGGATGGAGAGAACCAATGTGTGAATCAAGTGAAGTATCAGTCAGTAGATAGTGAGGCTGCCATTAGGGTGACGTGTGAAGGGAGTGTCACCTAGGATCTTAGGCATGCCAATCCTTGTATGGCCTTAAGCCTATGTGTTGGGTGAGGAATGGAACACTGTCAAAGAAAGTGACTCCATTTGTGACAGTGAGTGATTGAGGACTGGGCTTTGGGTCAGTGTTCTGTGATAGATAGGCCACATCAGCCATATGCCATTTGTGTGTGCCTTTGCACCACACAGGGAGATACAACTGGGGCAGAGGGCAGGAGCCTGGGCCATTGGCCTGTGTTCGAGAGAAGGATCATGTTTGGTGTTAGCCACTTAGCCTTTGACCAAGTGGTGTGGTAGGGGCTTGACCCCCCTAGCATCAGCCATTGGCCATAGGCCTATGCAATCAGTGAACCAGTATCAGTTAGTGAGTATCAGTCATAGTTTAGTGAGTGTCTTGACAGTGTCTTTGAGTGTGTGTGGCCCTTTCAGTTCATAATTGTGATAGAGTTCAGTGACCCAGTGAGTGAGTGCGCCTGTGTGAACCATAGAGTGTTAGTACATTCAGTTATTGGAGAGTGAAGGGGACTTGGGTGTGGACACTTGGCCATTGACCATGTGTCGAATGAGTGGACTGTCTTGATAGAGTGTAGCAGTGAACCAAGTATTAGAGTGGGTGTGTGAGTGTCTAAGTAAGTTAGAGTGTTCTTGTATCAGTACAGTCAATGTATTAGTAGGTTAGAGAGTGTTAGCATGTACCAGATAGGATATTCAATATGAGTATCCTAGTAGTTCATTTTTTAGTGTTAGTTAAAGAGGGTGAGGGTATGATTTAGTTAGAGTTTGGGGGTATCAGTTTAGGTGAACTTAAAATCAGTTTGGTATATGAGGGCTTGGTTGCAGGTAACAGCACCTGAAATGGGGATGCAGGCAGTGCAATGTACTGCACTACAGTTGGGGGCTTAACCTCCATCTTGACTGCTGTAGGCAGGGTGCCAAGGCTTGGCAACTTGGCCTATGAGCAGGCTAATGAGAGGGGGCTTGGCCCCCTAGTAGGATCTGCATTAGCAGCAAGCATCATTAGCTTTGCAACAGCAGTAAGGCTGCCTATGCAGTAGCAGCAGGGGATCCCTCCCCCTGTTTGATTGTGTACATATACCATTTGGCCACGGTTCATGTCATGGTGTGTGTGAGTGTGTGTGTGGTAGTTTTGTGAGGGGTTTGTCAAGGTTGAGGGTAAGGATTGGATAGGTAGGAAGATTTTCTATCTAGGTTAGGTAATAAGGATATTACCTATCCAAATAGATAAATAGGTAATGAGTGTTACCTAATCTATAGTCAAGGTAATGAATATACCTATATAGTTAGGATAAGATATTACCTAGGGTAGGTAATGGACTAGTAGACAATATAGTTAAGGTAATAAGGGTTTACCTAGATATGTAGGTAAAGGGTATTTTATAGGTAATGGAAATGTAAGGTACATACCTAGGTAGGTAAGTATCTAATATAAGAGATACATATGTATAGATAATATTCTAAGTAGATAATAACATGAAATAGGCTAACAGTCGACTCATGCAAGGCCAATGGCCGTTCGAAGCTAAATCGGGATCGAGCATGACGGTGGGAATGTTAAGTGACAAATGACACAACCCTTCAGAAAAGCTTTCCTTTATATAGGGTGAGTGTGGTCCAACCCACATGCCACGTGGTCGTCGGTCAAAGACTCCCAAAATTAACGGGATGAACCTAGAACTCAGCATAATGAACCTCATTTAATAGGTTCATTTCGATTGAATCCTAGGCCACTAATTTCTTGGAATTCCCTAAATTGATGGCGATAATTAGAGAAGAGGGTGACCGACTCAAGAGCAGTCATTAATTGCTCTTAAAATACTTTGACAGATACTAGCTCCTTCGACTCAGAAGTACAGCCAGCCCATAGCGTCCTGGCATCAACCCAAAAGCACAGTGGCTTTAAAACCTAGTCTACTCGTCGCCCAAAAGCGCAGTGGCTCCTTTGATTTCATGATCGAGTCTACTCGTCGCCCAAAAGCGCAGTGGCTCAGACCTAGTCTACTCGTCGCCCAATAGCACAGTAACTCTGTCGTCTTTGAAACACAAGTCTACTGCTCGCTCTCAAGCGCAGTGACTCCGTTTCCCAAAGTACAAGTCTACTCGTCGTCTTAAAGCACAGTAACTTTATCTCCTGAAGCACAAGTCCACTTGTTGCCCTAAAAGTACAGTGACTCCATCGTTCGAAGCACAGTCTCCTCGTCGCTCTAAAACTGTAGTGACTCCATCGCCCGAAAAACAATCTACTCGTAGCCCAGGAGTGCAGTGACATAGAAGCTTTGCCAGAAGCATATGTGGCATGGTTCCACGGGTATCTTTTCAGGTAGTACCCGAATTGGTTTGTTTAAACCACTGCTCTTAAGATATAACAGAGTTCGATTCTGTTGATAAGAGCCCTATCCTATCGGTTTGTTTAAACCACAGATAAGGATAGACTTTGTTCTCATAAACGAGGGCCATATCCAATCGATTTGTTTAAACCAATGTCCCCTAAGATAAGACAAAATCCAACCTCGGAGATAGGAACAGAATCTGCTTAGGTTCATCCGATCAACAATAAACATATGCCACGTGTCGTTTATTCAGTTCTTGATAACTCCTCCAAAGATCTTGATAAAAAAGAATCCCAGCGTCTTCCATATGTCAGCTCAGCAGCAACTCCCACCGTACAACCTCGAGATTCTTACGTATCTCTACGTACAGTGTTCTTGCATAATCCTTATGCACAACGCATATATGCTCCCCTATAAATGGAAGGAGTTTTTCTTCGATAAAGAGGCTTCAAATTCTTCTTCGATACCCTCTTGATTGGCAACCCTAGAGTTTCAATCATCAGCACCAGAAAGCCAAAGCAACTTCAACTCTTCGTTAGATCATCAATGGAGTAAAGGAGCCGTTGCAGTGCTCGATCTCCACCGTCACACTTTTTTAGAAATTTTGTACTTAGATCTCTTGTGTAGTAATCAATTGTACTCTTTTTACGTTTAATATAAAAAAGTTCATATAACCTTTTTTCATGGCAAACAAGATGGCGACTCTGCTGGAGACTTTTTCTCCTCCAACGAGAAGGTGGTGATACAATCTGACAACAACTTGCTGGGATCTTCCCAGAAGACGTTGGTCGTACATTTCGACCAACAAGCTTTTGAAGATCTTCTTTCTGAGGTGTAGTCGAGTCCGGGTTTCGTAAACTGAAGAAGACTCGACACACCTGGGTGCCGAAGACGGCTACGACGAACAGCACGACGGAGGTGACTACGCTCCAGAACCCCCTGACCGACGAAGCCCCAAATAAGATTTCGGCTCTTGCTGACATGCCGCCTCGCTCAGTTCCTACTATAGGAAAACACAGCGAGGAGTACGGCTCCTCTATGGTGGGCCTGACGAAGGCACAACGCTGGAAGAAGCGTACAATGACCCACCAGCGGAAGGAAGAAATTGTATAGCCGAGGACTTCTGTCTTTGACATAATTGCCTACCTATTGGGTAAGGCAATATTGGATTCTGAACGTTACGCACCTTCTAGGGGTAACACAATAAAATCCAAGGCAGCACGTGCCATACACAGCCAAAGTGCTATGCCAACCACTTTGTTGGACTCTGAATACTATGCACCTTCTAGGGGTAGTAGGAAGAAATCTAAGGCAACATTCGTATCACGCGATCAAAGTGCTATGCCGACAGCAGACCATGTTACGCCCTGCTCCCGTAGGAGCGATCGTCCTCGCTAAGGCGTGATGCCGCACGGGCCTAAGTTGCGCCCGTGCAAGGCTAAGTCCAGAAACAACCGATTTGAGCTAGGCCACAGAGTCGCACAGAGTGTCCCCATTTGCAGCGAAAAGTAAATGAACACAAGTAGAAGCGAATTCAACACTTTTATTGATATTCAAGAAGTTTACAAGCGGCGCTAGGCCGATATTACAAATCGCTCAAGCTCTCTCTCTCTGAAACATAAAAGGCGTGCGAAGTGGCTTACAACATGGAATGATTCATGGCGATGTTCTAATATATTATGTCCTGTATATGGTGCTCCAGCTCCTTGTAACGCTCCAAGGCTCGAGAGATAGCTCCGCGCCTTAGCACGTTCGAGGGAAGCTCCGTACCCGTCGACGTTCCCTGCTTCCTGCAAGCAGACTGTGGGGTTATCAGTACATTGTTATGCACTGGTGGGGAGGCTAGCTCGCCCAAAATGCTATCATTACCAAACACGTTCCATTTACTTTTGTGCATCTCTATCATTTATTGTCTTTCTAATCTTGCCTTAGGGTCAATTTCATAGCACATATCATGACCTATCTCGTGTTGCTGAATTCAAGTATCGTATGGAAATACATGCACGACTTACCCATACTTACCGTCTGGCCTTTCCTGTCCAACGTAAACCAAGTTAGTCAATAATTCATATAAAATAACTTAACGTAGTTCATGTAAGCATTTAATGTCAAGTGCGTGTTCTTGCCTCGGGTTCTAGGACGTCGTAGGCCCGTTTTCTAATTCGTTTGCTCGAAGTACTCTTGCTCATTTTGTGTGTTATATTCAAGCCTATTCAGAAGGTGCTTTGTACAGTTAACTTAGACTACTTTGATTTCAATGCAAGGACTTGCACGTGGATTGCCACCAGCAAAGCCCACTTAAATCTATATGTACCGGTCGCTGGCATCACAAGCCATTTTGGACACTTCCAAGCCGTGGTATTTCTCAACTAGCGTAGGGTGAGGACTGGCACACACCCCGTTAGTCTCTTGAAATACTCCTGCACTTACGTCCCCCGGGTGGCCGAGTCTGCACCCAGGCAGCCCGTAAGCCATGACTTTGATCCCGCCTAGGCCGACCACGATCCTCCCTTTGATCATGTCGTGAAATCCGTATCACCCGTACACGGGTCCGTCCACGACCATTTCGTATTTTATCGTTATAGGCTAACCCTTAGCCAAAATGCGTTATCGACCAGGTTGGCGTCCGTGCAGCGCGGGTAGCGAGCCCCATTGTACGTGACCGTCACACCTGTTGCTAACCATTCTTTCTTTTCTTATCTTTCATTCATTCATTCTTTTCTTTGTTTTATTGTCCGTTTGTTCATCGATTCATTCACGTATTCATTCTTTCATTCGTTGATTCATTCATTCACTTATTTGTTCATTTATTCATTCATTCATACATTTTGCAACTCCCCGTGCGGGAGTCGCCTTGGCGACCCATCGGTCCCATAGTCTTTCCATGTTGCTAAACTCTACTTGGAACGACTATGTTGATAGTCTCCCCGTTTCATTGTTGTAACCATTTATTATTTTCATTGTTTGAACGCATCAGAGACGTAAACGTAAGCTTGTGCCTTAGTACGAGCGTGGAGCGCGGTGCTAGAGTTCTCACAATTTCCATGTTCTTTTCCATATTCTATACAAGCATACAAGATGGGATTAATCCCTTAGCTAGGTGCGTTGGGTCATTTATTAGCATGTACGGTGTTATCGCCTAGCGATTTCAGTAATAGTGTCCGTATTGTTATGTGTCTAGGCTAAGCAAAGACGGGTTCATCGGAGCCACCCACCTTAGCGATGTTCGTATCGGCCGTGCGATACTCCGAGCGCACCTTTGATAGTCTAAGTCTGGATTCATCTTGGACGGGCCATTGTAAGTCTTGCATCGATTCGCATCGATACTTCATCGGGTCGACGCAACTCTTCGAGTCGACGGCTCGTTTGAGTCGTTGCACTTGCCGTTTGAATCGGCGTTCCGCTAGGGCGGAGCGGGTCATTACATAATACACCACTCAAAACAAGTCTCGTCCTCGAGACTTCCTGAGTGCAGGTCATCCTACCATTCCTTAACTCGTGTCATCATATTTTTATAGACAATTCTATCGAACGGCTCTATCGTTCGATGGCATCGAACCATGCTCGGTACCTTTTCAAGTCCCGTGTCGTATACGTTTGGTCGATTTTATTGAATGGCTTTTTATTCATTTTAGAGTTGATAGTTCCTTTTCAATTATCGTGTTTCCTTCGACTTGGTTGCTATTTCGACGTATACTGGGACTGAAACGGTCACACGAGGTGCGTTGAAATTCTCAAACACGAGAGTCGTGGGCTGAGGCAACTCACTCATTCGTTCATGCGCATCGCAACACCCACTTGCAGCTGTATTCGAGTTCATCATATCGCTGAGTTTGGATCGTACACGTATCCAAGGCGTCCCCCGAATACGTATATTTCAACCAAGCTTAGCGACTAGCGAAGTCGGACAAGCTACTCGTGATAGTTTCGATTTGCCGATCGTTTTGCTAACTTCGATTTAAAACCGAACTCATGTGTGTATCACATATCGTTTATTTCGGTCCTCGAGATGATTCGATTCGCTTCTCAAGCGCTCTTGTCAACGAAATCAATACGATTTCTTCTTAGCGGAGTCGGCCAAGTCTAAGTAATTCCCTTCCGATTCGAGACCAAGTATTACACTATCATCGAGTACGTCTTCCGACCAATGATTCAATTCATTATTTCAGCTTTACTAGTGCATCATCCATTCCTATCATTCCCATCGTTTGGGGCCATTCTCGTTGTCGTTCATGCACACTCCTAATTCCCCGTCCTACTCTAAGTCTTGTTTCCCCAAGCCTATCGTCTGTCCAGACGATACTGTAAATGTCATCGCACAGGTTTAATCACTCGGCATAGGGTCGTCCGCCTATCCGCTAGGCTATTTCTTTTTGAAACTAAGTCAATGTCAGGATTGGAATCACAGCTCCCCAACAATAATGCCAACACTGACCCCAATCCTAGGGTCAAACCAAAGTCGATAGTACGGGGGGTTTTCTACCCAAGCTCTCGTCACTCAGATTTCTAAACATCGAGCACGATCACCTATTCATATCAATGTATTCGTTGCGCATATTCGAATCCATTAAATCACCGAATCGACATACTTCACATATCCATTCTAACCAATTCATGTATTCGATCACGAGGTTAATCCAGCTCGACAATACATTGCGCCCCAATCTCACGCGAGTCCGATTATCCATGGCGGTTCATGAATCACCATGCAACGCTCCCGCAGAATAATTATTCTCATCGGGGCGTAACTCTTGTTTGAGTTTTAGACTAACCCATTCTCGATACGCGGATTGGACCTACTCAATCCTCAAGTTCAGTTCTTCAAGCACCCAAATTCATTTTCGAGCCCGCCTTCGCATCAAACCACAAGTCGAAGCACACAATTTGCCACGCCATGCTAGTTCAATCACCCCTGCTGTATGAATCACCATACCAGCGCTCATGCAGAGTGATCGCCCTAATCGGCGTGACGTATGTGCGAGGCTGGAGTTGCGCTCGCATAAGACAAGCAAGTCGACGTTGGGGTTATCGTCGAAGTAAATCCAAGCATTCATATTTTCATCCAAGCCAAATTAATTCGATAGTCTGACCGTCATACGTTCAACTAGAAAATCCTCGAGCTAAATCTATCTTTTCCTCGACACGTTTTTAACATCCCAAGTATAGCATCCAACGGGACAATGACATTTGCACGATCGTCATTCGCCGAGTCAGAGTACCCCTGAGTTATCGTATATTGATCTTTGATACGCCTCAATACCATCGACGATATGCGTAACCTGACGATCTTCCTTTGCAACCGATTTCGAGTCGTGCGTTGATGCTGTTATCCGAGTTGGATATTCCACAATTTTCTCGATATTCAAGATCAAGTTTGATCGCTATTCCACAATCTAGTTTCAAGATCGTTGTCCAAACTCAAGTCACATTTCATTTGAATCAATCCGAAATCGTACGTGCGATCCTTTAAGTTTTTTCGATCACGACATTTACTTTTATTCATCGTCCCGAATCATTTTCTAACTCGCGTTGCTCATTCACAAGTTGTCCGAACGACATCTCGTTCGGGACACACGAAGTCACGACCAACTAAGCGTGACGCGTTCTAAGGCTTTGCGCGATCGTATCGCCTCGCCGACGTACTCGTTGTGTTTCGTAATCCTCAATTTTCGCTCGAATGATTTTCCAAGAACATCCATACACCACTCGGGTTCAAGCTATCCTATTTAATCCACAATCACTTTTGCATCATGTGCTAAGACATCCTTCAGATTCGTTCGACGAATATCTAGCGTAATCGCTCACGTCGCCTCGACGTACTAAGTCGTTCGCACTAATCCTCAAAATCCAATAAATCTTCCGTACATGCCTAAGTGTTAGTTTGATAGCATTCCTATCGATATACACTCTAAGTGTATCTCCGTTCCCGACCGAGCGGTACTTGATATCGCTCGCAACTCGATTGTACCAGAAGTCGAGGTGCGCGACACGCGGCACAACTTTTCCAAAAGGTCGTGTGTATAGTTATCCTGTGCGAACTATGTTCGAGTTCGCATGCTCACTTATTCTCGTTCGAGCGATAATCGATCTCACTCGCAAAACGTTTGCACCAGAAGGTCTAGGTGCGCGATACTCTGCACAACTTAGCCAAAAGGCTGCGTGCATAACCATCCCGTTCAAACTATACTTTGGTCTCGTGTACTCGTTTGCTGTTAGCGTAAGCTCATTCAAGCACACACTACGTTTGCTAACTCTTAGCATCGGTTCCTTCCAATTCAAGTCCATCGTGGTGGCACAAAGGCCTTCGCCTATCGATCCCGTCAAACCGAGTACTCGTACGAGCTTTTGAAAGTATTAGACTTATTGTATGGAACATCCCAAGGCACAATGAGAGAGAGCGTACACTTCTTTTTTCCAACGAGCTTTCAAAACTGAGAAAATCGAAATGAAGTCCAAGGACGTAAAGCCGTGCTCTGATACCAATCTGTCATGCCCCACTCCCGTAGGAGCGATCGTCCTCGCTAAGGCGTGATGCCGCACGGGCCTAAGTTGCGCCCGACTAAGTCCAGAAACGGCCGATTTGATCTAGGCCACAGAGTCGCACAGAGTGTCCCTATTTGCAGCGGAAAGTAAATGAACACAAGTAGAAGCGAATTCAACACTTTTATTGATATTCAAGAAGTTTACAAGCGGCGCTAGGCCGATATTACAAATCGCTCAAGCTCTCTCTCTCTGAAACATAAAAGGCGTGCCAAGTGGCTTACAACATGGAATGATTCATGGCGATGTTCCAATACATTATGTCCTGTATATGGTGCTCCAGCTCCTTGTAACGCTCCAAGGCTCGAGAGATAGCTCCGCGCCTTAGCACGTTCGAGGGAAGCTCCGCACCCACCGACGTTCCCTGCTTCCTGCAAGCAGACTGTGGGGTTATCAGTACATTGTTATGCACTGGTGGGGAGGCTAGCTCGCCCATAATGCTATCATTACCAAACACGTTCCATTTACTTTTGTGCATCTCTATCATTCATTGTCTTTCTAATCTTGCCTTAGGGTCAATTTCATGGCACATATCATGACCTATCTCGTGTTGCTGAATTCAAGTGTCGTATGGAAATACATGCACGACTTACCCATACTTACCGTCCGGCCTTCCTTGTCCAACATAAACCAAGTTAGTCAACAATTCATATAAAATAACTTAACGTAGTTCATGTAAGCATTCAATGTCAAGTGCGTGTCCTTGCCTCGGGTTCTAGGACGTCGTAGGCCCGTTTTCTAACTCGTTTGCTCGAAGTACTCTTGATCATTTTGTGTGTTATATTCAAGCCTATTCAGAAGGTGCTTTGTACAGTTAACTTAGACTACTTTGATTTCAATGCAAGGACTTGCACGTGGATTGCCACCAGCAAAGCCCACTTAAATCTATATGCACCGGTCGCTGGCATCACAAGCCATTTTGGACACTTCCAAGCTGTGGTATTTCTCAACTAGCGTAGGGTGAGGACTGGCACACACCCCGTTAGTCTCTTGAAATACTCCTGCACTTACGTCCCCCGGGTGGCCGAGTCCGCACCCAGGCAGCCCGTAAGCCATGACTTTGATCCCGCCTAGGCCGGCCACGATCCTCCCTTTGATCATGCCGCGGAATCCGTATCACCTGTGCACGGGTTCGTCCACGACCATTTCGTATTTTATCGTCATAGGCTAACCCTTAGCCACAATGCGTTATCGACCAGGTTGGCGTCCGTGCAGCGCGGGTAGCGAGCCCCGTTGCACGTGCCCATCACACCTGTCGCTAACCATTCTTTCTTTTCTTATCTTTTATTCATTCTTTCTTTTCTTTGTTTCACTTGTCCGTTTGTTCATCGATTCATTCACGTATTCATTCTTTCATTCGTTGATTCATTCATTCACTTATTTGTTCATTCATTCATTCATACATTTTGTAACTTCCCGTGCGGGAGTTGTCTTGGCGATCCATCGGTCCCATAGTCTTTCAATGTTGCTAAACTCTACTCGGAACAACTATGTTTATAGTCTCCCCGTTTCATTGTTGTAACCATTCATTGTTTTTATTGTTTGAACGCATCAGAGACGTAAACGTAAGCTTGTGCCTTAGCACGAGCGTGGAGCGCGGTACGAGAGTTCTCACAATTTCCATATTCTTTTCCATATTCTATACAAGCATACAAGATGGGATTAATCCCTTAGCTAGGTGCGTTGGGTCATTTATTAGCATGCGCGGTGTTATCGCCTAGCGATTTCAGTGATAGTGTCCGTATTGTTATGTGTCTAGGCTAAGCAAAGACGGGTTCATCAGAGCCACCCACCTTAGTGATGTTTGCATCGGCCGAGCGATACTCTGAGCGCGCCTTTGATAGTCTAAGTCTGGATTCATCTTTGACGGGCCATTGTAAGTCTTGCATCGATTCGCATCGATACTTCATCGGGTCGACGCAACTCTTCGAGTCGACGGCTCGTTTGAGTTGTTGCACTTGCTGTTTGAATCGGCGTTCCGCTAGGGCGGAGCGGGTCATTACAGACCAAAGGCCTGCGTTGAAAGTCACGTGCGCAGTGAATGAAAAGCTGTACAAAATTGGTCTGAGTGCTTCTATGCCTCGACTAAAACTTCGCTGTCACTTGAGCGCTCATATGCATGATTCAAGCCAGGGGTACCTACCATCGAGTTAGACTCGTGGGAACAGTGTTCCTGTAAGCATGGAAGGAGTCTACCTCGTTAGCAACTCTCCGATCGGGACCTGAGCGTACTTTACGTGCAGGAACTCAAAGGAGGGAAGCTATCTCCGTATACTCACTCCTGTGCGCAGCATCCCTACACGCACGAAAGGAGTGTAGGGTTGGAGACTCCAATAACTCCATGCGAGGGAGGGATCTACGGTGCAGTGCATGTCTAAATCAAGGCACAACTGCACACAGATTACCATCAACTGCTGCTGTTGCCAAATAGCCGCATCGCCACCAAAGGGGCGATCCGTCTTCCAAAGACTACAACCAGTGGCATATGGCGAAGAGAAGAATGAACTCCGTGTTGCTTCATGCAACGCGACATGGGTTTTTTCGTCTCTCAAGAAGCTTTCCAAGAACCCTCCCGTTTTGGCTAACAAGCCAAAGAACTGGCCTGGGGGTAGCAAGACGATAGTACCCAGTACGGGTATTTTCCAAGGCACGCGTGCCAGATCTGGATCCTTGTCGCAGGGAGATGATGCTGCAGCTGGGGCAGCTAACCCCCCACCGTTCACGACAATCTAGCTTTCCAATCCAATGAGGGGTTGTATGACACAGATACCTCTGCAGGCGCAGGTAGCCAAAATGCTGGGGGTAGCAATTACAACGAGTCAGAAGATGATTGCAATCTACCAGTTTACCCTCAAGACGACGAGACTCAGCCCTATGAACTGGAGAGCGAAAGATCCACCGTCCCTTGTACCCACCTGCACATGGTGTCCGTATTTATGGCCGAAGGTGACAACAACACGGAGAGCAGCGAAGGCTCTAATCAGCAGAAACGTATAGAGGTTCTCGAGGAGAGCCTAAACACATTAAACATTACTATGAAGACCTTAGCTTCTGTTGTCCTGGAGATCAAGGAGAGATTGACCCCCACTATCACCACTCCTGCTCCAGACCCAGCGGCTAACGGTGGGTCCAATATGCTTTCCATCGTGAGCCAAGCAGTGCTAGCATCATCTACTCCAACGACAATCGGGCCTACAACGTCAAATGAAATACAGCAGTCCATCAAAGAGTTGTACGCTCGCTATGGTGCCAAAGAAAAGCGAGCAATACTCCAAAAGATGGGGATTTGGCAGCCATATCCGGCCGAATGGGATAATGTGATCTATCCTTCTAAATATAATCTACTGACACTCATGCCGTTCGATGCGAAGGAGTCTTCCCGCCGATACTTGAGGTACTTCGCCTCAGTAACGGGACATCTGCCAAAGGACGATGTGCTCCTTACCAACATATTCGTAGGAGCCCTGCAGGGGGTAGCCTACGAATAGTTTTGCAGCCTTTCGGACAACTAAATTTCATCCTTCGAAGACTTGAAGAACCTATTCCTCAATCGATTCTACGAAGGAGGAATGGACATGACGATGTCGACTCTCATGGACATCGTTCAGAAGGAGAAAGAGCCGGTGCGTGCATACATTGAGCACTTCCATCAGGTCACTTTGAGGTTACCTCCTGGTATACCTGAGCCCATGCTTATGGACTCCTATCACAAGAACATGCTTCATGCAATCAAGTTGTGGCACAGTGCTCCATGCGTAGAGTGGATGCCTTTTTATCATAGAGGCGGATGTACCTTAAAAAAGTACATGATGCACAATTATTGGGACTGAACTTCTCCTCTCTCGAAGATAAAGGAAAGCGCTCATCCGGCAACAAAGACAGAAAAGAGAAGCAAGCCATGACCGTCAATATCTCCAAAGGTTTAGTATCAGCGAACCCGAAGCCAACCGAAGCACAGAGGCCGAAAAAGACCTACTCTTTCAATGACGAAGACACACTAGAACTATTTGATATGTTAGAAAAGAGTGGCAAACTTCATCTCTCGCCTCCTAAGCGTCCCAATGAAGTGGAAAATGTAGACAATCCAAAATACTACCATACCACCAGTATGTCCACCATTCAACACATAATTGTTATGTGTTGAAGAGGTAAATCATCGACGCTAAATTCATCTCGCTCGACTACGAGAAAAAGACTGTTACAGCCAACATGATCACTCTCCAGTTCGGAAGTTTTCTGAGAATAGAGGCTCAAGACGACGTAGTCCCCATCCCGAGAGCGACGATGGAAGTAGTCAATCTTCCACCGGCCCGTGACAATACCCAATGCCTCATTCCATTTACGACACCGCGAGGCAAAGTAATATGGATCCACCCTGATCTCACCCTTGACATGATAGTGCCTGCAGCGTGCTCTGTCAAGGGAAAGAAGGTCAAGACATGTCGTATGGTTTCTACATCGATAGATGACACTCTGGTTACCACTCGTTCGGCTCACCAATAAGAAGAAAACCAAGCTCCAAAGGAGAAAACACCTCTGTCCGTTGTGGCTAACTCCCCCGACACATTGGAAGCAGGCCCGTCTCAAGCGCCTGCTACAGATAAACAGAAGCAGAAAGAGGTTTGCTTTGACAAGCCTCTGAGAAAAGACTCGACAGTAGGCCAATCAAGCCCTACAATTTTGACATATTGGCGCAGCTGGCCAACACTCTGGCTCGACTATCACTCATCGAGCTTCTCCGTCTATCCAAAGAGACTTGGGACGCTATCAGTGAAGCTTTACAGAACGCTGACTCCTTCCTCACGTAGGTGCAACCGCCCAAGGAGAACCCTGCTTAATGTCTACATTGTCACAGTGTGGTTGAGGTGATCCCTAACATCACCTTTACTCAGCAGGACATGCTACTGAAGAACAACCGGCACAACCGACCCCCGTACTATACAGGGTACCTTGGTGCCATTAAGGTCGATTGCATCCACATCGACCATGGCTCTTCTCTCAGCATCATCCCTCGGAGTTTACTCCAAGCTTTGGGGATCCCGATGCATCGGCTGACCGCGTTGAACACTACAATCAGCGACTTTAATGCTAGAAAGAGTGAACCCCTGGGCAAGATTCACCTAAAATGCCAAATAGGTGATCTCCGAACTGACGTAACTTGCTACGTCATTGATGCAGACATAAACTACAACATGCTATTGGGACGACCTTGGGTTCATGAATACATGATCGTGCCCTCCACTCTCCATCAGTACATGAAGTATGTGGCTAGCGGCGGGACTATCAAGGCCGAGTTCGCTGACATAGATCTCTTCCGAGGACTCGTAGCATACTATACAAATGTTGATATGTACAAATCAGTCCCATGGGATGCTGACGCCGACAGAGAGCGCAACTATCGCTGAAGAACCGTTGAATGTTCGATTAAAGGGGAAACCTCCCAAGATGTTGGCTCCCTTTATCATCAAGCTCCGAGGCAAAGCTCCGGCTAGATCATCCTCGACCATGTCAGAGGCTGGCCAGGAGCCTATGCAAATAAGGCTCTCCCGAAAGGCTCCAAAGCCAACTCTGAGGTCACACGAACCTCCGACTACATCCCCCTTAGTAGTCAAGCTGAAGGGGAAACATCCTCCACCTTTTTCCACAACAGCCCTGGTGCTCACAGATGAAGAGTTGGGAGACTACGCAATACCAAGGTGAACTCTTTAGATGATGTAATCCCTCAGGATAAAATTTTGCATTTAATTAATAGAAAGTTGTCTTAGAATTACTCTTGTGCGCATTAGAATACTAGGTATTTCTTAGACAACGACCTATATATGCTACAAACACAAGTGACAACCGCTAATCTCGCAAGCCGAGTTGTCCCTTCTCAAGGCGCCTACTTCTTGGTTCTAGCAAGGAAGAAGGAGGAGGAACCCATCATCTTTGGCTGATTAGAGCATCCTCAACGACTGGCTCCGGCAGAACCAGAACTCGATAACGGCAAGGTGCAACTCTACCGTTACACTACTTAAGACAAAAACATCATCCAGAAAATGGGTTACGACTTGAACAGTGACAGAGGACTGAATTATGGAAAATGCCGACGTCTTCCCTTACGACTTCGTGCCCCGAAAGGAAAGTCCCAAAATTACTACCAACGCACTTATCGAGGGTTGGGTTACGTTACACCCACAACAATGTTGGAGAGCTCTGAACCGAAGGTCCCGATGCATTCACATTCCTCGGACTCCTCAACCTGGGACTCTGATACCAGTATCAGCCAAGCCTTCAAAAAGATACTGTCTGTCAATATGGTCTTCGCATATCCCCCAGTCGAGGATGAAGACCAAATGCTTGAATACTTCAAAGATGAACCATGGGCTCAATGCCTCGGATACCAATGGGAATGGTGCTTCGAATAACGCGAACCTCCCACTGAAGACGAAGTAGTCCAAGTCGAGCTAGGAGATAAGGTTTCCCCCAAAACCCATCTTCATCAGCAAAAGCTTGACAGGAGAAGACAAAAAATCTCTGATACAGCTTATCCGAGAATACATCGATGTCTTTGCATGGAGCTACGAAGATATGCTGGGTTTAAACCCATAAATTGTCATGCACCGTCTCAACATCCTATCGATGCTAAGCCTGTCAAACAACAACAACGACGTTTTTGCCTCAACATCATGGATGCTATCGATGAAGAAGTTGACAAACTCTTAGAGAGTGGCTTCATTCGCGAAGAAGAACACCCAGATTGGGTGGCCAACATTGTCCCAGTCACTAAGAAGAACAAAAAAAATTTAGGTCTGCGTAGACTTTAGGGATCTCAACTCGGCCTGTCCAAAAGACGAGTTTTCCCTCCCGATCATCGACATAATGATCGACAACACTTGTGGCTTCGAACGTATGTCCTTTATGGATGGTTTCTCAAGCTACAACCAAATCAAGATGTTTTCCGAAGACGAGAAGCATACTTAATTTCGGACTCCAAAAGGGATAAACTGTTACACAGTGATGTCCTTTGGGTTGAAGAATACGGGAGCAATATACCAGCGGACAATGAGCACCATATTTCGCAAGCACCTCTGAAAGAAGGTAGAATGTTACGTTGATGACATTGCCATCAAAAGCAAAAAAATTCCAGTCCCTTGGACGACTTGAGAACAATGTTCGACTTAATGCGAACACATCAACTGAAGATGAACCTAACTAAGTCATTTCTAGGAGTCTCTAGTGGCAAATTCTTGGGCTTTATCGTCATAGTCAAGGGTATTCATATTGACCCTGAGAAGACTAAGATGATCTTGGATATGGCTCCTCCGAAGAATCTCCGCGAGCTCCGAGGCCTGCAAGGGCACTTGGCATATATCAGAAGATTCATAGCAAATCTTTCTGGTAGATGTCAACCTTTCACCAAACTGATGAAGAAAGGGGTTTCTTTTGTTTAGACAGAAGAATGCCAGCATGCGTTCGACGACATCAAGAAGTACCTCACTAGTCCTCCAATACTAGTAGCACTAATCGTGGGGAGACCCTTTCTGCTATACGTCCGAGCTATTGACCATTCTCTCGTTGCTTTGCTAGCCCATAGAAGCAATGAAGACCACGAACAGGCAATCTACTACCTTTGTAGGACCATGATTGGAGCCGAGCATCGGTATAATCCTGTGGAGAATGAGTGTCTTGCTCTGCTTTTTGCCATCCAGAAGACGGGCCATTATGTCGCCGGACAAACAATCCACGTAATCTCCCGGGTCAATCCCCTCAGGGTCCTCATGACCAAGCCAGGGGCCTTAAACTCATGGTTAGCCACATGGATGATACTTTTGACTCCTTATGACATGGTGTTTGTCCCCACAAAAGGCAGTTAAGGACCAAGCATTGGCCGACTTTTTAGCAGCACATCCCGTGCCAGAGACATCAAAGCTCTACGACAACATCCCTGATGAAGTCCTAGAGTCCAACGCCATCTTAGATAACTCGATTTGGCGAATGTTCTTTGACGGCGCTTTAAGAACAGGGCCCAAAGGCGAGATCATTGCAGGGGTCAGAGTGGTTCTCATCACTCCCGATGGCTTAGTCATCCACCGTGTATATTCTTTCATGGAGGCATGCACCAATAACGTCGCTGAATATAACGCTTTCATCATTGGACTCCAGCTCGCTAAACAGCTGGGGGTTGACTGCATCGAAGCCTATGGCGATTCGAAACTGATTATTAACCAGGTTCGAGGACAATATGAAGTTCGGCATAAAAATCTGGTTCCATACCACCAGGCAGCAATCAATATCATCTCTACCTTCACAGGATTCTTTATAGAACATGTACCTCGATTACAGAACTTGGAGGCCGACACTCTAGCTGGCCTCACTGCTTCTCTAGCAGCTCCTATTGGAGCCCAATTTACCGTCACGGTAATGGGCCGAGAGCTGGTTTGCCCGAAAATAGTCTACATACGTGTCTGAGTTACTCAGTACAAATGGATGCTAATGTTGACATTCAGGACTGGCAATTCTCGTTCATAGACTATATGCAGTCTACGTGATCTTACGTGAAGACCTGAAGGAAGCTACTTCTGTCAAAAGATGCTCTCTTCGGTTCTTTTATGACACAGCTACTAATATGTTATACCATCGCTCATACGACAGGCTTCTCTTGCGATGTTTATCCAAGATAGAAGCTCAGAAGCGCTCTGGGAGGCACACGATGGCACCTGTGGAGCCCATTTGCCTGGTCCCAAGTTACAGGACCGACTGTTTTGCATGGGCTACTACTGGCCTACTATGATGGCAGATGCCGTTGATTACGCAAAGAAGTGCCGGGTATGTCAGTTGCATGCTGAATTTATCCACCGACCTTCAAAGTTCCTACACCCCACGGCGGCCGCCTGGCCATTTGAAGCATAGGCAATGGATATCATCGGACCGATCAGTCCACCATCCTCCAGAGCATACCAGTTCATACTCGCCATCACCGACTACTTTTTTAAGTGGGCAAAAGCAGTACCTCTGGCCGAGGTAAAAACTTCGAACGTGATCAACTTTGTCAAACATCACGTCATATACCGCTTCGGAGTGCCCAGAAGGATTATCCATGACAATGGTCTATAGTTCGTGAGTCACGCATTCCAACGATTCTGTAATAAGAATCGAATACAGAATATGGCATCAACAGCTTACAATCCTACAGCAAATGGGCTAGCCGAAGCATTCAACAAGACTATCGTCAAATTACTTAAGAAAGTTATTTCTTCTAAAAAGCGCGACTGGAATGAGAAGCTTGGCGAATGTCTGTGGGCGTACCGTACAACCGTTCGAACACCCATGGGCAACACACCATTCTCTCTTGTCTATGGAAGCAAGGCAGCGCTTCTCCTGGAGATCCAGATCCTGTCTTTATGGGTAGCCATCACAAACCAGCTGACCGACGAAGATAACCAACACCGGCGGCTACATGAGTTAGAGGCATTGGATGAAAAATGTCTTCTAGCTCAGCAACGAATCGAGCTTTACCAAGCTCGAATTTCTGGGGCATTCAACAAAAAGGTCCGAGAAAGAACATTTCAAGTGGGCGACCTCATCTTATCAGTTCGAAGACCGATGATGATGACTCACAAGACTTCTGGAAAGTTCGAGCCCAAATGGGAAGGACCGTTTGTCATAGAGACGGTCTATTCCAATGGTGCCTACCGACTGGCCAAACCAAATGGTGACTTCCTAATGATGCCAATCAATGGCAAGTTCCTCAAGAAGTACTATGTCTGAGGTTCAAACTAGCCTAGGCGCCCACACCCCCTTGGGCGTTCCTGAATTCCTTTAAAAGAATTCATTCCTTCTACAATCACCCCTAGTAGACAAGACATTTCACGTCCATACTACCTCTAAATTGTTTTTCTACACCCTAAACGAAGTTTGCGTCTACCACGTCCATATTACCTCTGAGTAGTTGCCTCTTCTATGACAACCTTGTGTTGTCATAAACCATTCAGAAAATATTTTACGTCCATACTACCTATGAATTGTTATTCTACACCCTAGCGAAGATTATGCCTACCATGTCCATATTACCTCTGAGTAGACATTCCTTCTATGACAACCTCCACGGTTGTCATAATTATCTATAGAACCTTTCACGTCCATATTACCTCTGAGTCGTTCTATACACCCGTAGAGTCTATCATTGGCACGTCCATATAACCTCTAAGTAAGGAAAGTCCTACCACCAAAAAAATTCCATGTTTACCATATTTTTATCACCTCTGAGTAAATACCCTATCCCCAACGGAGTTATCTCCATCCCCTCATGTCATGCTACCTCTGAGAGAATTCTCATTCTAGTACAAGAAAGTTCACAGCAGAAAGATAAGCAGAGAGACAAAGCCACAAATTTTATTTATAAAATGGAAGGGTTTTCGTTCTTTGTTTACAAAAGTAGTCTCTCACAAACCAAGAGACAAGAAGACAGAAAGAAGTCAAAACTGGGAAGACCGGTGTATAAGTCCTTCTAGTCGGCTCCTTAAAAGAGCGATCTGGGGGACAACCAATGCTTGGGCTTGGCGCTTGGCCTCATGACGGCGAGCAGCTTCACCTTCAGTCGGGGACATGTTTTGGCACGCAAGAGCTAGTTTCGCCTGGCGCGCACCAATACTCTCCTTCTCTCGGGCTAAAGTCTCGGAGCGCAGACGGAGGGTCTCTTCCTCGTCCCTCGACTTCTCCAAATTGCTCTCCGCGAGCGCCAAAGTCTCTTTTAGCCTCCGGATCTGCTCCCGAAGGGCCTCGTACTGATCTTCCATGGCTGCGCGACGACAGACCCGAGCCTCTTCTACGTCGGTCACCTCCTTGATCGCAATCTCGACCTCGGCCAGTCGGTTATTCAAGGCCCGATGTTTCTACTCATGCTGGGATGCTTTGGAATCCATCTTCTCTAGCTCCGCAGCAGGTAGGGTCGAAAGACGGCGCTCGAGATTTTGAAGCTCCAAGGCAGTGTCTTCCAACTCGGCTAGCAGATCGTCAATCACGTCCACCGTCGCCTCACACTCTGGATAGACACGTAAGGCCACCAATTGGGCACTCACTATAGACTGAGCCTGCCTAAGCGACTGGTTATTCCGTAGGACACCCTCAATCCCATGCGTCAGAGCATGATGAATGGTACTCAGAACGATATTGGTATAATAAGCATTATCGGCCAAACTCATCGAGGTCACTAGGGATGCTGTAACGAAGGGCCCCGGGGCAGTAACGGCAGCCGACACATGTCTAGGTGTTACGGATGGTACCGTAGTCGTGGCAGATGTCGTAGGTAGTATAGAGATGGAAGGGGCGGCTGGCTCTTCAACAAGCTCCCACACTAGTCCTTCAATCATCTCCGCAACCAAAGCCACATGAACCAACGAATGAGCAACCGCAGCAGTTGTCTCCTCAGCGGTCTGTGCGACTGACTCCTCAGTAGTCTTCTCGACCAGTGCTCCAGCAGCTGACTTCTCAACAGTTACTGTAACCGACTCCTCGATGGTCTTCTCAATCGGTGCTTCGACAACCGGTTCATCCATAATCTCCTCAACAGAGCCTATGTCAGGTGGTTCGAGGATAACCCCTTCAGATGGTCCTGGAGTGACTGCGTTAGAGAATTCTTCAAATGGTTCATCAGCAGTCACCTCGGCCGATTCCATTCCGGCCTCCTCGGTTGGCCTCCTAAGGGTTTCGTTGACAGGCTCATCAACAGCACTGTCAACAACCATCCTAGTTACTGCCTCTGCTGGTATCGCCTCGTCCAGCTAGCTCGTCGGCCGTTTCTATATTCTTTTCAAACACCACCCGGGGTTGAGGTATGACGTACGCCCGGGCTAAATCTTCCAACACCGGTCTCCCGATGCCTTCGTAAGGAGGAGGCTCCCAGAAGGAACCAGCGGATACGCCTTCAGCTTCCTCGACCGATTGACCCGTCTCGAGCCCAGGCTCATGGACTACGCCTTCATGAAACGCAAATCCAACCCCAAGTATAAAAGCCTCGGACTTCGGGAAGTCGTGAGTCTCATATTCAAATGAGGCAGGCGAAGGGACCTCCTCAGGAACATAATCCCCCCTCGGACGTCCCCAAATGCTCCTTTGCCTACACCCGTAAAGCAGGATGAAGGAAAAGTCGTAGGTAAAAATTCAAATAAAAAGTAGACCAAAATATACCTATGAAGTTGAGGGAACATGCAGTGTATTAGGTCGCAAGGAAGCACGACTCTTGGATGCCACCCTTTTAATCTTTTTTCCAGGAGGAGGGTTTGCCGCTGGACAAGCTCGACGTTTCAATTGGGAACTCAAGGGCACCACGTCCTTCCTTCACTCCTGAGAGGCGCTAGAATCATCCGAGGACCCCTCTCCTTAACCTCAAGCTTTTGAGATCGCCGCTGGGGCCTTTCAAACTTTGTACCCACAATAAAGCTCCTCCCCCGGTCATAGCCTGATGAGATATTATTTACCAGGCAATAAAACTTTGCAGCAGAATACAGGATACGGGACTCCCCATGCACCTCAGGAAACATAAATGCCGTCCCGGTAGATTTGGCGTTGTAGTAACCCCACGTACGGGCACCGTCTAATAAGCTGCCCTTATAACCGAGACCGGGGCTCGGATTGTCCAACATGGTCTGGCTATAGCCAAACTGTCTCGCAAAGTGGCTCGGCAAATAGGGCTCCAGGTATACCTTGTTCTGACTGCGGTATACCAGGTACGAAGGATGAATATATAACAACCAGCGAAAAGCACCAGTGGTTAGTTCGTCTCTTTCTCCAGCCCTGTCGACCAACTCATCATTGGCCTGATGGCCGCCATAGAAAGGCGAGACCCTACTAAAGCTATAACCTTCCAGGCGTTTCAGGGCCCGTCTATAAGCAGGGATGCCATCATGAACCCACTTCGCCTTGTGGTAATTTTGCAAAAATGTGTCCTCCTCTTTATGTCCGTCTATGGTGGCGAAAACAATTAGACTGGTATGGTATAGTGCCAACCAGGCCATCAGATAGTGATAGGGCATCTCCGCTCGAAGGAACTCGCTATCACACCCACGATACTCTATTATCGATTCTGAAAGCTCTCGTAGGCCTCGGAGGGTGTTGCACACCATGGCAGGAAGCAGAGCGAGAGAATGCCCGAAGGCCAATCTCACAACTGGGATGATGACCTCCCTACTAAGTTGCCCCACAGAGCCTGAGCCTCCCGACGTCACGGCTTTCCTCAGACACATCATAAGGAAAGTAGCAAGCATCGTTTTTCGGCTCACAGGAGTCAAGTTCTGGTAAAAATAGCTATGGAATATGGAGTTAGGTTTTCCCTCATCATCTAACGAGGGAGCTAACGTCTTTGACTTCGCCGCCATATCTTCCATCTCAGCAGTAGTATATACCCTGCGGGAGGTAAAGTGAGCCGTTCCACTCTCCGACGAATCCGCACTAAAGAAGTATTTTCTCCAAGCATTAAAATGGGGATGACTCTTTGCAGAGTCTTAGCGTACGCACACTTGATGGTGGCAAAGTATTTCATTATAAATGGCCATCATCTTGGGTATTTGCTTTCCAACCCCATGAGATCCTCTAGGCTAGGACAGTATTCCTCACATGGGTACTCCCTCTAAGGGAGTTTCGAGATAGCGAACATCTCATGGAGGGGCAATCCCATCTCACCACAAGGCATGAAAAAAGTTTCATTGTGGTGGTTGAATAACTCCAGCAAAGCCAAAGACAGAGGTTGGTTGATAGCGATGCCGTGCTCAGTCGCCTCTATGGCATGGCGTAAGCCAGTACCACTCAGGTCCTCCCTGAAAGTACTCAAAACCCACCGGGTCAAGTCACCCCACTTTTTATCGGAGTGAACCCAGCCCTCGACCCGATAGGCACCCGTCGGATATGTACAGCCAGCCGCCAGGAGTCTATTGGCAAAAATAGAGGTGCCAAATGGATGCACGTCCGCAGGAAGATCATTGAATATGTGGCCAGGGAGTAGCAGCAGCAAGGCGTATGATGCGTCACCCCAAACAGGCACAAAAGTATCCCTCCGTTTCGAACTCTTATCCACCTTGAGGCGGCCCGAGATGAGACCCCCCTGACTAGGGGTCATGTTCTACTCCACTCGCCGCCTCTCGACAAAACAGGAAAGGACGGAGAGCGATAAGTATCGGCCAGATGCTGGGACATACAAGGGGAGGCCATTGCTCTCAAAATACCATACTACATTGAGTGCAAGGAGGTCCGTCTCCTTTAGAACTAATTAATCGCCAAAGAGAAACTGGGGCTTTAACACTCCCACGTCAGCATCAAGAGAAGGTGTCATCCTGTCTTGATTCAACATGTGGCAAAAATAGCCCAGACGCTGCTCCTGTATTTCATCCAGTCGCCCCTCTAGTTGATCTTCGGCGATCGACCTCCTGG
Source organism: Iris pallida (assembly GCA_029216955.1). Classification (NCBI taxonomy): domain Eukaryota; kingdom Viridiplantae; phylum Streptophyta; class Magnoliopsida; order Asparagales; family Iridaceae; genus Iris; species Iris pallida. The sequence continues at coordinate 5,277,668 of JANAVB010040019.1, forward strand.
CTGGCTCAACAAGCTCTTGCTCGACGTTTGTCCCCAGCGTGTAGACGAAGAAGTCGAAAAGAACCTCTTTGAGAAGAGAGGTGGTCACAGAAACTACACAAAAATGAAAAAATAGAAGTCTGAGATTTGTTTGTAAGTAAAACAAACATCCGTGCAGGTGCTACCAGGTAGCACTGTGCTTCAACAAAATAGCCTCCGCACAGGTACTACCAGGTAGCACTGCGCTTCAGCAAGATAGCCTCCGTGCAGGTACTACTTAGCAGAGCTGCACGTCGGTAAGAACTTCAGCACATCTTGCAATCGTTACTTTTTGAAAGTAAAATGACCATGTGCATCGGTTGAACGAAGCTTCAGCGCATCTGCAAACACTCCTCCGAAGAGCAAATGTCCATGCACATCGTCAAGAAAAGCTTCATCCCATCTACAAGACGATACTCCGAGGAGTAGTCTCTCATGTGCATCACGAGAATAGAAGAACCGAAGTTTTTTACCTACGTCAGACGGCCGTACGTCGTTGTGAACTACGACACCAACATTCGACAGATCATCAACGGCCTATGATACGGGCCGTTTTTCTTTAGCCTTCTTGGAGCTCGCCGCATGAGCTTTTGGAGTTCTTGATTTCTTGGGAGCTATGGCGGGAAAAGTTAGGGTTTGAAAGAAGAAGAAGACTCTGATAAAAAGTTTCGGTGAGAAGAAAAAGAAAGACAAAATGCTTTTCTCCCTCCTAACAGACCCTACTTATAGGGAATGGCCACGTCACCAAAAGAAGACAAAATGCTTCGTGATCGGGGAAACTCTTCGGATGTCATGGGAATGAAAAGTTAAGGTCATGATAACCGTTCCCTAGAAACGAGGAGTTGTGATCAAACTTTCAATGAAGCGAAGACTCAAAGCATTTAATGCTGAAGGCTAAGCATGACGACAGCTGTCGGTAGACATGATGAGCATTCGCTTGTAAAGGACGCGTGTCATGCTTCTGTTAATAGTATTCTGAGATTGACTCAAGTTTGAAACACTTTGAAGGGGGTCTTGTAGATGCATAAAAAAATTGTAGACATATCAAAAGTGCAGGTAGTGTTCTCGCTACACAAAGCTTCACAAAAGCGCAGGTACCCGAAAGCGCAGACAGAAGAACAGAAACCACAGTTCATAAAGAATTCTTTATTAAATCATATCACAACCCGCACCCATTTTTTTTAAAACGGATACGAGACGTGTCCAAGCCAGCCTACGTCACAGTATCGGCGGTAGAACGCTGTCACGGCCATGAAGATCAAAATCATAAATAATGCTCATTCACATAATTAATTTAACTTACAATATCACAAGTTTTATATTTGCAGAAAAATGTAAACTTGTACAAATATTTGAATGACTACAACTCAACTATATAGCTAGTCTCTAGGCTTTGGCTGCAAGTACACCCGTATTTCCCATGCTAAGTGAATCCACGGCTAACCTGAAAAATATAGTTTTCAGTCAGGAATGGAACGAGTACAATTTACTAGTGCAGTTCCAATATAAGAAAATGACTATATAACAGAGGTTAGCCTTTAGACATATGATTCATAAATAAAATGAAGAAAAATAATAAAACTGAATAATAAGAACAGAAAATAAAATACAATAAATTACTCACCACTGACCCACTGAAGTACCTTTGATATGTGATCGGTCTCGGGACAATTATGCGACACGGTCTACACGGTCTAAAGTTACACGGTCTAAAGTTACACGGTCTACAGTTGCACGGTCTACAATTACACGGTCTACAATTACACGGTCTACAGAAAATATTGCAATAAAGAAACACTGTCTACAAAATAATAATCACGAACTATACAGTTTTAAATGCAATAATAATCATGGTCTATACGGTCTAAAGTTACACTATCTACAAAAAAATAAATGCAATAATAAACACGGTCTACACGATCTAAGGTCAGATCACACATCGTTGGTACTTCACCTCCCGACACAACAAGGAACAAAATCAACAGAAAACTGAAATCATATATCTATCGACTAAATATTAATGTATAGTAAAGATCAATAGTGAAAATAAATAATAAACTGTACTCGCCTGTGGTCTTCTGCTGGTGGAACCGTTAATCCAAACCACTCAGTGTGCCACAAAAGTCAAAACCCGTACAACAGTCTCCAGATGCTGAAATAAACAATACCAATGTTCTTAGAATAGTCAAATTATCTAGGATTGCCCGTCCTTAAGTCCAATTCTGGACACAGGAGCAAAACGGTAATTTCGGACCAAAACGGAGTCCACCGTTGGACCCACTTTGCACCGAAAAATGTGCCAGAGTCAACGGTCTCTAAAGTCATCAAACTACATGTTTACGGATCCAGTTTTTTGATACAAATCTAACCGTATGTCCAGAGTTAGATTTTGGCGGGCCGTGCACAAAATCGCCCGTTGAATCGAACCGTGGGACCCGCGAAACGGCGATCCGATCAACTGTCTCAGAATTAGACCAAACTTGGCATACATGGCTAAAAAAATGATACGGTCCTGATGGCGCAAGTTCCATCTCGATATGATGAGCGTGCATAAAGTAATTAGGAAATTTGCACAGAGGCCGATACGGTGAATTTCGACGGATACGTATCAAATTCGTCGAGCACACGCAACCAATTTGAATTTCGTCAAAGCCCACACGTCCACAAAGCCGTTACGCACCTCTCGATGCTTTCGGTTCGTGACCATGTCGCCCGGATTGGCGGGACGCACGTCGTATCGAAGGATTTTGTGTTTTCGAAAACAGTTTTTCCGTCAACTTCGGGATTCGATTTCTCGACAAGTAGTCAATGATTTCCAAATCTACAAAAAGTGTCGTGAAGTCCTATATGTTATCTGTAACTACCTTTAATTAGTTTTCTAAAATTTCTAACATACAGAAAATAAAACATCTTCCAAGTTGGGTCTTTGGAACAGATTTCTGTCCTGTTTTGGACATATTTTCTCTCGACTTCGTGTCGAATTCGTGGACAGGTCGTGCAACGTGATCGAAACCTAATTACTAGAGCTCCTAGATGGTTATATCGGCTCTCCGTAGGATTTTACGGATCGAGTTTTCGTTAATCGAGGAGGGAGATATACACGAGTGAAGGGTACCTGCGCACTGCTTCTGTCCTGCTTCTGGTTCGCCGCGCGCGCGCGGGTCGGTGGCGACTTGGCCGGCCGGCGGTGGCCCTCAGCGGCCGCACGCACGCCGGGGTAGGTTGCCAGGGGTCGGCGCTAGGGTTTAGGTTGGACGCCGCTTCCTTTCTTCTTCGATCTCTCATATATACATAATCGTATATATAAGCCCCCTATTTGCTCTCGGTTTGGGCTGGGAAGCTCTACGCGCGGTTTTTGGGTGGTTTGTGACTGCTGGTTAGCCGTTTACATGGGCCTGCATTGCTTTGGGTCTGGAACAGTGGGTTTGATTTCTTTTCTTTCTTTGCCTTTTTTCTTTATTAATCTATACACACACACACACACACACACACACACACACACACACACATATATATATATATATATATATATATATATATATATATATATATATATATATATATGTATATACTTCATCAACCATTTATTTATATATAAAAAAATATAAAAAATATAATCTATATATTATACCATTTATTTAACAATAATAATATAACCAATAATAATAGAATATTATTACATAATAATTATCTCAATAATATTGATAATAAAATAATAATAATAAAATAACAAAATTCAATAACTCTATAATGGTGTATATATACCATTATGTGCAGTCTAAAAATCTCAAAATGTACGAGGACCTATTTTCTACAATTAATGATATTTATAATATTTAAATTATGAATACTTAGAATATTCATTAAATCGTTAAAAATGGAAACCACCCACTCACCAAAATACATCAACACACATGTCATCGGACGTGCCGCATGACTACAAGGGTTTGGGCTCAGTTCGGGTCCAGTCCGGGCTAAAATGGTATAATCGATTTTCCTAAAAAACTCAATAATATAAATAATAAATAAATAATACTTCGGTAAGGGTTAAGTCGCAACTTGGTCTGGTTTTCCTAGTTAGGACATCACTATGGCTCGGCCTTCCCTATTAGGGCTAATACACTAGCCAAAGCACGCCATGACACTATCCATACCACGATTTCTAGTCACCGTGTACTCCAAAACTCCATCATGGCTAAAATTATCTACCTTAATAATTAATTAATAATTATTTATAAAAACTCTAAAAATCACCATTTAATTCAAATAAATAAATAAAAATTTTATAAAAATTTCGGGAAGAGGGGTTACAAATCTACCCACCTTAAAAATAATTTCGTTCTCGAAATTCTAATTCATAACTATTCCTTAAATTCAAAAAAGGAAATCTACCATTTCCTTAACCTCCTCGAATTTTTACTTCATCAAAAACAGTTTAAATCCTCCTCCTAGCCATTTTGTAACTACGCAACTCCGAGGACTTCTACCCACCTTTGGTCACACTACTCCCTCAAATCTCATGTCACTAAACTTTAAAATCATCCAACTACTTGCTAAAATTTCTACCAATAGATATCTACTGCTTATGGCCACTATAATCCTCTCCTATCTATCAAACCACCCAAAATCTAACATGCAACAAATTTACACAAGCAGCTATAAAATATTGCAAAATTCTAATAAGCATGACCATTCGTCACTCTACAATAGGAAGGACAGGAAGATAAGGAAGAACAATCGAGAGTAAAAATGAGGTTTCAAGAGCAGTAGAGAGTATCCAATGTTACAGATAAAAGAAAATCTATGAACCATTGACTTATTTGCTAGAAGGGCTACTTTAGTACAGTCACTTGCCAACTCGAAGAACCCTTCGTTCTTATAGGAGCTTGCAATCCGGGCAATACAGAAGTTCCATTCCCAAAATTCTAGTAGGTTCCATAATAGAACGGAATTTGAGAAATCAAGATTGTAATCTTCTTCGTGGTTATTTAAACACACGAGCAAGGGATGTAAATGCAATACAAGATCATATCACGACTTCCAAGTAAATGGAATAATGGTTACGAATGACACCATATCCTAAGAGATGGAGACTACCTAATAGGTGTAGGGACCTATTTCAAATAGTTCAGTTTTAATAGTCCAAATATGGTGGTATGCATGGATGGGTTTTACGGGGTCTTAATGGGTTCCTGATTGGACATCAATTGTGGGTTGGATAAACCTCGGATTTCAGTCTCTATAGACTGGTCAAGATCCCAATGATTAAACTACTTCTACTAGGTTAGGGTAACCTAGAATAGATTTCTACCCAGGTGGTTGAGCTAGTTGCCAGTCAGGTTGTTTAGCTAGGTCCCTAAAGCCCAAAATGTGCCTTTGGTGACTTCTGTGTTTAAGTAGCATGAGAAGACAAAATTCAATGGCACACTAGTGACATGTGCGTAGTGGACTTCGAGTAGATCATAACCATATATTGGGTCGAAAGGTTTGAGTCGAGGTTGAGTCTCTAATTGTAGTCGGGAAGTTTATCGGTATTATGGTAAGGGTTATAACTAGTCCTTTTGAACTGAAAGTCATACCCTAAAAATAGAGTACAAGGGGACGTGTTTGAGTGGGACATGATATACCTAGATGAAGGTGGACTCGTCTAAATTTTGCATATAAAATTTATTGGAAGGTAACAGCTGGTCTCGTGCTCCGATTATTAATGACACAACCAGAGACACAAAATAATCTAAATGGAAAGTAGGGGTCCATGGGGCACTAATTATTATCCTAATAAAAATTATTCTAATCAATTGATAATTCTCGTCTACCGTAAAATTTCAGAAGGCTTACAGGCTACCCACCTTAGAAATTAGGACATGGTCTTTGGAATAATGAGGTTAGAAGAATTCCCAAGTCCGGATATTGTACCCCGACTCTTGTTAATAAGAAATAAGACACGATGTAACGAAATACGGTAGATATGAGTCAACTCAAGGATCGCTTCGCAATAAATAGAAAATGAGTGTGTAAAATGATACATGGTCGATAGAATAGAATGACCTACTCGTCCACAGTATACGAGAGTTTTCGATGGGATAACCAACTCCAAGGCATAACATAAGAAAAAGATTTCTAACAATTGAGTCAAGAAATTCTATTTGTGTCAAACCTGCAAGACTATGGTCACAAGGGTGGTAGTGATCATGTATTGCTGTTGACAACTGGTAGGTCATAGTATGACAGGGTATTTAAGCTATGGTATTAGCTAAGCTAGTGACTGTGGTGTTCCAACACTAGTTAGGTCTTAATAATAAAATTTACATAACTAGGACAATACTTGTTGGAAATCAATCTCGGAATGAGTGTCTACCATAGTCACGGTAAATGATTAGAGACTCACGATATTTGGTTTCTTGAGAAAGATAGTCTTCTGGGTTGTCATTTTGACTATGGGTAAAACCCTACTCATTCCCAAATTCAGATGGCTTGAAAGTTCCGATAGGAGTTTGAGGGTTGAGAGGAGAACGAGTAACTCAATCACATGGCTGGCCGATGGTAGCTACACTTGGGTATACAACTATCATAGTCATGGGGGATACTCTGTATCTCTTCTACCAATTATGAGCTTTCGTCTTTCCAAATCGGTGAAAGACAAAAACAATAAAGAGTTCAAGGGAGATGTTACTGAATACAATTTCGTGATTCAAAGGTGAACATTTAATTCAAGAGGAATTATCAAAGCAGTCGCGGATGAGATCATAGATAATACCTCGAAATCTCAATCCATGTGGGATAGTCAAATAAAGAGCGAACCGAGTGCACTACGGTTGATCAGACCGTAATACATCGATTCTGATTAGACAATATGTTAGTAGGTATCCCCACTAAACATATGTCTGGGATCAAGCTCGAGAACAGAGTGAGCTTGTAAAACTAGGCTGTAATAGCAACACTGGTCAAGATAGTCAAAATACCAGTATGTAAGATTTTTGAAAGGAGGCACAAGTAGTTTGAGTTTTGTGAAAATCAAAACCTTACCTGGTGTTCTTGCTTATACCGTCATCCCACTACCTTCTTACCCATAAGGCTTTGATCGACTATGGGTTATGAACCTTTAAATTCTAGATTCTGGGTAAGCCTATCAGCGTTAGTCAATTACCTCGTCAATAAGTCACAAGGACTACGGAATGCTAGGTCGGAAGACATGCTATCCAACTTACAAAACTTCCACTAATATTGGCTTTGGATCTTATGGGACATACATGGCATTGTCCTATCCTCCATAGTATCCTAAACTTGCAATCATGTCTGAAGTCATTTCACCGAGGATTATGCCTCGCCCGTAAACTCTGGCTGTGGTAATCCCTCGGTTTCGTAACTCAAATATGATACAAAGTCAATCACTTCTTAACTCTATCCAACATTGGCTCAAGGGTAACTACGATCAAGAGAGGACCACTAGCCATATTTCTAGCAATATTCTATAAACTATATTTTCTTAAACTAATTTCAACTCTAGGGGTCGTGTCTCGCCAGTGCGCTGCTGGCTGTAATGAATCCATAGTCTCCATAATTTAAATAAATGGCGACAGTGCGCTGCTGTTCTGCCATTATGAGTTAACTAACATTCCTTTTAACTATATCTGTAAAAATCCCTGAGCTTCTAGAGATTCAAACAAGTTGACTATGAAATAAAGCGTAAGTATTTGTCCTATCAGTCACAACCCTTAAAATAAAAAATTAAATGGGAAAACAACTGAGGACAAAAGAAATACAAACATTCTAACTATTCCATGTGTATTCAAGCCTTTGGGGAAAAACTTGAATTGAAACTAACCCGAGGTTCGTATATGGATAACATAATCAGAAAATAATAATTCTTAGGCAAAATAGGAACTAAATAGGCAATTCGGACTAAGATATGAGGATGATATCTAAAGTGGTAAGGAGAAGGAACTGCACAATTTATCAAGGTTAGATCCATAATTCTATGAAGCCCTATCTCACCAAGGGAATAATCTATCCACTTTGGATCGTATCGTCATATCAAGAGGAAGTAGTGTACCTATGGTGATCTGACAATCTATCAAAATTAATAACTCCTTATCTAAATTGCATGGCCTAGACTACCCATCGGTAAATATGTACAAGGGACTCCTAGTCCTAGTCATTCTCTTAAGTTAAATTAATCCCTAATTCGTGAATGAGCATTTCCTAGTCGCAGGCCCGCAATAGTACGACTAACTTAAGTACTATCACGAGTTCGCATAATTTGCAAAGACAGACCTGTATGGGCCACCACAAAAACTTGTCACGACCTGCACCCTTTTTTTTATTTTGTAAAAATGGATACGAGACGTGCCCAAGTCAGCCTACGTCGCAGTATCGACGGTAGAACGCTGTCACGGCCATGAAGATCAAAATCACAAATAATGCTCATTCACATAATTAATTTAACTTACAATATCACAAGTTTTACATTTGCAGAAAAATATAAACTTGTACAAATATTTGAATGACTATAACTCAACTATATAGCTAGTCTCTGGGCTTTGGCTGCAAGTACACCCGTATTTTCCATGCTAAGTGAATCCACGGCTAACCTGAAAAGTATGGTTTCCAGTCAGGAATGGAACGAGTACAATTCACTGAGTGCAGTTCTAATATATGAAAATGACTATATAACAGAGGTTAGCCTTTAGACATATGATTCATAAATAAAATGAAGAAATATAATAAAACTGAATAATAAGAACAAAAAATGAAATGCAATAAATTACTCACCACTGACCTACTGAAGTACCTTTGATATGTGATTGGTCTCGGGACAATTATGCGACACGGTCTAAAGTTACACGGTCTACAGTTACACGGTCTACAATTACACGGTCTATAAAAAATATTGCAATAAAAAAACACTGTCTACAAAATAATAATCACGAACTACACAGTTTTAAATGCAATAATAATCACAGTCTACACGGTCTAAAGTTACACTGTCTACAAAAAAATAAATGCAATAATAAACACGGTCTACACGATCTAAGGTCAGATCACACATCGTTGGTACTTCACCTCCCGAACAACAAGGAACAAAATCAACAGAAAACTGAAATCACATATCTATCGACTAAATACTGATGTATAGTAAAGATCAATACTGAAAACAAACAATAAACTGTACTCGCCTGTGGTCTTCTGCTGGTGGAACCGATAATCCAAACCACTCAGTGTGCCACAAAAGTCAAAACTCGTACAACAGTCTCCAGATGCTGAAATAAATATTACCATTGTTCTCAGAATAGTCAAATTAGCTAGGATTGCCTGTCCTTAAGTCCAATTCTGGACACAGGAGCAAAACGGTAATTTTGGACCAAAACGGTGTTCACCGTTGGCCCCGCTTTGCACCGAAAAATATATCAGAGTCAATGGTCTCTAAAGTCGTCAAACTATGTCTACGGATCCAGTTTTTGATATGAACTAAACCGTATGTCCAGAGTTGGATTTCGGTGGGCCGTGCACAAAATCGCCCGTTGAATCGAACCGTAGGACCCGCAAAACGACGATCCGATCAACTGTCTCAGAATCGGACCAAACTTGGCATACAGGACCAAAAAAATGATACGGTCCTGATGGCACAAGTTTCGTCTCGATCTGATGAGCATGCACAAAGTAATTGAAAAATTTGCACAGAGGTCGATACGGTAAATTTTGACAGATATGTATCAAATTCGTCGCGCACATGCAACCAATTTGAATTTCGTCAAAGCCCACATGTCCACGAAGCCGTTACACACCTTTTAATGCTTTCAGTTCGTGACCACGTTGCCCGGATTGGAGGGACGAACGTCGTATCGAAGGATTTCGTGTTTTCGAAAACAGTTTTTTTCGTCAACTTCGGGATTCGATTTCTCGACGCGTAGTCAATGATTTCCAAATCTACAAAAAGGGTCATGAAGTCCTATATGTTGTCTGTAATACCTTTAATTAGTTTTCTAAAATTTCTAACATACAGATCATAAAACATCTTCCAAGTTGGGTCTTTGGGACGGATTTCTGTCCTGTTTTGGACAGGTTTTCTTTCGACTTCGTGTCGAATTCGTGGACAGGTCGTGCGACGTGATCGAAACCTAATTACTAGAGTTCCTAGATGGTTATATCGGCTCTCCATAGGATTTTACGGATCGAGTTTTCGTTAATCGAAGAGGGAGATATACACGAGTGAAGGGTACCTACGCACTGCTTCTGTCCTGCTTCTGGTTCGCCGCGCACGTGGGTCGGTGGCGACCTGGCCGGCCGGCGGTGGCCCTCAGCGGCCATGCGCACGCTGGGGTAGGTTGCCAGGGGTCGGCGCTAGGGTTTAGGTTGGACGCCGCTTCCTTTCTTCCTCGATCTCTCATATATACATAATCGTATATATAAGCCCCCTATTTGCTCTCGGTTTGGGCTGGGAAGCTCTACGCGCGGTTTTTGGGTGGTTTGTGACTGCTGGTTAGCTGTTTACATGGGCCTGCATTGCTTTGGGTCGGGAACAGTGGGTTTGATTTCTTTTCTTTCTTTGCCTTTTTCTTTATTAATCTATACACACATATATATATATATATACATATATATTTATTATTATTTTTTATACATATACATATATATATATATATATATATATATATATATATATATATATATATATATATATATATATATATATATATATATATATATATATATATATACTCATATGTATATACTTTATCAAACATTTATTTATATATATAAAAATATAAAAATATATAATCTATATATTATAACATTTATTTAACAATAATAATATAACCAATAAAAATAGAATATTATTACATAATAATTATCTCAATAATATTGATAGTAAAATAATAATAATAAAATAACGAAATTCAATAACTCTATAATGGTGTATATATACCATTATGTGCAGTCTACAAATATTACAATGTACAAGGACCTATTTTCTACAATTAATGATATTTATAATATTTAAATTACGAATACTTAGAATATTCATTAAATCGTTAAAAATGGAAACCACCCACTCACCAAAATACAATAACACACATGTCATCGGACGTGCCGCATGACTATATGGGTTTGGGCTCAGTTCGGTCCAGTCCGGGCTAAAATGGTATAACCGGTTTTCCTAAAAAACTTAATAATATAAATAATAAATAAATAATACTTCGGTAAGGGTTAAGTCGCAACTTGGTCTGGTTTTCCTAGTTAGGACATCACTATGGCTCGGCCTTCCCTATCAGGGCTAATATACTAGCCAAAGTACGCCATGACACTATCCATGCCACGATTTTTAGTCACCGTGTACTCCAAAACTCCATCATGGCTAAAATCATCTACCTTAATAATTAATTAATAATTATTTATAAAAACTCTAAAAATCACCATTTAATTCAAATAAATAAATAAAAATTTTATAAAAATTCCGGGAAGAGGGGTTACAAATCATACCTACAAGGATCTATTATAGATTCACCATGATTACAAAAAAAGAGCTTCTTTATTTAAATGCCTACAAAGATCTATTACAGATTCATCATGAAAAGAACTAAAGCACCTAGAGATCTAGAAGGGGTTAATCTTCACAGGCGTCATATAAGGGGGTTAATCTTCACAGACGTGCAGCCCCCCAGACGAGCAGTATTGTCAGAACGAGCCACTTCCTTAAGCAGCTATTGGCCCGAGCAAGAACTCAGCCCATAGCACAGGCTGTGCCATCGCCATTGAGCAGGACAGAGCACAACCTGTGGCTCTTCGGATTTACAATCAATCCAAATCCAAAAGCTTGGATCTCGAAGACCTCCAAGATATTTTTCAGGTCCGAACTCCTCACGTTGAACATACAAGTGCATCTCAGAACCCAGTAGCCGTTCTTCTACAAAGACGTAGCTTCTTTGAACGAAAGGACCCGCAACCAACAGTCGACTCATGCAAGGCCAATGGCCGTTCGAAGCTAAGTCGGGATCGAGCATGACGGTAGGAATGCTAAGAGATAGAAGACATAATCCTTCAGAAAAGCTTTCCTTTATATCGGGTGAGTTTGGTCCAACCCACTTGCCATGTGGCCGTCGGTCAAAGACTTCCAAAATTAATGGGATAAACCTAGAACTCAGCATAATGAACCTCATTTAATAGTTTTATTTTGACTGAATCCTAGGCCACATGGCCGCCGATCAAAGCTGCTGCAGTGCTCGATCTCTTCCGTCACACTTTCCTAGAAATTTGTACTTAGATCTCCTATTTAGGAATCGATTGTACTCTTTTTATGTTTAATATACAAAAAGTTCTTATTATCTTTTGTTATGGCAAACAGCTTGTGCATAGCTCACCCACGCTACATGTAGGGTGTAGCCTGACCTTATACTAGTTGTGCATAGCTTTCCATTGTGGCCGGCCTGATCCACTATACTCGTACTTGTGTATAGTCGGTCAAATGGAATAGCCTGATCTGGACCCAAGCTGATCATATAACACTCTAATATCTCAAGACACCGTTTATATTATATATTATATTCAGATTGCCTATGTTACTTCATATTCCAATTTTACTATATATTCACATACCATGACATGTTTACCCGCTTATGTTGTACTTCTTACTTTCCAGTTTTGATATTCTATCATGTATTTCATTATAACTGTTTATTATAGCACTTTTCAAGTTAATGGAACTACTGTTTGCGTCTGTACTTCACTCCAATCCTGACTGGATATTATTTTTCAGAGGATTTAGAGGCTGATTGCACGACCTACTATAGGTCTGGGATAGATGAAGATACTGTTCAGGACTTGCCTGTGAAGCCGGTACTTATAGAGGATGCACCTCCAGTAGTAACTTAGTATTAGCTAGGTTTTGCTGGATTTGTTTCTAGAGTGATACTCTTGGTATGTTATATTATTTTGGATTGTACTAAGTCTTAGACTTCTAAACTTATTTGGTTGTGACTCTGCTACTATTTCAGACTCTATCTTTATCATCTTTTATCATCTATCCAATTTATCGTGCTCATCTTCCTTTAGATTCATGTGATTGAGTTGTATATTCATATGTCGTATATTTTCCTCCGTGCGGAGATGACATGTTTATATTCATATTGCTAAATGTTAGATACTATAGGCAACCTATACAACGTTCTATCGCCAACACTGCGGTGTAGGCTGGACGTACCCACATGCTTGTACCCCTAATCTGGGTGCGGGTCATGACACTTTCTAATTGTCATGCAATGATTATTGTGTTTACCTACTTTTCTCTACTTGTCCTACCATTATACCTATTTTACCTTGTCACCATGTATATCATATGCTATTTCTATTTTATAGTTTCTATTATGTCTTGAATAGTTTACCATGTATGTACTTGTTCCATTCCTGACTGGAAATTATTTTTTAGATTAGTCGCTTGCTATTCCATGCACTTGGATCTTGAGAGTATTATGGATATATGCTGAGGCCGATCCTAGAGACTAGTTAGATAGATGAGTTGATAATAAGATTTTAATTAGTTGTTTTCTAAATTTTGTGAGACATTGTATTTTATCTAAATATAATACTTCAATATTGTAAATTGATTTAGTATTGTGAATGAGCAAAGAAGTTAATTACGAGCAAATATTATGACTTTAATCATTGAGATCTAGATAGCTTACTATGTCGATTCTATGACGTAGGTTGGACTTGCCCACACACTCACATCCAAAAAGTGGGTACGGGTCGTGACACGTCGACGTGCGACGTCGAGCGCCAGTCGAGGAAGAGAGAGAGAGAGAAACGTGCGCACACTGCCACACACCACCGAAGGCCCACCAGCGGGAGGAGCTCACGCGGCTTGGAGACTTGGGGAGTTGCTTTGGAGAATGCTTGGAGAATGGGGGAGCTGCTTTGGAGAATGGAAAAAATGGGAGTTGCTGGAGAATGAAAAAAATAAAAAAATATATATATTCATTATTATTTAATTATATTTTAAAAGTAATTAAGAAATAATAATAATAATAATAATAATAATAATAATAATAATAATAATAATAATAATAATAATAATAATAATAATAATAAATTTATTGGGGATAAATGTAATGCAATTATTTAGAAATATTTTTTTAAAAGTATTTTTTTTGAAAGCATTTTTTTAGAAGTAATTAAGAATTTTTTTGTAATATATATATATATATATAATATATATATATATATATATATATATATATATATATATATATATATATATATATATATATATATAAACCCCCACTTTATTCATATCAAGGCGTAAAATGCCGAAGCCTTTACAAGTAAGCGCAAAAGTAAGACAAAAAAAGAACAGAAAGGATGGCGGCCTTCCACTCTGCGATCAAAAGGTCAGGAGAGCAAGGATTGTCAGAAGTCCTCTTGTCCGTGTTTGCAGTGTCTGCTGACTTTGTGGGTTTGTCGGAGAACCTCTCGGATAAGTTGGTTGGGCGAATATTGGTAATCCTCATATCTGAATTTGTTGCGGTTCTTCCAGATAACCCACGTGATGGTGGCTGCAACGATCTGGTGGCCATGAGAGGCGCTACTCCAAGTGGCAAGAAGAACGTTGAAGCTCCCACCATCATAAGTCAGTCTGCAATGATGAGAGAGAGCGGCCCAAACCCTAGTAGGTAAGTCTCCCGAGTACAAAATATGATCAACCAATTCAGACTGTCTCGCTGTGCAGCAATGACACGCAGAAGCTAAGCTGAAGCCGATGGTATTGAGGGCGTCGTCAGTGGGGAGCTTCTTGCGAAACGCTCTCCACATCAGGAAGGACCATTACTCATATTATTAAATAATATATAATAATTATTAATTATTAATCCCATAATATTATTATTAAATAGACAAAAATTATAATAAAAATGTAATATTATATATATATATATATATATATATATATATATATATATATATATAAAATATATATATATATATATAATTAAGATTATCATTAATTAGTAATTAGTAAATATAAATCAATTAATTATTTTAGTTTTTGGTGAATAATACTAGTAGGGGATAGCCTCAACCTATTAAAAAACCATATTTTTGATATTTTTTTGCCCTCTTTTTTGTCCATTTGTATTATTATTTTTTGTCCATTTAATAATAATATTGTGGGATTAATATTTAATAATTATTTTATATTATTTAATAATAATAGTAATAGTAATACTTAATACTTAAAATTTTAATACATACAAAAACAATAATAATGAATAATACTAATTGGAGGGTAAACTTACCATATTTAAAAGTGAAAAATCATATCACTTTCCCAACTATCACTCGTTAGAAACCAAACGTAGCAACTACAAAAAGTTACATTTTTTTAATCTCACTTCAACAACCATCCAAACGAAGGAACTCATAAAATATGCATACACATTACGCACATACGCAATACGTACGCAAATTCTACGCTTCTAAATTTTTTACTTCGCTCCACTTCAGTGAACCAAACAACCCCTAATGGAGATACCATATTGCTCATTTTCATTGTTTCAATTTTTTTTACATATTTTTAGCCTATATTATGTAGCTTTAGATTCTCTACAACTTAAGTTCTTGATATTTTCGTTTTTGATAAACTGTTTCGAGTATATCTAAGTTTCTATTCTAGGCCTTTAGAGTTTTTCGAGGATTTGATCTATTAAACTTTAGTATTTTTGAAAACTAATTATCCCATGTTGTAGGAAACTTTATTATTTTCAATTCTGGCCTTTGAATCATAAGCTTTGGAGTTGTATTGAGGATTGCAGGGCTAGAACAAGTTTTCAGCTTTTTCATGTCATCTTCAGGAAGAACAACATCATGCGCGTATATTTACGCAAATGTCACTCTCTGCGCATATTTTACATCAGAATCATTCATACGCATATTTTTATGCAAAGGCCCCTCTATGCACGTATTTTGTGCAGATTCTATTCCATGCGCGTATTTTTGCGTAAAGGCCCTTCCCTATGCATATTTTTGCACATAATTTCTTCTGTGCGTACTTTTGTACATAAAGTCCCTTTTTTTGCATACAAAATCTTTTCTTGGCGTATTTTTGCACATGAGACCTCTGTTTATGTGCAGAATTACGCAAGGACCCCTGTTTGTGTACGTAAATTGTCCAGAGACCCACTTTTGTGCCCAAAATTATACAGAAGCCCATGTTTTGTGTAGATTTATATAGATATCATATTTTATGCGTTGAATGACTATCATTGATTGCTTGACGATGTACCTAACTTGATTACATGTACACATGCTGGTACTATTCTAAGTATATACTAAGGTATAATCTATATGAATGCACTGAGATGCGACTCCTTGTGCTACCTGATCCCGCCTATTATATGTTAGTATATTTCTGATCCCAGCGCAGTCATGGTAATGGTCAGTAGCATTGACGTTGTATGATGATTGTTGCTTGATGCATTACAATAAGAATGAATCTAGATTTGGAACTCTACGATCCGATGTGAATTTATACTTAGGGTCCACATACTACGGCACGACATATAAGGGGATGAATATAAGACCACGATATTGATTCCAAGACCAATATAGGGTTAGACTAAGCAACTTGAATTGGTATAAGTATTGGGTGGAAACAAAATCTCGAGATTGTGCATGATAGCCACCCTGAGCCCTGTCCTGACGTGTTAGGTTGGCCACCATGGATACTGTATATTCATCTGCACTAATGGGGTGCAGTATCTGATTATATGTGTCGAGCTAGTACCTCCCAATAGAAGGGCTGGAACTGCTATTGATCTGTTTAGCACGACGGCCTTATGAGGGACCGGTGCATTCTATATGCTATATGCTATGGTTATTATTGGTTCAGCTACCCTGCTTAAATAGGCACGGTCTGAGGATTCCTATATATAAGGATTATTGGGATAACCCTGACAAATTATAGAGAGCCTTATGATTGATTGGTCGCTTGTAAATTGACTTGCTTGTGATCTGTTTCTTATGTTAGTAGCCGAGGACATGGACTGTTGTGGTGCGTGGTCCAACCTATGTCCTTATTTGGTTGTTGGGTTGGGCCATTGTGCTACGACGGACTATGAACCAAAGTTGCGACAGAAGTCTATAGCTTGATCATGGTCATATGACGTAATTTATTATGACGGGATACGACATCTCTTATCCTCGTTTGGTGTAGTGATGTCACATTGCCTCGATGATGGCTATGCTTATGCTTCGGCCTTATTATGTATAATTGGGTTTTATCACGATCATTTATGCTCCCTTGTGGTACTTGCTATTCGGGACCTGACCCCGCTAGTTTTGTTTGGCCAGATTTCATATATGAGCCTGAGGTTCCAGCCAGCTACCGAACCATGGTGCACACAAGAAGCATGAGCGTCAGGGATGATGAATGGGTTTCTTCTCCACCACTCTGATATTTTTAATTGTTGTACTTGGCCTTTAGCCACCGGCACCTATTTTGCCGGTTGTTCTGGACATTTAGATTCCTTACATAATTTTAATTAAATCAGACTACAACTAACTATGGTTATGTACTACCGACTCTCTGTGCTAGCTGACACTCGTAAAGTTGGACTATGAATCGTTTTGATGAAACGTCAGGGATGCCTTAATTACTGTTTCCTCTTATATGATCATTAATTACTGCTTCTTATTTTGATTGATTGAGACATAGATGCTCTGTGAGACCATAGGAGACTTGATTGTAGCATGCACCCCCTTGTTTTTTTATAACTGTAATAGTCGTATGACATCTTTGTACGTCATACGGGGTAGCTGCTATATCCCGTATTTCGGTACTAGATCGTGACAACGTTTTAGTGGGAGCAAATGCAGGTCTAATTTTTAGACTTGTGGGGTGCTATTGTTATTATAGGATCTCAATCAAAAGATGTCCCCTTGATCTCCTGCTCCATCATTCCTTTTTCCACCTTGATTGTTAACTTGGATTTTTTCTCCTCGTTCCTTCTCGTCCTGTCATTTGATATCTTGTATTTTTTATAAGGGTGCCTCGTTCTCAGCAGTTAGTGGGATCGACATAGAAGAAAATATAGTGGGGCAAGGTTCTACAGGGAGTCCACAGGAGGTAATACCTTCTCCTGGTCAGATTCGCGTAGAGGTCATGACAGAGCCAGATGAGCCGCAGGTTCCAGAGTTATATGCACCTCCAGCATGCCACCAGTGGCAGTAGTACCCGACTCTGTAACACTTCAGAAGATTATTCGAGGATTACTGGTGACACAACAGCATCAGATGGCAGTCCAGCAACATCAACAAACTCGACAGCAGGAGCAGAATGTTTTGCTGAACCAAGGTTTACAGACAACCCTGGAGAGGAGTGTGAGGATTGATTCGGGTGTGTCAGCAAGATTCGTTCAGCTCAACCCGAGGTACGTCGATGGCACAGAGGATGCCATTGCGGTAAATTCTTAGCTTCAGGATATTGAGACTATTTTGGCGACAACTAAGGTTCCGCCAGAGGAGCAAGTTGACCAGGTCAGGTTGCTGCTTCAGGACCTTGCCCATTCTGTGGAAGTTGGCATGAAGCATCCTGTTCCTTAGCTTTAGGGCAAGATTCAGAGCCAAATATTTTGGCATGATGGCGTAGTATGAGCATCAGTAGAGGTTTATCAGTCTCAAGTAGGCTGGTAGAACAGTGGATGGTTATGCAACAAAGTTTTATAGGTTGAGTCGGTTTACTCTGATGATGGTGGCTACGGAGCCAGAGAAGGCTTTGAGGTTTCAGCAGGGACTTCTTTTGGAGAGTCTACATGGGTAGAAGGGTACGACTACCAAAATTTTGATACAGTTTTGACAGCGGCTCCGAGGCACGAGCTTACCCAGCAGAGGTTGGTGTCTGGGACTAGAGGCCAGAAAAGGTCTCATATCCAGAGTGGGGACAGAGGAGCAGCACAACGATCGTCAGCACCAACACCTAGCGTTCGTATCAATGAGTCAGGAGCGTCCCAGAGGCCGACAATATCAATGATAACATCACCAGTTCTGTAGCAACAACTGAGGTAGCAGCAGCAGCGCTAGGGTATGCTAATAGGATATACCTATTCTGGTAAGGGAGGGCACACGAGGGACGTGTGCCAAGCAGCGAATGGATTGTGCATGAGGTGTGGTAGTCCAGGCCACATGATAGCTAATTGTTCGATTATGCAGGGGCTAGCAAGGCCAGTTTTGCAGTCCTCGATATTGCTAGCTCCAGAGGTAGTACCATATCATAGACCAGCACTAGCAGTGAGGCAATTAGCCCAGAGTCCATTGCCGATGCAGGCTCAAATGTATCGTGATGTACAGAATCAGATCAGCTATCAGAGGCTACATTAGCAACAATACGGTCAGGGGAGGCAACATCGAGGGGTTCAGCAAGGCCAGGGTCAGGCTTTCACCTTATCTCTGGAGGAGGCATTAGCATCGAGCGACATGGTTATATGTAATATTTCTGTTGCATCTTTTTCTGCAGCACAGGTTTGATTCAGGAACTTCACACCTTTAATATATACACGATTTGCGACACATATTGGGTTGGACTTTGAGATATTGCCAGAGAGGATGAATATACTCAGTGGTAATAGGCTTGTAGAAGTTAGCAGAGTGTGCTTAGTGTGTCTGGTAGTAGTGTGTGGACATTTATTACCCGCAAGGTTGATAGAGTTCCCTATGGGTAACTTTGATATCATCCTGAGCATGGACTGGTTGAGAGATCATGCGACAGTAGATTATCGTGGAGGTAGAGTATTATTTAGTATCCCTTGTATTGAGGAGTTTGTCCTTGTCTGATCATTGGAGGATCATTCCAAGGACGTAGTTACAGCAGTTGTAGCAGAAAAGGAGCAGATTCTAAGAGTGGTCAGAGAGTTTATTGATGTCTTTTCAGATGAGCTTCCAGGGATACCACCAATTAGAGATGTGGAGTTCTGTATCGAGTTAATTCCTGGAATGAAGCCTATATCTTGCAGAGTTTACAGAATATCGTTGTCAGAATTGGACAAGTTTTACCAGCAGGTGGAGGAACTGAAGGCGAAGAAATTTATTCAAGATTGTGAATCACCCTGGGGAGCGCCGATGATTTTGGTACCCAAAGATGGATCGACGCGGATGTGCATTGACTACAGGCAGTTGAAAGCAGTGACAGTGAAGAATAAGTACCCGCTACCAAGGATTGACGATTTGTTTGATCAGTTAAGTAAAGCCAGTATCTTCTCTAAGATTGATCTTTGATGTGGGTATCTTCAAGTGAGGATCCGGGAGCATGACATATCCAAGACAACATTTAGAACACGATATGGGCATTATGAGTTCCTGGTGATGCCATTTGCATTAACTAATGCCCGACAGTATTTATGGATTTAATGAATCATATTTTCATGCCTTTTTTTGATAAGTTTGTGGTGGTGTTCATAGACGACATCCTCGTCTATTCCAGTTGTGAAGCTGAGCGTGAGGAGCACCTTCGGATGATTTTACAGACCTTAAGAGAGCGCCAACTTTATGCAGAGCTTAGTAAATACGAGTTTTGGTTGGATCGTATCTCGTTTCTTGGGCACATAATCTTTGCAGGAGTATAGGTGGATTCGAAGAAGGTTGAGGTCGTAGAGAGTTTGTAACTCCTCTTTCCAGATTTTCAGAATTATTATTATTATTTATTTTACTTATTTGTGTTCAAAATAAAATTCTCATCAATACCTATTATATCGCAACAACAAGCCTCATATCCCTAATTTTCAAAAATCTCCAATCCTGAAATTTTCTCCAAAGCTCTAACCCTAACCTTTTTCTAAACCTAAATTCTATATTCCTGTGTCCTGTACATGGACACAGTACTCCTGGCAAAATCGTCAGCACTTCCGCCGCGTCACGGTCGAAACTTTTCGAATGATATTTTCTTTGATCAAAAACTAGTTTAAATTAAATATTTTGGGGAATGCTAATTTATTTTAATAAAAATATTTTTGGATAATATTATTGGAATTATGAAAGACGTTGGTAATTATTCTAGATTTTATTAAAATTAGTCTAAAATATCATGAGTATTTTTGGAAACGATAAAGAGAATTTATCGAAGTATTTTTAAATTAAGTTTTGAATTTATAAAAAAAATATATTTTTAATTTATTTTGATAATATCAAATATTACCTTAAACGTTACTATTGCAATCATTAATATATTGTGAATAGATCGTTATTTGATTTGGATTTGAACGTGCATGATTTAAATTGTTGATAAATATTAAGTACTACTTTGAATATTTATTGTCATCAAATATCCTATTTAGATTTTAAATAACTATTTGGATTTAAAATTCATATGATAATATCAAATGTTCATTTGAATTAATATAGCTATCCATTATTGGTTTTAACTTAAATTAAACTAGTATTTAAATTTTATATTTTATTTAGATAAAGGGAAGGATTATCAATTCGAACTCGTAGTTCTTATCTACTATGAATCCTCCTCCTAATCCCTTTAGGAGTTCCCTCATATTTAAGGAGTTATTTCTTTGTTTTTCCCACAACTAAAAATATTCAACATAATTCTCAAACAGCCAATGTCAAACCCTTCCTGCTTATTCCCACCCCCCTGCCAACTCGCCAGCCGTCAGCCGCCTTCCCCACTCTATGACCATCGCCGTCTCCACCACCTTTTAACCATCACGTGTCCACGCCCATCTACATCACCGCCATTACCCCAATAAAATAGTCGTGTCATCATGTTTATGTCCAGTTATCACCAACCTCGTGTCAGCCGTGTGCCCGGCCTCGAGTATCATAAATTCATCTTCCAGTGCCCACAATTACATCTAACATACATCCTCCACGTGTCAGATACTACGTTTCCCGGTGTCCGACACTTCGTCATCCAAAACCAGAAAAGAAAAGAAGAAGAAGAATAGGAAAACCTAACCCAGCAAACCGTCGGCTCCAGCCTCCAGCGTCCGTCGTGCTGCCCGTGCGCCACCACCACGTCGGTGTCTGCCGCGACACCCTCCTTCTCGATCGGCACACAACGTACGTTGATGACCTGTCAATGCCGTTGCTCCCTCGTGACCTCGCAGATCCACTGCGTTTACGGCGTCCGCCGTCGCGTCGAGACTACGCCAAACGAACGGTGCCCCGGCCTCTAGTCCACGTGCCGCCACCGTGATCTGGTCATGTCCACCGGAGCCGACCGCTCCAACACCATCTCCTCTTCGACGTCCCGTGCCGCTAAGCCAGCGACCCCCGTTCCCCGCACGGCTGCCTTTGGATCCGAACGGAGACTTTTGTGCACCTCCGGAGTGATTTTCCAAACGGTGAGCTCTGCTCTCCTTTTAATTCTGTCACGACCCGATCCCAAGATACTGGGTCCAGTCGGATCATGCCCAGCCTACATCGTTGTGAGACGACGACAGTAAGCTGTGTCAATCAGTAGCAACGCAGGAAGAACATTCTTAATAGGGAAATAAAACTTTATTAATTTTTTGGAAATACAACCAAGAGTCTAATTAGAATAAGCACAAAGCAGAAAACATTTCGTTACTACAACTTGTTCATTTATTACAACTTTTAGAAAAGAAAGGGACTAAATTGAAAGGTGCAACTAGAACTCTTGGTTCCTCTATCCTGGTTCAGCTAACTCCTCGGAACCCAAGTCGGGTCCGTAGTAAAAACTATAGGCCAGCTCCTCGTCGTCGTAATCACCTAATTTATTGGTCTCCAGTCAAGAAGGAAACAAGAACATACAAATCCATTCCAACATCTTAATGAATAATTAAAAGAGACATGAAGCAATTTTATAACATATTTATTTTCTAAATAATAATAAAGAAGTAGTTATGCAATAGATCTCTAAAAATAAAATGATACAATCTATATCTAGCAATAGTATATGAGCGTGTAACATCATGTGGTCGGCTAGGGATGGAGGCAGTATGTGTTCTAGTGAACACGGTTCAGCTTCAGCCCAAGTGGGTTGGACTTCTGCTATCCATAGTAAGGCAATATGGGGCTTTGACCACATGTGTTAACACTACTCCCCAAACCCCGAGTCAATGAGTCAATCAAGCAGTCAGTATGATCCGAGAGGGATCCCGTGAATCAAGTGTCGATACAGTATTTCTACGATGCAATGAATTTAATTATTAACTAAAATACAAGTTTGGGTAAGTATGAACTTGTATTGGTGTTCCCGATGTTGTAGTGACGACAGAAAATTATTCGAGCTAAGTCCGGGACTTGAAACCTACATTAATAAAATATGACTTAGCTGCCGAACTAAGGGTTTTGACTAAAAACGTCAACTACGACTTAAGGATTAATTTAAATAATAAGAAAAAACTATTTTAATAGTTACAATATACGAGAATCATTTATTTAAAAATATCTAATATTTTTAGAAATATAATTAAGGGTAGTAATTAACTACTACTAAAAACAATGTTTTTCATAACGTGAAAGTTACTAATTTAACTATAATAAATAATAATCAATAGGTAGAATCTATATAAAATATTCTTTTTGATAATAAAACTTATTTTGAGACCAAATAACGTTTTATATACATAAAGCTATCGGCAACATAATAAATAATATTTTAATCTAGCTTCGTTATTATCACGATAATCCATTTATTAATATATGTATTATTGGGTAAATATATGTCTAAGTATTTATATATAACTAACCGTGAATATTTTTACTAGCAGTATTAATCTAAACATTATTAACCATCTTTTACTTAACTAGACCACATAAACTATTATGATTATATATGTATAAATATATTGTTTCGTGATTTATGATATAAATAATATTATTACCACACTAAGCCAACATTACACATTAACCAATTAACGTTCACATAGTCTAACTTAGGAAACTAGCTATCTATCCCAGAATTGACAGAGCTTTATTCTGTCAATTTCGGTCGGAATAGAAATGGGTTTCATATTCTGTAAATTAACAGAAGGGTCCGGGGCTTACCGGAAGGCTGCAGACGGAGTACCGAGGGGAGGCCTCGGACTTGGATCGCACGATGGCGGAACTCGGACGCACGCGCACGGAGGCACGCAGGTGGAACGGTGCGACACACGCGGGGTGGCGTGGGGCGCACGCAGGAAGCGCAGGAGTGCGTTGACGGGTGCACGGTGCTATCGCACACGGGACGTGGCCGGCGGGGCGCACAGGCGCTGGCCGGCGGGGGCACGATTTGGGCGGCACGCACGGGCGCTGGATGCGTACGGGGACAGGTCGGGAAGGCACTGCGCACCGCAGAAATACACTAGTGCATGCTGATGGGCGCGTGGGTAGGCACACGGGGGTCCGACGGGAGGTCGATGGGTCGCTGGCAGGGTCAGACAGTCTGTTAGCGGTGGCCGGTCACGGTCGGGGTCGGTTGGCGCACATCAAAAATACCTCGAGAAGGGTGTTGTTAGGTCCGGGGTATCGCGAGGTGTGTCGGGGTACGCTCTGATTTGGGAGAGGAGAAGTGTGGAGGGAGATGGATGGGGTTTATGAAGGTGGTGGGGGAGAGAGATATTTTGTGGGTTTCTGTGAGGGGTAGATGAGTTTTTGAAGTTATTACGTGAAGGGGGAGAGAGGGGGTTACGTGGGGGGTGAGTTACGGCTGAGAAAGTGGATCGGGGAAGAGTGGGTTGAACGGGTAGTTTAAGCTAATTGGGTTAGCGGGTTCGGGTCGAACATGGTACGGATCTAAACCAAACATTAATTTAATAAACTTAAAATTATGGATTTTACAACCTTTCCTCAGAAAATTTTGTCCTCAAATTTTTACCAATAATGAAAGAGAGGTTTAGAACATACCTAGAACAGATGAGGATACTTCTTCCTCATCTCAGCCTCTAGCTCCCAGGTAGCCTCGCTTGGAGAGTGGTGATGCCAAGCTACCTTGACTAGCAGAATCACAGCGTTCCTCAGTCTCTTCTCTATGCGATATACTATCTCCACTGGCTGCTCTGGCACGGTGAGACTTGGTCCAATCTCCAGTTCTGATTTATCCATAATATGGTTCAGGTCCGATATATAACGCCTAAGCTGCGACACGTGGAAGACGTTGTACACGCCCTCGAGACTAGATGGAAGAGCCACTCTGTAAGCTACTTCTCCCGCTCTGCTTTGTACCTCAAATGGACCAATATAATAGGGACTAAGCTTTCCACCTTTGTCGAATCTTATAGTACCTCTGGTAAGGGAAATCCTAACAAAGACCATGTCTTCTACCTCAAACTCTAATGTTCGACGCTTACTGTCTGCACGATGCTTCTGGCGGTCCTGTGCAATCATCTGCATCTCTCTGATCATCTTCATCTTCTCTGCAGCATCTGTAACCATCTCTGGTC
The DNA here is from genome assembly GCA_029216955.1 of Iris pallida. Taxonomy (NCBI): domain Eukaryota; kingdom Viridiplantae; phylum Streptophyta; class Magnoliopsida; order Asparagales; family Iridaceae; genus Iris; species Iris pallida. The sequence goes on from JANAVB010040019.1 coordinate 5,303,065, forward strand.
CCAATATAACTCAATCTCCTACGTCGTCCCATGCTAGTAGGGTGTGGCAACGACGTCCATACAATGCCTCAAATGGTGTCATATGGATGCTGGCCTAGTAGCTATTGTTATATGAGAACTCAACTAGATGTAAATGACCTTTCTAAGATCCTCCAAACTGTAAGACGCATGATCTCAGTATGTCCTCAAGCGTATGAATAGTCCTTTCAGACTGCTCATCGGTCTGTGGGTGGTATGTAGTACTGAACTTTAGCTAAGTACCCAAGCTTTCCTGCAGACTCTTCCAGTAGTGTGAAGTGAACCGGGCATCCCTGTCCGATATAATGCTGACTAGAACTTTGTAAAGCCGGTAGATGTTCGCATGTAGAGAGCAGCTAACCTTCGGTGGATAAAACCAATCTTAAAAGGAATAAATAGGCAGACTTGGCCAGTCTGTCTACAATTACCAAGATTGCATCCTTTTCTCCTTGGGATCCAGGCAAGCCCATTACAAAATCTATAGAAATACGCTCATATTTCCACTCCGGAATGGAAAGCGGCTGTAGCAATCCTGACGGCCTCTGACGGTCTGCCTTCACCTGCTGGCAGATCAAACACTTGGAGATAAATTCTGCCACGTCTCTCTTCATTCCAAGCTACCATATATGTTCTCTTATGTCCTTGTATATCTTGTTTGCTCCTGGATGAATATAATGTTATAACTGATGTGCCTCCTTCATCAACTCATTCCTCAGTTTACCAGTCGACATGCAAAGCCTCGTGCCATGCCTCAAAGCTGTATCTCTAGCTATGGAGAAACCCTCAAGTGTTTCGGTTAAAACTCGATCTTTCAGCTAGCACAATATCTCATCCTGGAACTGAGTCTCCATGACTCTGTTGATTAGGCTGGACTGTACTTGTAATTGCATCATAGGCGTATCCATTCCTGGTTCAATTGTCATGCCTCGACCAAAAAAATTGCTCATCCTTGTATCGATTTATCCGAATAATCATCCTCACTGGGGCGTGATGCCGTACGAGTCTGGAGTTGCACTTGTACAAGGCAAGATGATAAGTTCTCAAATGGTTATCTTTGATATTGTTACTTAGCAGTGGAAGAAACAGAGTATATGAAACAATTCTCTTTATTTAACAAATGAACTGAGGTTACAAAGGATTTTAATAGCCTAACTGAATTTGCCCGATTGGCTACAACACTCAGGTTGTCTCTTGCCCATAAAGTATTTTACCATTTCATACATCATGTCTTCTATATCTCGGCCGCATCAACCTGTTACAAGTAGGAGCGTCAATACGATCGCATGCCTCAATACACTATAGCATTCCATGCCTCAACGCGTTCAAGCGAAGCTCCACCGCGAGCAGACCATTTCCTGAACCTGCGAGCAAACTAGTGAGGGATTAGCACTTTCGTCCTCGCTGTACTGATCAAAGACCCCCTTTACTAATCCGACATTAAGTCGTGTATTGAATCATGCATTATACAATTTAGTAATCTTTCTATGTTCTCCTTAGGATCAGTTTTATGGCATATTCGAAAGCAGTAAAATATGTTATCATGGCAAGCATGTTATTTGATTCGCATAAGCAAGCAGGCAACCAATAGCAATCTCGTGTTATTTCGTGACTTCTTACCAACATCGACGCACTCGCCTTTGCACCAACGCAAGGTGAATACGCCTCATTCCTTCCATGTCATATTATAAGTTCTCTGTGTAGGATCTCTGTGTTCCTGTACTTTTGGCCCACCATTCCTTAACTATATGAAGGTCATTGGCATATCTGCGCCGGAATGGACTAACTTGTTTCTCTTTTCTATTCTTTTCTTTCTCAAATTGGATAACCCGGCGTCCTTCCCGTATGGGTTTGTTGGCCCAGTATTCGAAGGACGCCGAACTTACCATCAATTGTGGCTTATCACATCAGTAGCAGATCGTAAGTCATGCCCAACAGATGTGCACCAATAATGATTAACATCCCTCCTAGGCCGAACGGTCCCGGTGCCCTAAAAAATAACTCGTTCGAGGAAATCATATCACACTCGTGCACGAATAATATCTCAAGTCCATTCGACCATGCAACATGCGTCTTATTCAAACAACCAAATATAGTCTTGAGTCCGTGACTCAGACTTCGTATCATCTCGTATTTCTCACATTAACTTTCTATGTTCTCATATTCCATACTTTGTTTCAATATTCAATGGCATCATGCCCCAACTCAATGTTCGTCAACCGAACGACCCGAAGGTCCCAAACATTTTCGAGGCATCATGTCACATCCGACAGTTCCGTCACATTCATGCCACAACTATTCTCTATTCTCATCGCAACGAAGACATCTTTGATGATTCTCGTGCACGTATGCACGCTTTGACACGATTGTTCTCTATTTTTTGAGTCGCACATGCGATGCATGCCTCAATACTGCATTTTTATGTTCTATACCTTAGTGTTCGATGTTTATAGCTCATGCACTAGGGCACTCCCCTCAATTGTCTTTCAACGTTCTAGCCTTCTAACTCGTGCGTAGGGGCACGGAATGACTCGTGCACTAAGGCACTTGCCGATACATTTATTCCATGTTCTTATGGCTTACGTACCGAGGCGCTCGTCGTTGCGGTATTTCCATGTTCAATAGAGACTCGTACATTTGATGCATGTTTCATCTTTCGATCGATGCCACGCCCGTGGTCTCGATAGTTAACTTAGCATAAACGACACATTTTAGTTAGGCATGACGGAGTAAGAAAGAAGAGTTGAAGTCTTCCCACCTTAAGCCGATATGCCTTATCATTTTGTCGAGCCGATGCGGCTCAATTTTATAACTTTGTTGTACAGCCAACTCTTCTGACTTAGCCAATCAAGCACTTCGTGCTTTATTGAATTATCCAAGCAATTTGGCCTACCGTGCCTATACTTCAGTCCGTGGCAAGGCGACGATTTGGTTTTACGGACACCATTGCAAATAAGAAAAAATGTCGACCTCTTATATTTCAGCATAAACGTATAGCCTGTACATGAAACCAACTAAAATCAATATTCGTTCGAATCGGACTTGTGCGTTGCATCGATTCGATTTCGTAGAATCTTCGAACCGATTCAATGCTTTCTCTCGGGCCAACTTAACGCTTGCATCGATCTTACTCGATGCATTCCTTGGGTCAACGTAACTCTTTGCATCGATCTGACTCGATGCATTCTCGGGTCAACATAACTCTTGTTTTGATATGCAACTCTTTGAGTCAACGACTCAGCATAATGCACCGTACAGAGCAGGACATTACATAATATACCACTCAAAATAAGGTTTGTCCTCGAACCGAAACCAATACTTAATTTCAAGTGTTTTTCCAGATCGTTTTACGATCTCGTCTCACATTCATTTGGATCATACAACTTAGTTTGGATTAATACGCATATTTTAGGCGTTACCAATATATGCATTTCAGCCAAGCTCAGTTGTAGGATATCAGAAGAAGGCTAATAGGTAACTTGTATCCTCAATTACTTACCATCTCGTACTCTCGATCAGACTTGGGCTCTAGTGTTTGTTCTTGCAATTCTATTTATATGCATATTCGATGCATACTGATCATCCAACAAAAGTCACGACACACGATGCGATTCAAAAATCGTATTTTCTATTTCGTAAGTTTTGTATAGACCATCAATTATATGTGTCGCGTCAAACGTCGTGCACCTGATCGCAACGAGTCTCTGCAATGCCTTGCGTTCGAAGTCGTTGTCCGACTATTTCTAAAGTTTCACTTTACAACTTATCTCGATATAATTTTCCTTTGTTAACTTGCAAATGCATCAACTTTTTAGAGCTACGCCTGCGAGATGACCTACGTAGACACCATTCTTAAATTCTCCCGATGCAACTCAGCTCGACATTGCTCAAAGGCAACGGTCTTTCTGACCCAGAAGTTTAACTCGAGGCAACGATGCTCAAAGGCAACAATCGCTTCCGACACAAAGGTCCTTACGTCGCGTCTTATGTTTAATTTCTATTGAGTAAGAAATTCCTAGCCAAATTCCAAACTTGTCTGTCTCGCAACATCGAATATAAGTTTGATTCACGAAGCTCAATTGCAAGGTAAATCCAAATCTAACGACCTAACTCGTAAGTTATTCTCTTACCGCTCGCTCTCGTGCAGAGCATGATTCTCAAAATTGCCTAGACTTATCATCAACATGCACCACACAATTCATATGCGACATTGTATGGGTCATCTTATGGTCTGCAACATTTACTTGATTTGGCGGTTAAGCCTTTAGGGTCAACTGCCCCGAAGCAACGCTCGAGAATTGTGGATCATTAACGAAGGACAGTTACTACGAACCATACTATATCTTATTTCGGAGCCAAATCATGTTCCAATAATTTCTATGGGACTACCTAAATTTGGAAAATATTTCTATCTGCACAACTGAGGCACAACTATCCTGCGAATAATTCATGCACTACCGTCGATGATTCCGTAATTCACGAAACATCTACTCGTATTGAGTTGGAGTCTTTCTACCCACGGTCGACACCCGAGATGCTATACACATCGAAATGATTGTTGATGACATATAGTCTTGTACCGATCAACCACAAAGTTTACAATCAACCAGTTCGATATTCTCGTTTTATTTCTAAAATCTCAATATCGTAAGCTCGCTCAGTTTGGTATTCCCAAATTGTGCTTACGTTTCCTTGCGTATCGATATCGATAGTACAAGGGTCAACTTTGAATCTGTTTTAACGTCAACTTTAGTTCGTATTGCATATATCCAAGTTCACTATAAACTTTTCCATATGCATCAACTCGTTTTCCGGTTCGCCGCATCCTGCTATACTTTGATCGCGTAACCGTGTTACCGATTATCCAACATCGAACCCTCGAGTTATACAATCACGCCCTCTAAGTTTTATGTATTTCAGTCGTACTCAAATGAGTTTTGTCGCAACATAACCAACTATTTTCTTAGGCATGATTATCACTATCAATCAACATTTTTATCGAAGTCGCAAGTCGTGCGATCCGATTATGATTCGTCTATCCCATCATTTCTATCGAGATCATAAGTCATGCGATCTGATTATAATTCATCATGACTAACATTTTAATTAAGCTTGCAAGTCGTGCGACTCGTTTATAGCTTCAAGTTTCCTACCGTCGATCCGATTATTGCTTCATGGCATAATCGTTCGTTAATCTCGGTCATTCGACCGACTTACAAATTTCTGTTTGATCTATCATTCAATGATACGAGTCCCCGTCCTATCATGCCAACCATATTTGAAGAACACTTGTATCAACATACCGTCATACAAATTTCCAATCGAGTCTCGGTACTATCTCGTCCGTTGCGGACAAACCTTCCTCAAATTATGCAATGTGTCGATGGAATCCATCGCACAAGTGGTATTACATATACCACTCATAATGAGCCATCCATCACATACGTGGTATATCATATACTACTCAAAAATTAAGTTATTTCCCTCGCATCATACTTGGTATAAACCAACAATCTATTCCGATACACGATTTTCGTAGTGGTCATGCCAATCACAACCGTAACTTTTGATTAATCAAATTCTGACATAACTCTACCAATGTATTATTTTCCAACACAAGCTCGATACAATCGAATGATTCATTCTATCAATTTATGATTTCAATTCCCTCCGTTGCATCTTGTGCAAGTTTTTATTTCACTTTCCTCCGTTGCATTCGTGCAACGTTTTTAATTCAGTTTCCTCCGTTGCATCTCGTGCAACGTTTTAATTCAGTCACATCCGTTGCATCTCATGCAACGTTTTAATTCAGTCTCCTCCGTTGCATCTCGTGCAACGTTTTACTCCTGATATTCAAAGTTAATACATGAATCCATTCAACAAATTCGATATAAACTTTCACGTTCATTGCAACACAATGCAATAAAGATTTCACGACTTTCTCAGCAAACATCATGTAATTTCCAAAACACATGAGGCAAAATTATACGATGTGATTAGACTTATTGTATGGAACATCCAGTGCGGCATCGAGTAGAGTCAAGAGTGATTTGATTGGTGGTAAGCAACTCTTTGAAATTGAAACAAAGCAAGCGTCCTGAAGAAATTGAGCCTAGAGCTCTGATACCAATTTGTCATGCCCCAACCCAGAAAATCGCTCGTCTTAGTATCGATTTATTCGAATCATCGTTCTTGCTGGGGCATAATGTCGTATGAGTTTGGAGTTGCACTCGTACATGGCAAGATAACAAGTTCTCAAATGGTTATCTTTGATATTGTTACTTAGCAGCAAAAGAAAAAGAGTATACAAAACAATTCTCTTTATTCAACAAATAACTGAGTTACAAAGGCTTTTAATAGCCCAACTGAACTTTCTAGATTGGCTACAATACTCAGGTTCTCTCTTGCCCACAAAGGATTTTACCGTTCATACATTATATCTTTTATATCTCGGCCGCATCATCTTGTTGCAAGTCCGAGCGTCAATGCGGTCGCATGCCTCAATACACTATTAAATTCCATGCCTAAGCGCGTTCAAGCGAAGCTCCGCTGCGAGCAGACCATTCCCTGAACCTGCGAACAAACTAGCAGGGGATTAGTACTTTTGTCCTCGTTGTACTGATCAAAGACCCCTTTACTAAATCGACATTAAGTAGAGTATTGAATCACGCAACATACAATTTAGTGATCTTTCTATGTTATCGTAATGATCAGTTTCATGGCATATTCAAAAGCAGTAAAACAGTTATTATGGCAAGCATGTTATTTGATTTACATAAGCAAGCATGCAACCAATAGCAATCTCGTGTTATTTCGTGACTTCTTGCCAACATCGACGCACTCGCCCTTGCACCGATGCAAGGTGAATATGCCTCATTGCTTCTCTGTCATGTTATAAGTGCTCTGTGCAGGATCTCTGTATTTCTACACTTTCGGCCCACCGTTCCTTAACTATATGAAGGTCATTGGCGTATCCGTGCCGGAATGGACTAACTTGTTTCTCTTTTATTTCTTTTCTTTTCTCAAATTAGATATGTCACGACCCGCATCCGTTTTTCGGACTCGAGCTCATGAGCAAGCCAGCTACGTATCAAGTGGACTCTAGCCCAACTCGAATACGTAAACACTGTCTGGACTATGGTAATGTGCCTAATCATGGCAAGGCAAACTATAACTCAATCCACAATAAGAATATGAAAAATGAATGAACACTATGGGTCGTGGTCTGCAGCCCACTAGCATATATGTCCGATAAGACTCCAAGGGAAAATAATGTGTCTATAAACTAGGCTTAACAAGCAGGATATCTCATGATAAGGAATGAAAGAACGAGAAGACAATAAACATAGTATCAATACCTGAATCCTGCAAGTGCAGCATAATCATCTACCATCCTACTATGCTCACTAACTCCATGTAATCGCTAAACCTGGAGAGATCATCAGGTCTCAGGGGACATATCAAGATACGTAAAAATATGTCTATCTAACAGTTTATCCTGCACTAAAGTAAATACAGGATATAAACAGAAAAGACCAAACTACACGAAAATATACGACTATACACGACTGAGAGAACCACTACGTATAGACGAACTGCTAGAGGTGAACAAGAGAACATAATATCACGATGTCAATGAATAACCAATCAGATACTCAAACCCTCGTCCCTAGTGTGAAATCTTAGGTTAGCTTCAAAAATCACCCTCGTCCCTAGTGTGGACTCGCAGGTGCGGACAGATAACTACTAACCCTCCCCTAGTGTGGACTCGCAGGTTAGCTTCAGGAATCAAGGTACAGATAACTACTAACCCTCGCCCCTAGTATGGACTCGCAGGTTAGCTTCGAGAATTAAGGCAACAGTTTCGTTATGACTTATTCATCCTATGATACGATGCGACTCAGTCGAAGTACAGGTGATGACACGACACGACTCAGTTAAAATACAGGTGATGTCACGACATGACTCAGTCAAGATAAACGGAAGAACCAATCCAATATGAACTACAAAATTAACTACAAAGCTAACTATAAACAAGGACTATATATATATACTAGCATGCACGATGTACAAATCACATGTCAATAATCAACTAGTAAAACTAGATATGTGAGCCCTTGGATCAAATATTGGTGCTGGAAAATTTTTCCATGATTACTGTCAATTTTTTGTTAGCAAATACATATGAATATATCAAGTGGTTCAAAGCCAATGACAACAAATAGGTAAAATAGAGGATTCATGAAAAATATAAACTTAGGAGGGCCTTAGTGCAATTACACCATTGTAAAACATGGTTGGCCGGCCCTGTTGTAGGAATAGACTTGTGTTTATAGTTCAAAAACTATAACTAAAAAGATTTCCCTCCTACTTGATCAAAAGGATTAAACCAAATCGGTTTAAACCAATCCTTTCCCTTATCACCTTAAGCCTCGATCGTTTGTATATATATATATAATATATATATATGCAGGAGAGGCTCGACCTATTCCCCAAAACCCTAGCAATCTATCTCTCCCCCACTCGAAAAACCTAGGAGAGGAAGTTCCTATTGGATCGAAGGATAGTCCAACCCTGCTATCGACACCAAGAGGTAAACCATTTTCTTCTTAAGCACTTTATGATTCCTGTCGATTAACAGAACAGTAGATGACGATTGTTAGGTATTTGATAAAATTCCTGGATGAAGATTATTGGGAAGGAACCTATATCAGAAATCCTTAAACCACAATTACCTTGAATCCGACTACCTTGTATCAGTCACCAAGGGTATCAGTGGTTGCGTCCTTCTTCCTTTTGTCAGATCCATGTCCATTCTATCCTTGTTCTGTGATAATAATGAATTGTGCTCCTGATTACTTGCAAAACTTATTTGTTTCATGTCTGAGCATGAAAGCCTGATTACCACTCGTATCATAATCAAAACATTGGTCACATTTTAATTTCTCTCTTAGCGTTCTGCCACAAATTTAGTATTGCTTAAGTATATTCTAAACTAGAGGATGATTCATCGCTAGTTTGAGGGAAGTGTGACTGTTTTATATATAGACTTGTGTTGATCCCCACATATCCTCATCTGTTAGTTCTTCAATCATTGTTCTGATGGAAATCCCACTTTTACTGGCCAATATAGTTATGTATATGAACTTTTAATTGAGTTATCTTTGGACACCTGTACATGGGCCAGATGCCCATTAACTAACTGTGCTTCGTATAATGCACTACTTTGAAGTATCACCTTTACAAATGCATTGCCAAAGCTGGTAATTGGGATAGTCCGATGCCAAGTTGCTTCCATGAGGATTAATTTTGTTGTATATGTCAGTGCATACTTTATCTTCTTTCATGTCCTTCATAATCGATCTATTCTCTAGTTTTCAACCCAAAAGATCATCTCATCTTCTCGCTCAATATTTTAATTATCAGCAGAATTAGTAAACTCAAGATGTAGGTAAGGTTTAATTTCTTTACTAGATGAATCAATCACAAATGAGAAACCAAAAGCCGTCATTTAACAACATATGTGCTTCTAGATAGCAGGATTCATCCCTGGTTCGTGAAGCGCTTGCACTTCACTCTTTGGGAATTAGGTTGTCAATCTCATTCTTGTTTGTACGGGACTATAGTGAAAGTTCTCAATCCTTTTTAGCTCTACTGATGATTGATACGTAACCACTTTTTGGTCAACACTTAACATCACAGCTTGTTAATTTTGTTTTCCTGGTTGACAATCTTAATTCTGTCATGTGTTCTTTGAGCACACTCGTGGAAATAGTATTTAGTTTGGACAGGCATCTGATCCTGTTATACTAGATTATTGGATGTGAAGGAACAACTTTCTTCTACCAGCATGCACTCTTTTTTTTCTGTTCTGTTCTTCCTTTCAAGTTTTTCTGTCAGCAATAAATGTATATCCATTTTGTCGGTAAGGATAGTATTACTGGAGACCTCTAAGGTTTCTTGTACTGAAGCATGCTGCATAAGGCACAAGTATCCTTATTATTATTTTCAAAGGCACTTGAATCCCTTTAATATTCATTTGTTAGGCTTCTTGTGTGAAAGTCTAGTCCTTAAAGAGAATCACTCTTTCAGGATTTCCAATGTCGGACTCCTGATTGTGGAGTTGTGGGAGCACAGAGCTACAGTTTTAAGTTGAAAGAAATTAGCGGACAACATAAATGTAGAACTATAGCAAGATACCGTTGGAACTTCAACCTTATCATGTCAATATATGATGCATTTGGACTCCATTTTCATTTTCTGTTTGTTTTCTTTGTATTAATGCCTTTCTTGAATTGGAATCTGTGTATTCCTCTTCTCACATGCCCTGTTCACTAATAGGATGTCCTGTCCACTTTAGGTTCAACCTTTAACCAGATATCCCAGTCCCAACCTTGCTCTGCCCTACATATGCTATGTATCAGTCAAGAGTATAGAGATAAGGGATTTGTATTAGGTTCAGTCACTATTTATATACCAGTTAGAGATTGAGTGGAGGGCTCGAGTGGATGCATATCCCTGTTATTTAACTGATCAGCCACCATGTCAATATATATGGTTCAGTCAGGTTCCTTTAAACTATTAGTCAATTATAACCTTGGTATCGACCAACCCTTTAACTGATAGCAGTGGGACACTAGTATAAGTGCTTAACATCAAGATGGATATGGCCATGTTGGTGTATGTCCTATAGAAAATTACATAGCAGGACTGTTCATTTAGCCAGGTATCACAAAGTATAAGAGTGACCTATAAGGCCAGGGTCATGACTAAGAAGCTCACTTTGGAAATCAAATATAGGAAGGGACATGGGATGTATGTGTCAGCACACTAAGTGAGGGGGTCTAACCCAAGATATAAGGGTAGTTGGCTCTAACTCAAGAAAGATTTGTTGTAGTTCATTTTCACATGTTAATTAGAGATTTATAAATACAGGTTCATTGGACTATTTACTCAACATTTGGCCGTGCCAACAGCTCAGGACCACATGCAAGTATACCTTGCCAATTCGTACAATACAATTTATATGCATGTTCACTTCTCGCTGCTATTCTTTTCCTTACTTTCGTGATTGCTTTATTCCATGTCTTGTACACTCATCCTGTTGTGGTTTTACCTTACATGTTTCTAGTTTTCTTGTTCCTTTTCTGTTATGATATTTTCTACCTGTTACACTGTGATAGTCTCATACGTATTGCTTGATAGAATCGTCTAGTCCTACACCACGATTCCCTCGACTTGACTTGATTTGATATAACTTGAGTAGGACTTGACTTTGACATTCTATAGATTGTGAGTACTTACCTTGACTACGGTCTATAGGATTTTATACTAGGATTGGCTACTATCTTGGTTGTGAGTACTTGCCTTGACTGCGATTGAGACATTATAGATTATGAGTACTTGCCTTGACTGCAGTTTATAGCCAGCCATTTCTAGTATGTCATGCCAGTGTCTTAGGAACCTTGCGTTAGATCTTGTGTCTTAGTTCATTTTGTCTTGCTGGATATTCTTGATTGTTCCTTACTTCTTGGTATATTTGTACTGTTACCTGTTGGCTTGTATTATGTATCTTGCTAGTCCTCTGAGGACCTGATGATCTCTTCAGGTTTAGCCGAGTATTGAGCCAGGTGCATACGAGCAGGTTTGAGCTAGCATTGGACCACGGTGCCACTACAGCTGAGGGTACTTTTGACAGTTGGACTCGGTTATTTTATTTTCATGTTTCTATGTTATTATCGTCTATTTGTAGTGGATTTGTGTCCACGGACGTAACTAAAAATTCTTGATAAATTGGATACTCTATTTATATATTCATTCATTATTCAGTTTCATTTGTGTTAGTGACTTGTATCATATTTTGTGGATGAGATCTAGATTGCCTCTGTGACTTGTTCATGTACTAGACAGCGTTCTACCGCCGACACTGCGGCGTAGGCTGGACTTGGATACGTCTCGTATCCAAAAAGCGGGTACGGGTCGTGACAAGATAATAATAGGAATATGCATGTAAATAAACTGTAGAGGGAGGCAAGGTATCTTGCCTTGTGGTAGCACGAAGAACCAACAATATACCATCGGCTGGAAAGCCATAAAGTTCAAATCTCAAAACTGTCTCTGAAAGCTGAAATAGATATTACCAACATTTTCAGAATAGTCAAATTAGCTAGGATTGCCTGTCCATAAGTCCAATTCTGGACACATGGGCAAAATGGTCATTTCAGGCCAAAACGATATCCGTCGTTGGACCCGCTTTGCACCAAAAAGTATGCCAGAGTCAATTGTTTCTAAAGTCATCAAACTACATGTCTACGGATTTGTTTTAATGATACGAACCCAACGGTATGTCCAATTTTGGATTCCGGTGGGTCATGCACGAAATCGCCCGTTGAGTCGGATCGTGGAGCCCGCAAAACGGCGATCCTATCAACTGTCTCAGAATCGGACCAAACTTGGCTTACAGGACCAAAAATGATACGGTCTTGTTCGCACAAGTTTCGTCTCGATCTGACGAACGTGTACAAAGTAATTGAGAAATTTGCAAAGTGGTCGATACGGTAAATTTTGACGGATACACATCAAATTCGTCGCGCACACGCAACCAATTTGAATTTCGTCAAATCCCACACGTCCGTGAAGTCGATACGCACCTTTTGATGCTTTCAGTTTGTGACCACGTCGTCCGGAATGGCGGGACGCACGTCGTATCGGAGGTTTCTAAAGTTTTAAACTGTTTGTAAAACTATTTTTTCTCAATTTTCGAAATCTGTTTTCTCGGTGTATAGTAGACAAAATCAGAAACTATGAAAAGGTGTTTGAAGCCTTATAGGTTGTCTGTAACTGTATTCAATTAGTTCTCGGAAACACTAGGTGGTTTGCTCAAAATCTAGTTTCCAAAAAGAGGTTGGGACTGTTCTACATGCTCTATTTTTAACAGATTTTGGTCAACTTTGTGTCGATCCTACGGGAAATCTAGCATAAGACAAATAAATCTAATTGAAGGCAATTGTAGTCATATAGGTTAGCTACGTACCGCAAAAGACGGATCGACCATTGGTCGACCGAGCGTGACAAAATGCCACTGTGAAGTCGGCCCCTCGATATTGTTACTGCTGCCATTGCTCTTTGGCATGGCCGGCGCACGGTCGGCCTGGCGGCACTCTGGCCGGCCGACAGCCCTCCATAGCGGCATGTGGAGGTCGCCAGGGCTGGACTCGGGATAAGGTTAAGGTTTTGATGCATTTCTCTCGATCTCGATCTCTCTCTATTGATACATATACACGAGTTTTACTCGGGCTCGACTTTTGTACTAATGGGCCTGTGATGGCTGGCCGAGCCTGGGGTTTTTTTTGGCTTGGATGGGCTTGTGGCTGGGTGGGCTAAGCCTCATTTCATTTTCTATTATTATATTATGTGTGTATATATATATAATTTTTTTTGTATATAGAAGATATATATATATAGAGATATAAATATATAATATATTATAAGAATATAATAATATATATAATATTATATATATCTTATATATATATATATATAATTATATATATATAATATATATATATATATATATATATAATATATATATAAATATATATTAAAAATATATATATATGAGCGTCAACAACAAGAGCGTTATCTACACCCATCACAAAGCTGACAGAATCCGCTCTACTTTGCTCGCCAACATGACCTCCTTCCGCACAGCCTACCCTCCCTTCCTATACCTCGGCCCTTGGTATACAGGAAGGCCAACTCAGGTATATATGAGCACCTAGTCGACAAGCTCCGCAAACTCATCGCGGGATGGCGTAACGCAACCTTATCCCCAGGAGGGAAAATGATCCTCATCAAGCACGTTCTATCATCCATCCGATGTACACCCTGCTCGTCTGCACCCCCATGAAGGTGCTCTACTCTCTCGAATCTCTCTTCGCCAAGTTCTTCTGGGGTCAAAACGATGGCAAAGACAAATATCACTGGGCCGGCTGGGTGTCGATGGCAAAAACTACTGAAAAAGGTGGTCTAAGCTTCTGCAGGCTTGCCCACATCGTACATGCCTGCTCCATTAAGTGTGGTGAAGTTGCGCACTGAGACCTCTCTATGGACGAAGTTCATGAGAGCTAGATACTCCAGATTCTCCCATCTGTTGGAGGCGAGCTCTAATAACAGATCCTCGGCTACGTGGCGGCACATCATTCAGGGTCATACTACTGCTGAACCTCTCATCCATCTCCAGTTGGGAGATGGTCGCTCTATGGCATGCATGGAGCGATGGCTAGGAGAAGACATCATACATCCCAACACTCTTACCCTCTGAAGTGCCCTATTAGGGATCTTTCGGAGGGCAGCTCCGGATGGAATTGGAGGAAGGTCAGAGATTGGCTAGGCCAGCATGCGTAGACCAGTATTCGTGCTGCCAATCAGCGGATCACCGACACGAACGACACTTGGAAATGGTCCCCCAGCCCGAGTGGGTCATTCACTCTGGCTTCCGCCAGGATTGTGGTCAGAGGCAGAGGGATACAGGACCCAATTTTTGCCAACTATTTGCAAGCTTGCATCCCCACCAAATAGTCTATCCTTTTCTGGCGTGCTCTTCGTCGGAAGATCCCAACGGATGACACCATCAGATCCATGGGTTTCAGCCTTGCTTCGAGATGCCACTGCTGCGAGGAGTACTCGTCGGAATCTGCCGAGCACGTCTTTCTTACAAGAGAGTTAGCCACGGCCTTTGGTCCATGCTCCTCACTAGTCTTGGCATGGTTCACCCAACCGGGGGCTTATACGATCTCCTGGCCTACTGGAGCCGATCCCATGGTCATCAGATCGTAGCAGCTGCCGGTTTTTGGGTTCTCTGAAAAAACATGAACAAATTCAGATGAAGGCCACCACATCCCTCTCCCTCAGTTGCCCAGAGAACTCATCAGACAAAGCTTTAAAGTTAGGAGACGCTGCCCCCACGTCCCCAACTCGTTCTGGGAGGCTCTGGCTTAGGCCGCCCTCCCCTCTTTGGTGCGCGTGTTTCACGCTTTTCGCTTTCTTCCATTTGTCGCGCAATCGCGCTACTTGTATGGGCTTCGGCATTTGCGCCTACTCTTCAATAAAGTTCGGGGTTCCTTATATATATATAATATATAATATTTTTATATATATATATAGATATATAATATATATATATATATATAATATATATAATATATATAGAATTATATATATATATATATATATATATATATATTATAATATATACACACACACATGCACACAAAAAAAAGATATATATATATATATATATATATATATATAGATAGATATATATAGAAAAATATATATATATATATATATATATATATATATATATATATATATATATATATATATATATATATATATACACATGCACACACACGTATATATATGCTAACATATCCATATGTCTCCACATACACATATTCACATATAATCATAAATATATATTAAAATCCAAAGATATAGTCTTTGTAAGATATTTTATAAATACTTATATTTACCAAAATTTTATAATTACCCTCAACTCATAGCTAAAGTCATCTACCGTAATAATTAACTAAATAATTATTATAAAATTCTAAAAATCACTATTTAAATCAATAAATAAATAAATAAATATTTCAAATTTTTTGGGAAGAGGAGTTACAAATCTACCCACCTTAAAAATAATTTCGTCCTCGAAATTCTAATTCATAACTATTCCTTAAAATTCAAAAAGAAAGTCTACTTTTACCTTAATCTCCTTAAATTTTAATGCCTCAAAAATAGTTTATATTTCTCCTAGCTATTTTGTAACTACGAAACCTTGAGGACTTCTACCCACCTTTGGTCACACAACTCCCTCAAAGGTATGTCACTAAAACTTTATAACATTCCATCTAGTTGCTAGAATTATTATCCATAGATATCTAAGACATATGGCATCTAAAATCCCCAATATCTATCAAACAACTAAAAATTAAATAATCAAGCAATAATTATATAACTTAAGAATTTTGATAAATTTTAGTCAGCACGATCATTCATCACCCGAAATAGGAATGGATGCGAATCAATGGTACGGGAAAGCAAAGAAAAATAATCGAGAGCGAATACGAAGTTTTAAGGGCGTTACAGAAATTTCTAAGTGAAGTATCAAGGCAGTATGGATTGAGATTCCTAAGGGTTTAGTCAAATTTGCAGGCTCGTATCAGTACAATTACGTAACCGATACGATATGCTCTGACCTGAGCTCATGAGCTTTTCGGATGCGAGCTCATGAGCAATCCAGCTACGTATCATGCGGACTCTAGCCAACTCGAATACGTAAACGCTGTCTGGACTATGGTAATGTGCCTAATCGTGGCAAAGCAAACTATAACTCAATCCATAATAAGAATATAAAACACGAATGAACACTATGGGCCGTGATCTGCAGCCCACTAGCATATATGTCCGATAAGACTCCAAGGGAAAATAATGTGAGTTTATAAACTAGGCTTAACAAGCAGGATATCTCATGATAAGGAATGAAAGCACGAGAAGACAATAAACGTAGTATCAATACCTGAATCCTGCAAGTGCAACATAATCATCTACCATCCTGCTCTGCTAACTAACTCCATGCAATCGCTAAACCTGAAGAGATCATCAGGTCCTCAGGGGACATAACAAGATACATAAAAACATGCCTATCTAATAGTTTATCATGAACTAAAGTAAATATAGGATATAAACAGAAAAAGACCAAATACACAAAAATACGAATATATACGACTGGGAGAACCACTACGCATAGGAACTGCTGGAGGAGAACAAGAGAAACAATACCACGATGTCAACGAATAACCAATCGGATACTCAAACTCTCGCCCCTAGTGTAGATTCGCAGGTTTGAAGAACTACTAACCCTCGCCCCTAGTGTGGACTCATAGGTTAGCTTTAAGAAATCACCCTCGCCCCTAGTGTGGACTCGCAGGTACGGACATATAACTACTAACCTCACCCCTAGTGTGGACTCGCAGGTTAGTTCGAGAATTTAAGGTACAATAATTCCGTTATGACTTATTCATCCTATAACACGATGCGACTCAATCGAAGTACAGGTGATGATACGACACGACTCAGTCAAGATACACGGAAGAACCAATCCAATATGAACTACAAAATTAACTATGAACAAGGACCATATATATATCCAATATGAACTACAAAGCTAACTATAAACAAGGACTATATATATACTAGCATGCACGATGTACAAATCACATGTCAATAATCAACTAGTAAAACTAGATAATAATAGGAATATTCATGTAAATAAACTGTAGAGGGAAGCAAGGTATCTTGCCTTATGGTAGCACGAAGAACCAACAATATACCATCAACTAGTAAGCCATAAAGTCCAAATCTCACAACTGTCTCCAAAAGCTGAAATAGACATTACCAATATTTTCAGAATAGTTAAATTAGCTAGGATTGCCTGTCCATAAGTCCAATTCTGGACACAGGAAAAAAATGGTCATTCGGGCCAAAATGATGTCGCGTTGGACCCGCTTTGCACCGAAAAGTGTGCCAGAGTCAATAGTTTTTAAAGTTGTCAAACTACATGTCTACGGATTCATTTTGATGATACAAACCCAATGGTAGTCCAATTTTGGATTCCGGTGGGCCGTGCACGAAATTGCCCCTTGAGTCGAATCGTGGGGCCCATAAAACGGCGATCCGATCAACTGTCTCAGTATCGAACCAAACTTGGCTTACAGGACCAAAAAATCATACGGTCTTGTTGGCACAAGTTTCGTCTCGATCTGACGAACGTGCAAAAGTAGTTGGGAAATTTACAAAGTGGTCGATACGGTAAATTTTAACGGATACACATCAAATCGTCGTGCACACGCAACCAATTTGAATTTTGTCAAATCCCACACGTCTGCAAAGTCGATACGCACCTTTTGATGCTTTCAGTTTGCGACCACGTCGCCCGGAATGGCGGGACGCACGTCGTATCGGAGGTTTCTAAAGTTTTGAAACTGTTTGTAAAACTATTTTTTCTCGATTTTCTAAATATGTTTTCTCGGTGTACAGTAGACAAAATCAGAAACTATGAAAAGGGGTTTGAAGCCTTATAGGTTGTCTGTAACTGTATTCAATTAGTTCTCGAAAACACTAGGTGGTTGCTCAAAATCTAGTTTCCAAAAAGAGGTTGGGACTGTTCTACATGCTCTATTTTAACAGATTTTGGGTCAACTTTGTGCCGATCCTGCGGGAAATCTAGCGTAAGACAAATAAATCTAATTGAAGGCAATTGTAGTCGTATAGGTTAGCTACGTACCACAAAAGACGGATCGACCATTGGTCAATCGAGCGTGACGAAATGCCACTGTGAAGTCGGCCCCTCGGTATTGTTACTGCTGCCATTGCTCTTTGGCATGGCCGCGCGCACGGTCGGCCTGGCGGCGCTCTGGCCGGCCGACAGCCCTCCATGGCGGTATGTGGAGGTCGCCAGGGCTGGGTGCGGGTTAAGGTTATGGTTTGATGTATTTCTCTCGATCTCGATCTCTCTCTCAATTGATACATATACGCGAGTTTCATTCGGGCTCGACTTTGTACTAATGGGCCTGGGATAACTGGCCAAGCCTGGGGGTTTTTTGGCTTGGATGGGCTTGTGGCTGGGCTGGGCTAAGCGTTATTTCATTTTTTATTATTTAATTATGTATGTATATATATATATATATATATATTATATATATATTATATATATATATATATATAATATATTATATTATGTCCGACCTCCTGTCCAAGATCATCTCAGAAGAGCAGAGCGGCTTTGTCAAAGGGCGGAATATCATTGACAAATCCTCCTTTCCAAGAATTGGTCAGCTGCAAGAAATTCCTCACTAGAGGTGGTAACGTCGCCATCAAACTAGACATGAAAAAAGCTTACGATCGCTTGGACTAGCAATTCATGATCCGGGTGTTCAGAGCCTTCGGTTTCTCTGAACCTAGGATTGACATTATCTTCAGATCCGTCAGCAATCCTGGTTCTCCACCGTCATCAACGGCCAAGCGGAAGGCTTCTTTCCTTCCAGCGCGGCGTGCGTCAAGGAGACCCTATGTCTGCCACCATCTTCATCATTATCGCCGAAGCTATCAGTAGAAACCTCAAAAGCTTGACCAACAACCCTCAATTCTACCACTTCTACACCACCACAGGTTGTCCCATCATCACTCACCTCGCTTATGCCGATGATGTCCTCATCTTATCTTCAGGCAACATCGGATCAGTAGAGGTCGTTCATCGAACGCTGGAGAGATACGCCTCATGCTCGGACCAACGGGTCAATAACAACAAAAGCGTCATCTACACCTACCATAAAGCGGACATGAACCACTCCACCAGGCTCTCCAATTTAACTTCCTTCGCCACGCATATCCTTCGTTCTTCTACTTAGGCTGCCGTTAGTTTACGACACGTCCAACTCTACCATTTTCGAGTCTTGTGACCTCTATCAGAAAGAAGATTGAGGGCTGGCACAACGCGACCCTTTTCCTGGGGTGGGAAGATGATTCTGATCAAACACGTTCTCTCCTCCATCCCCATCCACATATTAGTCGTCTGTGCCCCCCCAAGAAGGTTCTATCCTCGCTCGAGTCCCTCTTCACCAGATTCTTTTGGGGCCATAGCCATTATGAAGATAAGCACACTGGGCCGTTGGAACACCATGGCCCAGCCTACCGAGGAGGGCGACCTGGGATTTTTAGATTAGAGCAGTTAGTGGACGCATGCTCCATGAAGTTATGGTGGAAGCTACGCACGGACAACTCTCTCTGGTCCAGGTTCATGAAGGCCAGATACTTCAGATTCACCCATCCAACATTGGCCTTAGTGAACAACAGATCCTTGGTCACCTGGCATCGTATTACTCGAGGCCGTGAGATCGCTGAACCCCGTATCCGACTGCAGCTGGGCAACGGGCACTCTTCGGTGAATAACGAGCGTTGGCTGGGGGACGTGCTACATATTGTCAACAACCCTCACATCGAGGGATCCATGACCTGTGGGACATCACTTCTGGATGGAACTGGGCCAGATTCAGAGATTGGCTCGGGAAGAGGCGGCTGACAGACTCGCAGCCGAAAATTTACAGATCTCTAACGAACCGAACCATCTGGGGTGGACCCCCTATCCTAGCGGCTCGTTCACGCTGGCCTCTGCCAGGATAGTCGCCAAAGGGACCAGCACACCGTCTCCCTTCATCGACCATATTGGCAGCCGTGCATCCGAAACAAAATGTCGATCCCCATCTGGAGAGCCCAGAGATGGAAACTTCCATTGACGATACCATCACCTCTTTCGGCTAAGCCTAGCATCTAGATGTCATGCTGCGCCTCTCTCACGAGGAGACTATGAAGCATGTCCTCCTATCCGGTGATATGGCATCGCAATTGTGGAATTGCCTCAACACCAAGCTACTGCAGACCCATAATCCCGGAGGCTTCAACGATCTCCTCGCCAGCTGGAGTCGCTCCCACGGCCTTCAGATCGTCGCAGCCGCCGTATTTGGGTTCTGTGGAAGAATCGAAACAAGTATAGGTACGAAGGACGTCAATTCCTTCCTCACCAGCTTTTTTGTGAAGTTCTCCGTCAGTCCATCGAGCTAGGAGGCGGTGCACTCACTCCGAGGAGCTTTGGGCAGCCTTAGCCTAGCCTCCACCTTTATTGCGTCCTTTGTTTCTTCCTTTTCTTTCGCTTTTTACAGCACGAGGCGCTTTTACTTGTGTAGGCATCGACATTTTGCGCCTGATACTTGAATATATATATGCTAATATACCCATATGTCTCCACATACACATATTCACATATATATAAATAATATTTATTATAATCCAAAGATATAGTCTTTGTAAGATATATTTTATAAAACACTCAACCCGTAGCTAAAGTCATCTACCATAATAATTAACTAAATAATATTATAAAATTCTAAAAATCACCATTTAAATCAAATAATAAATAATAAAAAAATATTCTAATTTTTTGGGAAGAGGAGTTACAAGATAACCCAGCGTCCTCCCCGTACGGGTTTGTGGCCTAGTATCCGAAGGATGTC
>JANAVB010040019.1:5324223-5426281 GCA_029216955.1 Iris pallida
ATAAAAAAACACTGTCTACAAATATAATCACGACTACAGTTTTAATGCATATAACACAGTCTACACGTCTAAAGTTACACTGTCTACAAAAAATAAATGCAATAATAAACCGGTCTACACATCTAAGGTCAGATCACACATCGTTGGTACTTCACCTCCCGAACAACAAGGAACAAAATCAACAGAAAACTGAAATCACATATCTATCGACTAAATACTGATGTATAGTAAAGATCAATACTGAAAACAACAATAAACTGTACTCGCCTGTGGTCTTCTGCTGGTGGAACCGATAATCCAAACCACTCAGTGTGCCACAAAAGTCAAACTCGTACAACAGTCTCCATGCTGAAATAAATATTACCATTGTTCTCAGAATAGTCAATTAGCTAGGATTGCCTGTCCTTAAGTCCAATTCTGGACACAGGAGCAAAACGGTAATTTGGACCAAAACGGTGTTCACCGTTGGCCCCGCTTTGCACCGAAAAATATATCAGAGTCAATGGTCTCTAAAGTCGTCAAACTATGCTCTACGATCCAGTTTTTTATATGAACTAAACCGTAATGTCCAGAGGGATTTCGGTGGGCCGTGCACAAAATCGCCCGTTGAATCGAACCGTAGACCCGCAAAACGACGATCCGATCAACTGTCTCAGAATCGGACCAAACTTGGCATACAGGACCAAAATGATACGGTCCTGATGGCACAAGTTTCGTCTCGATCTGATGAGCATGCACAAAGTAATGAAAATTTGCACAGAGGTCGATACGGTAAATTTTGACAGATATGTATCAAATTCGTCGCGCACATGCAACCAATTTGAATTTCGTCAAAGCCCACATGTCCACGAAGCCGTTACACACCTTTTAATGCTTTCAGTTCGTGACCACGTTGCCCGGATTGGAGGGACGAACGTCGTATCGAAGGATTTCGTGTTTTCGAAAAGTTTTTTTCGTCAACTTCGGGATTCGATTTCTCGACGCGTAGTCAATGATTTCCAAATCTACAAAAAGGGTCATGAAGTCCTATATGTTGTCTGTAATACCTTTATTAGTTTTCTAAATTTCTAACATACAGATCATAAAACATCTTCCAAGTTGGGTCTTTGGGACGGATTTCTGTCCTGTTTTGGACAGGTTTTCTTTCGACTTCGTGTCGAATTCGTGGACAGGTCGTGCGACGTGATCGAAACCTAATTACTAGAGTTCCTAGATGGTTATATCGGCTCTCCATAGATTTTACGGATCGAGTTTTCGTTAATCGAAGAGGGAGATATACACGAGTGAAGGGTACCTACGCACTGCTTCTGTCCTGCTTCTGGTTCGCCGCGCACGTGGGTCGGGGCGACCTGGCCGGCGGCGTGGCCCTCAGCGGCCATGCGCACGCTGGGGTAGGTTGCCAGGGGTCGGCGCTAGGGTTTAGGTTGGACGCCGCTTCCTTTCTTCCTCGCTCTCATATATACATAATCGTATATAAGCCCCCTATTTGCTCTCGGTTTGGGCTGGGAAGCTCTACGCGCGGTTTTTGGGTGGTTTGTGACTGCTGTTAGCTGTTTACATGGGCCTGCATTGCTTTGGGTCGGGAACAGTGGGTTTGATTTCTTTTCTTTCTTTGCCTTTTTCTTTATTAATCTATACACACATATATATATATATACCTATATATTTATTATTATTTTTTATACATATACATATAATATATATATAGATATATATATATATATTATATATATATAATCTATATATTAATATATATTATATATATTATATATATTATACTCATATGTATACTTTATCAAACATTTATTTATTATATAAAAATATAAAAATATAATCTATATATAACATTTATTTAACAATAATAAAACCAATAAAATAGAATATTATTACATATAATTATCTCAATAATATTGATAGTAAAATAATAATAATAAAATAACGAAATTCAATAACTCTATAATGGTGTATATACCTTATGGTGCAGCAGTCTACAAATATTACATGTACAAGGACCTATTTTCTACAATTAATGATATTTATAATATTTAAATTACGAATACTTAGAATATTCATTAAATCGTTAAAATGGAAACCACCCACTCCCAAAATACAATAACACACCTGTCATCGGACGTGCCGCATGACTATATGGGTTTGGGCTCAGTTCGGTCCAGTCCGGGCTAAAATGGTATAACCGGTTTTCCTAAAACTTAATAATATAAATAATAAATAATAATACTTCGGTAAGGGTTAAGTCGCAACTTGGTCTGGTTTTCCTAGTTAGGACTCACTATGGCTCGGCCTTCCCTATCAGGCTATATACTAGCCAAAGTACGCCATGACACTATCCATGCCACGATTTTTAGTCACCGTGTACTCCAAAACTCCATCATGGCTAAAATCATCTACCTTAATAATTAATTAATAATTTTATTAAAAACTCTAAAATCACCATTTAATTCAAATAAATAATAAAAATTTTATAAAATTCCGGGAAGAGGGGTTACAAATCATACCTACAAGGATCTATTATAGATTCACCATGATTACAAAAAAAGAGCTTCTTTATTTAAATGCCTACAAGATCTATTACAGATTCATCATGAAAAGAACTAAAGCACCTAGAGATCTAGAAGGGGTTAATCTTCACAGGCGTCATATAAGGGGGTTAATCTTCACAGACGTGCAGCCCCCCAGACGAGCAGTATGTCAGAACGAGCCCTTCCTTAAGCAGCTATTGGCCCGAGCAAGAACTCAGCCCATAGCACAGGCTGTGCCATCGCCATTGAGCAGGACAGAGCACAACCTGTGGCTCTTCGGATTTACAATCAATCCAAATCCAAAAGCTTGGATCTCGAAGACCTCCAAGATATTTTTCAGGTCCGAACTCCTCACGTTGAACATACAATGCATCTCAGAACCCAGTAGCCGTTCTTCTACAAGACGTAGCTTCTTTGAACGAAAGGACCCGCAACCAACAGTCGACTCATGCAAGGCCAATGGCCGTTCGAAGCTAAGTCGGATCGAGCATGACGGTAGGAATGCTAAGAGATAGAAGACATAATCCTTCAGAAAAGCTTTCCTTTATATCGGGTGAGTTTGGTCCAACCCACTTGCCATGTGGCCGTCGGTCAAAGACTTCCAAATTAATGGGATAAACCTAGAACTCAGCATATGAACCTCATTTAATAGTTTTTTTGACTGAATCCTAGCCACATGGCCGCCGATCAAATGCTGCAGTGCTCGATCTCTTCCGTCACACTTTCCTAAATTTGTACTTAGATCTCCTATTTAGGAATCGATTGTACTCTTTTTATGTTTTATACAAAAAGTTCTTATTATCTTTTGTATGGCAACAGCTTGTGCATAGCTCACCCACGCTACATTAGGGTGTAGCCTGACCTTATACTATTGTGCATAGCTTTCCATTGTGGCCGGCCTGATCCACTATACTCGTACTTGTGTATAGTCGGTCAAATGGAATAGCCTGATCTGGACCCAAGCTGATCATATAACACTCTAATATCTCAAGACAAACCGTTTATATTATATATTATATTCAGATTGCCTATGTTACTTCATATTCCAATTTTACTATATATTCACATACCATGACATGTTTACCCGCTTATGTTGTACTTCTTACTTTCCAGTTTTGATATTCTATCATGTATTTCATTATAACTGTTTATTATAGCACTTTTCAAGTTAATGGAACTACTGTTTGCGTCTGTACTTCACTCCAATCCTGACTGGATATTATTTTTCAGAGGATTTAGAGGCTGATTGCACGACCTACTATAGGTCTGGGATAGATGAAGATACTGTTCAGGACTTGCCTGTGAAGCCGGTACTTATAGAGGATGCACCTCCAGTAGTAACTTAGTATTAGCTAGGTTTTGCTGGATTTGTTTCTAGAGTGATACTCTTGGTATGTTATATTTTTGGATTGTACTAAGTCTTAGACTTCTAAACTTATTTGGTTGTGACTCTGCTACTATTTCAGACTCTATCTTTATCATCTTTTATCATCTATCCAATTTATCGTGCTCATCTTCCTTTAGATTCATGTGATTGAGTTGTATATTCATATGTCGTATATTTCCTCCGTGCGGAGATGACATGTTTATATTCATATTGCTAAATGTTAGATACTATAGCAACCTATACAACGTTCTATCGCCAACACTGCGGTGTAGGCTGGACGTACCCATGCTTGTAACCCCTAATCTGGGTGCGGGTCATGACACTTTCTAATTGTCATGCAATGATTATTGTGTTACCTACTTTTCTCTACTTGTCCTACCATTATACCATTTACCTTGTCACCATGTATATCATATGCTATTTCTATTTTTAGTTTCTATTATGTCTTGAATAGTTTACCATGTATGTACTTGTTCCATTCCTGACTGGAAATTATTTTTTAGATTAGTCGCTTGCTATTCCATGCACTTGGATCTTGAGAGTATATGGATATATGCTGAGGCCGATCCTAGAGACTAGTTAGATAGATGAGTTGATAATAAGATTTTAATTAGTTGTTTTCTAAATTTTGTGAGACATTGTATTTTCTAAATA
Organism: Iris pallida; assembly: GCA_029216955.1. Taxonomy (NCBI): domain Eukaryota; kingdom Viridiplantae; phylum Streptophyta; class Magnoliopsida; order Asparagales; family Iridaceae; genus Iris; species Iris pallida. Next base: position 5,328,805 of record JANAVB010040019.1, read on the forward strand.
TAATACTTCAATATTGTAATTGATTTAGTATTGTGAATGAGCAAGAAGTTAATTACGAGCAAATATTATGACTTTAATCATTGAGATCTAGATAGCTTACTATGTCGATTCTAGACGTAGGTTGGACTTGCCCACACACTCATCCAAAAGTGGGTACGGGTCGTGACACGTCGACGTGCGACGTCGAGCGCCAGTCGAGGAAGAGAGGAGAGAAACGTGCGCACAACTGCCACACACCACCGAAGGCCCACCAGCGGAGGAGCTCACGCGGCTTGGAGACTTGGGGAGTTGCTTTGGAGAATGCTTGGAGAATGGGGGCTGCTTTGGAGAATGGAAAAAATGGGAGTTGCTGGAGAATGAAAAAATAAAAAAATATATATTTCATTATTATTTAATTATATTTTAAAAGTAATTAAGAAATAATAATAATAATAATAATAAAATACTAATAATAATAATAAATAATAATAATAATAAAATAATAATAATTTATTGGGGATAAATGTAATGCAATTATTTAGAAATATTTTTTAAAAGTATTTTTTTGAAAGCATTTTTTTAGAAGTATTAAGAATTTTTTTGTAATATATAATAATATATATAATATATAATAATATATATATATATTTATTCATATCAAGGCGTAAAATGCCGAAGCCTTTACAAGTAAGCGCAAAAGTAAGACAAAAAAAAGAGAAAGGATGGCGGCCTTCCACTCTGCGATCAAAAGGTCAGGAGAGCAAGGATTGTCAGAAGTCCTCTTGTCCGTGTTTGCAGTGTCTGCTGACTTTGTGGGTTTGTCGGAGAACCTCTCGGATAAGTTGGTTGGGCGAATATTGGTAATCCTCATATCTGAATTGTTGCGGTTCTTCCAGATAACCCACGTGATGGTGGCTGCAACGATCTGGTGGCCATGAGAGGCGCTACTCCAAGTGGCAAGAAGAACGTTGAAGCTCCCACCATCATAAGTCAGTCTGCAATGATGAGAGAAGCGGCCCAAACCCTAGTAGGTAAGTCTCCCGAGTACAAAATATGATCAACCAATTCAGACTGTCTCGCTGTGCAGCAATGACACGCAGAAGCTAAGCTGAAGCCGATGGTATTGAGGGCGTCGTCAGTGGGGAGCTTCTTGCGAAACGCTCTCCACATCAGGAAGGACCATTACTCATATTATTAAATAATATATAATAATTATTAATTATTAATCCCATAATATTATTATTAAATAGACAAAAATTATAATAAAAATGTAATATTATATATATATATATATATATATAATATATATATATATATATAAAATATATATATATATAATATAAGATTATCATTAATTAGTAATTAGTAAATATAAATCAATTAATTATTTTAGTTTTTGGTGAATAATACTAGTAGGGGATAGCCTCAACCTATTAAAAAACCATATTTTTGATATTTTTTTGCCCTCTTTTTTGTCCATTTGTATTATTATTTTTTGTCCATTTAATAATAATATTGTGGGATTAATATTTAATAATTATTTTATATATTTAATAATAATAGTAATAGTAATACTTAATACTTAAAATTTTAATACATACAAAAACAATAATAATGAATAATACTAATTGGAGGGTAAACTTACCATATTTAAAAGTGAAAAATCATATCACTTTCCCAACTATCACTCGTTAGAAACCAAACGTAGCAACTACAAAAAGTTACATTTTTTTAATCTCACTTCAACAACCATCCAAACGAAGGAACTCATAAAATAGCATACACATTACGCACATACGCAATACGTACGCAAATTCTACGCTTCTAAATTTTTTACTTCGCTCCACTTCAGTGAACCAAACAACCCCTAATGGAGATACCATATTGCTCATTTTCATTGTTTCAATTTTTTTTTACATATTTTTAGCCTATATTAGTAGCTTTAGATTCTCTACAACTTAAGTTCTTGATATTTTCGTTTTTGATAAACTGTTTCGAGTATATCTAAGTTTCTATTCTAGGCCTTTAGAGTTTTTCGAGGATTTGATCTATTAAACTTTAGTATTTTTGAAAACTAATTATCCCATGTTGTAGGAAACTTTATTATTTTCAATTCTGGCCTTTGAATCATAAGCTTTGGAGTTGTATTGAGGATTGCAGGGCTAGAACAAGTTTTCAGCTTTTTCATGTCATCTTCAGGAAGAACAACATCATGCGCGTATATTTACGCAAATGTCACTCTCTGCGCATATTTTACATCAGAATCATTCATACGCATATTTTTATGCAAAGGCCCCTCTATGCACGTATTTTGTGCAGATTCTATTCCATGCGCGTATTTTTGCGTAAAGGCCCTTCCCTATGCATATTTTTGCACATAATTTCTTCTGTGCGTACTTTTGTACATAAAGTCCCTTTTTTTGCATACAAAATCTTTTCTTGGCGTATTTTTGCACATGAGACCTCTGTTTATGTGCAGAATTACGCAAGGACCCCTGTTTGTGTACGTAAATTGTCCAGAGACCCACTTTTGTGCCCAAAATTATACAGAAGCCCATGTTTTGTGTAGATTTATATAGATATCATATTTTATGCGTTGAATGACTATCATTGATTGCTTGACGATGTACCTAACTTGATTACATGTACACATGCTGGTACTATTCTAAGTATATACTAAGGTATAATCTATATGAATGCACTGAGATGCGACTCCTTGTGCTACCTGATCCCGCCTATTATATGTTAGTATATTTCTGATCCCAGCGCAGTCATGGTAATGGTCAGTAGCATTGACGTTGTATGATGATTGTTGCTTGATGCATTACAATAAGAATGAATCTAGATTTGGAACTCTACGATCCGATGTGAATTTATACTTAGGGTCCACATACTACGGCACGACATATAAGGGGATGAATATAAGACCACGATATTGATTCCAAGACCAATATAGGGTTAGACTAAGCAACTTGAATTGGTATAAGTATTGGGTGGAAACAAAATCTCGAGATTGTGCATGATAGCCACCCTGAGCCCTGTCCTGACGTGTTAGGTTGGCCACCATGGATACTGTATATTCATCTGCACTAATGGGGTGCAGTATCTGATTATATGTGTCGAGCTAGTACCTCCCAATAGAAGGGCTGGAACTGCTATTGATCTGTTTAGCACGACGGCCTTATGAGGGACCGGTGCATTCTATATGCTATATGCTATGGTTATTATTGGTTCAGCTACCCTGCTTAAATAGGCACGGTCTGAGGATTCCTATATATAAGGATTATTGGGATAACCCTGACAAATTATAGAGAGCCTTATGATTGATTGGTCGCTTGTAAATTGACTTGCTTGTGATCTGTTTCTTATGTTAGTAGCCGAGGACATGGACTGTTGTGGTGCGTGGTCCAACCTATGTCCTTATTTGGTTGTTGGGTTGGGCCATTGTGCTACGACGGACTATGAACCAAAGTTGCGACAGAAGTCTATAGCTTGATCATGGTCATATGACGTAATTTATTATGACGGGATACGACATCTCTTATCCTCGTTTGGTGTAGTGATGTCACATTGCCTCGATGATGGCTATGCTTATGCTTCGGCCTTATTATGTATAATTGGGTTTTATCACGATCATTTATGCTCCCTTGTGGTACTTGCTATTCGGGACCTGACCCCGCTAGTTTGTTTGGCCAGATTTCATATATGAGCCTGAGGTTCCAGCCAGCTACCGAACCATGGTGCACACAAGAAGCATGAGCGTCAGGGATGATGAATGGGTTTCTTCTCCACCACTCTGATATTTTTAATTGTTGTACTTGGCCTTTAGCCACCGGCACCTATTTTGCCGGTTGTTCTGGACATTTAGATTCCTTACATAATTTTAATTAAATCAGACTACAACTAACTATGGTTATGTACTACCGACTCTCTGTGCTAGCTGACACTCGTAAAGTTGGACTATGAATCGTTTTGATGAAACGTCAGGGATGCCTTAATTACTGTTTCCTCTTATATGATCATTAATTACTGCTTCTTATTTTGATTGATTGAGACATAGATGCTCTGTGAGACCATAGGAGACTTGATTGTAGCATGCACCCCCTTGTTTTTTATAACTGTAATAGTCGTATGACATCTTTGTACGTCATACGGGGTAGCTGCTATATCCCGTATTTCGGTACTAGATCGTGACAACGTTTTAGTGGGAGCAAATGCAGGTCTAATTTTTAGACTTGTGGGGTGCTATTGTTATTATAGGATCTCAATCAAAAGATGTCCCCTTGATCTCCTGCTCCATCATTCCTTTTTCCACCTTGATTGTTAACTTGGATTTTTTCTCCTCGTTCCTTCTCGTCCTGTCATTTGATATCTTGTATTTTTTATAAGGGTGCCTCGTTCTCAGCAGTTAGTGGGATCGACATAGAAGAAAATATAGTGGGGCAAGGTTCTACAGGGAGTCCACAGGAGGTAATACCTTCTCCTGGTCAGATTCGCGTAGAGGTCATGACAGAGCCAGATGAGCCGCAGGTTCCAGAGTTATATGCACCTCCAGCATGCCACCAGTGGCAGTAGTACCCGACTCTGTAACACTTCAGAAGATTATTCGAGGATTACTGGTGACACAACAGCATCAGATGGCAGTCCAGCAACATCAACAAACTCGACAGCAGGAGCAGAATGTTTTGCTGAACCAAGGTTTACAGACAACCCTGGAGAGGAGTGTGAGGATTGATTCGGGTGTGTCAGCAAGATTCGTTCAGCTCAACCCGAGGTACGTCGATGGCACAGAGGATGCCATTGCGGTAAATTCTTAGCTTCAGGATATTGAGACTATTTTGGCGACAACTAAGGTTCCGCCAGAGGAGCAAGTTGACCAGGTCAGGTTGCTGCTTCAGGACCTTGCCCATTCTGTGGAAGTTGGCATGAAGCATCCTGTTCCTTAGCTTTAGGGCAAGATTCAGAGCCAAATATTTTGGCATGATGGCGTAGTATGAGCATCAGTAGAGGTTTATCAGTCTCAAGTAGGCTGGTAGAACAGTGGATGGTTATGCAACAAAGTTTTATAGGTTGAGTCGGTTTACTCTGATGATGGTGGCTACGGAGCCAGAGAAGGCTTTGAGGTTTCAGCAGGGACTTCTTTTGGAGAGTCTACATGGGTAGAAGGGTACGACTACCAAAATTTTGATACAGTTTTGACAGCGGCTCCGAGGCACGAGCTTACCCAGCAGAGGTTGGTGTCTGGGACTAGAGGCCAGAAAAGGTCTCATATCCAGAGTGGGGACAGAGGAGCAGCACAACGATCGTCAGCACCAACACCTAGCGTTCGTATCAATGAGTCAGGAGCGTCCCAGAGGCCGACAATATCAATGATAACATCACCAGTTCTGTAGCAACAACTGAGGTAGCAGCAGCAGCGCTAGGGTATGCTAATAGGATATACCTATTCTGGTAAGGGAGGGCACACGAGGGACGTGTGCCAAGCAGCGAATGGATTGTGCATGAGGTGTGGTAGTCCAGGCCACATGATAGCTAATTGTTCGATTATGCAGGGGCTAGCAAGGCCAGTTTTGCAGTCCTCGATATTGCTAGCTCCAGAGGTAGTACCATATCATAGACCAGCACTAGCAGTGAGGCAATTAGCCCAGAGTCCATTGCCGATGCAGGCTCAAATGTATCGTGATGTACAGAATCAGATCAGCTATCAGAGGCTACATTAGCAACAATACGGTCAGGGGAGGCAACATCGAGGGGTTCAGCAAGGCCAGGGTCAGGCTTTCACCTTATCTCTGGAGGAGGCATTAGCATCGAGCGACATGGTTATATGTAATATTTCTGTTGCATCTTTTTCTGCAGCACAGGTTTGATTCAGGAACTTCACACCTTTAATATATACACGATTTGCGACACATATTGGGTTGGACTTTGAGATATTGCCAGAGAGGATGAAATACTCAGTGGTAATAGGCTTGTAGAAGTTAGCAGAGTGTGCTTAGTGTGTCTGGTAGTAGTGTGTGGACATTTATTACCCGCAAGGTTGATAGAGTTCCCTATGGGTAACTTTGATATCATCCTGAGCATGGACTGGTTGAGAGATCATGCGACAGTAGATTATCGTGGAGGTAGAGTATTATTTAGTATCCCTTGTATTGAGGAGTTTGTCCTTGTCTGATCATTGGAGGATCATTCCAAGGACGTAGTTACAGCAGTTGTAGCAGAAAAGGAGCAGATTCTAAGAGTGGTCAGAGAGTTTATTGATGTCTTTTCAGATGAGCTTCCAGGGATACCACCAATTAGAGATGTGGAGTTCTGTATCGAGTTAATTCCTGGAATGAAGCCTATATCTTGCAGAGTTTACAGAATATCGTTGTCAGAATTGGACAAGTTTTACCAGCAGGTGGAGGAACTGAAGGCGAAGAAATTTATTCAAGATTGTGAATCACCCTGGGGAGCGCCGATGATTTTGGTACCCAAAGATGGATCGACGCGGATGTGCATTGACTACAGGCAGTTGAAAGCAGTGACAGTGAAGAATAAGTACCCGCTACCAAGGATTGACGATTTGTTTGATCAGTTAAGTAAAGCCAGTATCTTCTCTAAGATTGATCTTTGATGTGGGTATCTTCAAGTGAGGATCCGGGAGCATGACATATCCAAGACAACATTTAGAACACGATATGGGCATTATGAGTTCCTGGTGATGCCATTTGCATTAACTAATGCCCGACAGTATTTATGGATTTAATGAATCATATTTTCATGCCTTTTTTTGATAAGTTTGTGGTGGTGTTCATAGACGACATCCTCGTCTATTCCAGTTGTGAAGCTGAGCGTGAGGAGCACCTTCGGATGATTTTACAGACCTTAAGAGAGCGCCAACTTTATGCAGAGCTTAGTAAATACGAGTTTTGGTTGGATCGTATCTCGTTTCTTGGGCACATAATCTTTGCAGGAGTATAGGTGGATTCGAAGAAGGTTGAGGTCGTAGAGAGTTTGTAACTCCTCTTTCCAGATTTTCAGAATTATTATTATTATTTATTTTACTTATTTGTGTTCAAAATAAAATTCTCATCAATACCTATTATATCGCAACAACAAGCCTCATATCCCTAATTTTCAAAAATCTCCAATCCTGAAATTTTCTCCAAAGCTCTAACCCTAACCTTTTTCTAAACCTAAATTCTATATTCCTGTGTCCTGTACATGGACACAGTACTCCTGGCAAAATCGTCAGCACTTCCGCCGCGTCACGGTCGAAACTTTTCGAATGATATTTTCTTTGATCAAAAACTAGTTTAAATTAAATATTTTGGGGAATGCTAATTTATTTTAATAAAAATATTTTTGGATAATATTATTGGAATTATGAAAGACGTTGGTAATTATTCTAGATTTTATTAAAATTAGTCTAAAATATCATGAGTATTTTTGGAAACGATAAAGAGAATTTATCGAAGTATTTTTAAATTAAGTTTTGAATTTATAAAAAAAATATATTTTTAATTTATTTTGATAATATCAAATATTACCTTAAACGTTACTATTGCAATCATTAATATATTGTGAATAGATCGTTATTTGATTTGGATTTGAACGTGCATGATTTAAATTGTTGATAAATATTAAGTACTACTTTGAATATTTATTGTCATCAAATATCCTATTTAGATTTAAATAACTATTTGGATTTAAAATTCATATGATAATATCAAATGTTCATTTGAATTAATATAGCTATCCATTATTGGTTTTAACTTAAATTAAACTAGTATTTAAATTTTATATTTTATTTAGATAAAGGGAAGGATTATCAATTCGAACTCGTAGTTCTTATCTACTATGAATCCTCCTCCTAATCCCTTTAGGAGTTCCCTCATATTTAAGGAGTTATTTCTTTGTTTTTCCCACAACTAAAAATATTCAACATAATTCTCAAACAGCCAATGTCAAACCCTTCCTGCTTATTCCCACCCCCCTGCCAACTCGCCAGCCGTCAGCCGCCTTCCCCACTCTATGACCATCGCCGTCTCCACCACCTTTTAACCATCACGTGTCCACGCCCATCTACATCACCGCCATTACCCCAATAAAATAGTCGTGTCATCATGTTTATGTCCAGTTATCACCAACCTCGTGTCAGCCGTGTGCCCGGCCTCGAGTATCATAAATTCATCTTCCAGTGCCCACAATTACATCTAACATACATCCTCCACGTGTCAGATACTACGTTTCCCGGTGTCCGACACTTCGTCATCCAAACCAGAAAAGAAAAGAAGAAGAAGAATAGGAAAACCTAACCCAGCAAACCGTCGGCTCCAGCCTCCAGCGTCCGTCGTGCTGCCCGTGCGCCACCACCACGTCGGTGTCTGCCGCGACACCCTCCTTCTCGATCGGCACACAACGTACGTTGATGACCTGTCAATGCCGTTGCTCCCTCGTGACCTCGCAGATCCACTGCGTTTACGGCGTCCGCCGTCGCGTCGAGACTACGCCAAACGAACGGTGCCCCGGCCTCTAGTCCACGTGCCGCCACCGTGATCTGGTCATGTCCACCGGAGCCGACCGCTCCAACACCATCTCCTCTTCGACGTCCCGTGCCGCTAAGCCAGCGACCCCGTTCCCCGCACGGCTGCCTTTGGATCCGAACGGAGACTTTTGTGCACCTCCGGAGTGATTTTCCAAACGGTGAGCTCTGCTCTCCTTTTAATTCTGTCACGACCCGATCCCAAGATACTGGGTCCAGTCGGATCATGCCCAGCCTACATCGTTGTGAGACGACGACAGTAAGCTGTGTCAATCAGTAGCAACGCAGGAAGAACATTCTTAATAGGGAAATAAAACTTTATTAATTTTTTTGGAAATACAACCAAGAGTCTAATTAGAATAAGCACAAAGCAGAAAACATTTCGTTACTACAACTTGTTCATTTATTACAACTTTTAGAAAAGAAAGGGACTAAATTGAAAGGTGCAACTAGAACTCTTGGTTCCTCTATCCTGGTTCAGCTAACTCCTCGGAACCCAAGTCGGGTCCGTAGTAAAAACTATAGGCCAGCTCCTCGTCGTCGTAATCACCTAATTTATTGGTCTCCAGTCAAGAAGGAAACAAGAACATACAAATCCATTCCAACATCTTAATGAATAATTAAAAGAGACATGAAGCAATTTTATAACATATTTATTTTCTAAATAATAATAAAGAAGTAGTTATGCAATAGATCTCTAAAAATAAAATGATACAATCTATATCTAGCAATAGTATATGAGCGTGTAACATCATGTGGTCGGCTAGGGATGGAGGCAGTATGTGTTCTAGTGAACACGGTTCAGCTTCAGCCCAAGTGGGTTGGACTTCTGCTATCCATAGTAAGGCAATATGGGGCTTTGACCACATGTGTTAACACTACTCCCCAAACCCCGAGTCAATGAGTCAATCAAGCAGTCAGTATGATCCGAGAGGGATCCCGTGAATCAAGTGTCGATACAGTATTTCTACGATGCAATGAATTTAATTATTAACTAAAATACAAGTTTGGGTAAGTATGAACTTGTATTGGTGTTCCCGATGTTGTAGTGACGACAGAAAATTATTCGAGCTAAGTCCGGGACTTGAAACCTACATTAATAAAATATGACTTAGCTGCCGAACTAAGGGTTTTGACTAAAAACGTCAACTACGACTTAAGGATTAATTTAAATAATAAGAAAAAACTATTTTAATAGTTACAATATACGAGAATCATTTATTTAAAAATATCTAATATTTTTAGAAATATAATTAAGGGTAGTAATTAACTACTACTAAAAACAATGTTTTTCATAACGTGAAAGTTACTAATTTAACTATAATAAATAATAATCAATAGGTAGAATCTATATAAAATATTCTTTTTGATAATAAAACTTATTTTGAGACCAAATAACGTTTTATATACATAAAGCTATCGGCAACATAATAAATAATATTTTAATCTAGCTTCGTTATTATCACGATAATCCATTTATTAATATATGTATTATTGGGTAAATATATGTCTAAGTATTTATATATAACTAACCGTGAATATTTTTACTAGCAGTATTAATCTAAACATTATTAACCATCTTTTACTTAACTAGACCACATAAACTATTATGATTATATATGTATAAATATATTGTTTCGTGATTTATGATATAAATAATATTATTACCACACTAAGCCAACATTACACATTAACCAATTAACGTTCACATAGTCTAACTTAGGAAACTAGCTATCTATCCCAGAATTGACAGAGCTTTATTCTGTCAATTTCGGTCGGAATAGAAATGGGTTTCATATTCTGTAAATTAACAGAAGGGTCCGGGGCTTACCGGAAGGCTGCAGACGGAGTACCGAGGGGAGGCCTCGGACTTGGATCGCACGATGGCGGAACTCGGACGCACGCGCACGGAGGCACGCAGGTGGAACGGTGCGACACACGCGGGGTGGCGTGGGGCGCACGCAGGAAGCGCAGGAGTGCGTTGACGGGTGCACGGTGCTATCGCACACGGGACGTGGCCGGCGGGGCGCACAGGCGCTGGCCGGCGGGGGCACGATTTGGGCGGCACGCACGGGCGCTGGATGCGTACGGGACAGGTCGGGAAGGCACTGCGCACCGCAGAAATACACTAGTGCATGCTGATGGGCGCGTGGGTAGGCACACGGGGGTCCGACGGGAGGTCGATGGGTCGCTGGCAGGGTCAGACAGTCTGTTAGCGGTGGCCGGTCACGGTCGGGGTCGGTTGGCGCACATCAAAAATACCTCGAGAAGGGTGTTGTTAGGTCCGGGGTATCGCGAGGTGTGTCGGGGTACGCTCTGATTTGGGAGAGGAGAAGTGTGGAGGGAGATGGATGGGGTTTATGAAGGTGGTGGGGGAGAGAGATATTTTGTGGGTTTCTGTGAGGGGTAGATGAGTTTTTGAAGTTATTACGTGAAGGGGGAGAGAGGGGGTTACGTGGGGGGTGAGTTACGGCTGAGAAAGTGGATCGGGGAAGAGTGGGTTGAACGGGTAGTTTAAGCTAATTGGGTTAGCGGGTTCGGGTCGAACATGGTACGGATCTAAACCAAACATTAATTTAATAAACTTAAAATTATGGATTTTACAACCTTTCCTCAGAAAATTTTGTCCTCAAAATTTTTACCAATAATGAAAGAGAGGTTTAGAACATACCTAGAACAGATGAGGATACTTCTTCCTCATCTCAGCCTCTAGCTCCCAGGTAGCCTCGCTTGGAGAGTGGTGATGCCAAGCTACCTTGACTAGCAGAATCACAGCGTTCCTCAGTCTCTTCTCTATGCGATATACTATCTCCACTGGCTGCTCTGGCACGGTGAGACTTGGTCCAATCTCCAGTTCTGATTTATCCATAATATGGTTCAGGTCCGATATATAACGCCTAAGCTGCGACACGTGGAAGACGTTGTACACGCCCTCGAGACTAGATGGAAGAGCCACTCTGTAAGCTACTTCTCCCGCTCTGCTTTGTACCTCAAATGGACCAATATAATAGGGACTAAGCTTTCCACCTTTGTCGAATCTTATAGTACCTCTGGTAAGGGAAATCCTAACAAAGACCATGTCTTCTACCTCAAACTCTAATGTTCGACGCTTACTGTCTGCACGATGCTTCTGGCGGTCCTGTGCAATCATCTGCATCTCTCTGATCATCTTCATCTTCTCTGCAGCATCTGTAACCATCTCTGGTCCCAATATAACTCAATCTCCTACGTCGTCCCATGCTAGTAGGGTGTGGCAACGACGTCCATACAATGCCTCAAATGGTGTCATATGGATGCTGGCCTAGTAGCTATTGTTATATGAGAACTCAACTAGATGTAAATGACCTTTCTAAGATCCTCCAAACTGTAAGACGCATGATCTCAGTATGTCCTCAAGCGTATGAATAGTCCTTTCAGACTGCTCATCGGTCTGTGGGTGGTATGTAGTACTGAACTTTAGCTAAGTACCCAAGCTTTCCTGCAGACTCTTCCAGTAGTGTGAAGTGAACCGGGCATCCCTGTCCGATATAATGCTGACTAGAACTTTGTAAAGCCGGTAGATGTTCGCATGTAGAGAGCAGCTAACCTTTCGGTGGATAAACCAATCTTAAAAGGAATAAAATAGGCAGACTTGGCCAGTCTGTCTACAATTACCAAGATTGCATCCTTTTCTCCTTGGGATCCAGGCAAGCCCATTACAAAATCTATAGAAATACGCTCATATTTCCACTCCGGAATGGAAAGCGGCTGTAGCAATCCTGACGGCCTCTGACGGTCTGCCTTCACCTGCTGGCAGATCAAACACTTGGAGATAAATTCTGCCACGTCTCTCTTCATTCCAAGCTACCATATATGTTCTCTTATGTCCTTGTATATCTTGTTTGCTCCTGGATGAATATAATGTTATAACTGATGTGCCTCCTTCATCAACTCATTCCTCAGTTTACCAGTCGACATGCAAAGCCTCGTGCCATGCCTCAAAGCTGTATCTCTAGCTATGGAGAAACCCTCAAGTGTTTCGGTTAAAACTCGATCTTTCAGCTAGCACAATATCTCATCCTGGAACTGAGTCTCCATGACTCTGTTGATTAGGCTGGACTGTACTTGTAATTGCATCATAGGCGTATCCATTCCTGGTTCAATTGTCATGCCTCGACCAAAAAAATTGCTCATCCTTGTATCGATTTATCCGAATAATCATCCTCACTGGGGCGTGATGCCGTACGAGTCTGGAGTTGCACTTGTACAAGGCAAGATGATAAGTTCTCAAATGGTTATCTTTGATATTGTTACTTAGCAGTGGAAGAAACAGAGTATATGAAACAATTCTCTTTATTTAACAAATGAACTGAGGTTACAAAGGATTTTAATAGCCTAACTGAATTTGCCCGATTGGCTACAACACTCAGGTTGTCTCTTGCCCATAAAGTATTTTACCATTTCATACATCATGTCTTCTATATCTCGGCCGCATCAACCTGTTACAAGTAGGAGCGTCAATACGATCGCATGCCTCAATACACTATAGCATTCCATGCCTCAACGCGTTCAAGCGAAGCTCCACCGCGAGCAGACCATTTCCTGAACCTGCGAGCAAACTAGTGAGGGATTAGCACTTTCGTCCTCGCTGTACTGATCAAAGACCCCCTTTACTAATCCGACATTAAGTCGTGTATTGAATCATGCATTATACAATTTAGTAATCTTTCTATGTTCTCCTTAGGATCAGTTTTATGGCATATTCGAAAGCAGTAAAATATGTTATCATGGCAAGCATGTTATTTGATTCGCATAAGCAAGCAGGCAACCAATAGCAATCTCGTGTTATTTCGTGACTTCTTACCAACATCGACGCACTCGCCTTTGCACCAACGCAAGGTGAATACGCCTCATTCCTTCCATGTCATATTATAAGTTCTCTGTGTAGGATCTCTGTGTTCCTGTACTTTTGGCCCACCATTCCTTAACTATATGAAGGTCATTGGCATATCTGCGCCGGAATGGACTAACTTGTTTCTCTTTTCTATTCTTTTCTTTTCTCAAATTGGATAACCCGGCGTCCTTCCCGTATGGGTTTGTTGGCCCAGTATTCGAAGGACGCCGAACTTACCATCAATTGTGGCTTATCACATCAGTAGCAGATCGTAAGTCATGCCCAACAGATGTGCACCAATAATGATTAACATCCCTCCTAGGCCGAACGGTCCCGGTGCCCTAAAAAATATAACTCGTTCGAGGAAATCATATCACACTCGTGCACGAATAATATCTCAAGTCCATTCGACCATGCAACATGCGTCTTATTCAAACAACCAAATATAGTCTTGAGTCCGTGACTCAGACTTCGTATCATCTCGTATTTCTCACATTAACTTTCTATGTTCTCATATTCCATACTTTGTTTCAATATTCAATGGCATCATGCCCCAACTCAATGTTCGTCAACCGAACGACCCGAAGGTCCCAAACATTTTCGAGGCATCATGTCACATCCGACAGTTCCGTCACATTCATGCCACAACTATTCTCTATTCTCATCGCAACGAAGACATCTTTGATGATTCTCGTGCACGTATGCACGCTTTGACACGATTGTTCTCTATTTTTTGAGTCGCACATGCGATGCATGCCTCAATACTGCATTTTTATGTTCTATACCTTAGTGTTCGATGTTTATAGCTCATGCACTAGGGCACTCCCCTCAATTGTCTTTCAACGTTCTAGCCTTCTAACTCGTGCGTAGGGGCACGGAATGACTCGTGCACTAAGGCACTTGCCGATACATTTATTCCATGTTCTTATGGCTTACGTACCGAGGCGCTCGTCGTTGCGGTATTTCCATGTTCAATAGAGACTCGTACATTTGATGCATGTTTCATCTTTCGATCGATGCCACGCCCGTGGTCTCGATAGTTAACTTAGCATAAACGACACATTTTAGTTAGGCATGACGGAGTAAGAAAGAAGAGTTGAAGTCTTCCCACCTTAAGCCGATATGCCTTATCATTTTGTCGAGCCGATGCGGCTCAATTTATAACTTTGTTGTACAGCCAACTCTTCTGACTTAGCCAATCAAGCACTTCGTGCTTTATTGAATTATCCAAGCAATTTGGCCTACCGTGCCTATACTTCAGTCCGTGGCAAGGCGACGATTTGGTTTTACGGACACCATTGCAAATAAGAAAAAATGTCGACCTCTTATATTTCAGCATAAACGTATAGCCTGTACATGAAACCAACTAAAATCAATATTCGTTCGAATCGGACTTGTGCGTTGCATCGATTCGATTTCGTAGAATCTTCGAACCGATTCAATGCTTTCTCTCGGGCCAACTTAACGCTTGCATCGATCTTACTCGATGCATTCCTTGGGTCAACGTAACTCTTTGCATCGATCTGACTCGATGCATTCTCGGGTCAACATAACTCTTGTTTTGATATGCAACTCTTTGAGTCAACGACTCAGCATAATGCACCGTACAGAGCAGGACATTACATAATATACCACTCAAAATAAGGTTTGTCCTCGAACCGAAACCAATACTTAATTTCAAGTGTTTTTCCAGATCGTTTTACGATCTCGTCTCACATTCATTTGGATCATACAACTTAGTTTGGATTAATACGCATATTTTAGGCGTCTTACCAATATATGCATTTCAGCCAAGCTCAGTTGTAGGATATCAGAAGAAGGCTAATAGGTAACTTTGTATCCTCAATTACTTACCATCTCGTACTCTCGATCAGACTTGGGCTCTAGTGTTTGTTCTTGCAATTCTATTTTATATGCATATTCGATGCATACTGATCATCCAACAAAAGTCACGACACACGATGCGATTCAAAAATCGTATTTTCTATTTCGTAAGTTTTGTATAGACCATCAATTATATGTGTCGCGTCAAACTGTCGTGCACCTGATCGCAACGAGTCTCTGCAATGCCTTGCGTTCGAAGTCGTTGTCCGACTATTTCTAAAGTTTCACTTTACAACTTATCTCGATATAATTTTCCTTTGTTAACTTGCAAATGCATCAACTTTTTAGAGCTACGCCTGCGAGATGACCTACGTAGACACCATTCTTAAATTCTCCCGATGCAACTCAGCTCGACATTGCTCAAAGGCAACGGTCTTTCTGACCCAGAAGTTTAACTCGAGGCAACGATGCTCAAAGGCAACAATCGCTTCCGACACAAAGGTCCTTACGTCGCGTCTTATGTTTAATTTCTATTGAGTAAGAAATTCCTAGCCAAATTCCAAACTTGTCTGTCTCGCAACATCGAATATAAGTTTGATTCACGAAGCTCAATTGCAAGGTAAATCCAAATCTAACGACCTAACTCGTAAGTTATTCTCTTACCGCTCGCTCTCGTGCAGAGCATGATTCTCAAAATTGCCTAGACTTATCATCAACATGCACCACACAATTCATATGCGACATTGTATGGGTCATCTTATAGGTCTGCAACATTTACTTGATTTGGCGGTTAAGCCTTTTAGGGTCAACTGCCCCGAAGCAACGCTCGAGAATTGTGGATCATTAACGAAGGACAGTTACTACGAACCATACTATATCTTATTTCGGAGCCAAATCATGTTCCAATAATTTCTATGGGACTACCTAAATTTGGATAAAAATATTTCTATCTGCACAACTGAGGCACAACTATCCTGCGAATAATTCATGCACTACCGTCGATGATTCCGTAATTCACGAAACATCTACTCGTATTGAGTTGGAGTCTTTCTACCCACGGTCGACACCCGAGATGCTATACACATCGAAATGATTGTTGATGACATATAGTCTTGTACCGATCAACCACAAAGTTTACAATCAACCAGTTCGATATTCTCGTATTTTTATTTCTAAAATCTCAATATCGTAAGCTCGCTCAGTTTGGTATTCCCAAATTGTGCTTACGTTTCCTTGCGTATCGATATCGATAGTACAAGGGTCAACTTTGAATCTGTTTTAACGTCAACTTTAGTTCGTATTGCATATATCCAAGTTCACTATAAACTTTTCCATATGCATCAACTCGTTTTCCCGGTTCGCCGCATCCTGCTATACTTTGATCGCGTAACCGTGTTACCGATTATCCAACATCGAACCCTCGAGTTATACAATCACGCCCTCTAAGTTTTATGTATTTCAGTCGTACTCAAATGAGTTTTGTCGCAACATAACCAACTATTTTCTTAGGCATGATTATCACTATCAATCAACATTTTTATCGAAGTCGCAAGTCGTGCGATCCGATTATGATTCGTCTATCCCATCATTTCTATCGAGATCATAAGTCATGCGATCTGATTATAATTCATCATGACTAACATTTTAATTAAGCTTGCAAGTCGTGCGACTCGTTTATAGCTTCAAGTTTCCTATACCGTCGATCCGATTATTGCTTCATGGCATAATCGTTTCGTTAATCTCGGTCATTCGACCGACTTACAAATTTCTGTTTGATCTATCATTCAATGATACGAGTCCCCGTCCTATCATGCCAACCAATTATTGAAGAACACTTGTATCAACATACCGTCATACAAATTTCCAATCGAGTCTCGGTACTATCTCGTCCGTTGCGGACAAACCTTCCTCAAATTATGCAATGTGTCGATGGAATCCATCGCACAAGTGGTATTACATATACCACTCATAATTGAGCCATCCATCACATACGTGGTATATCATATACTACTCAAAAATTAAGTTATTTCCCTCGCATCATACTTGGTATAAACCAACAATCTATTCCGATACACGATTTTCGTAGTGGTCATGCCAATCACAACCGTAACTTTTGATTAATCAAATTCTGACATAACTCTACCAATGTATTTATTTTCCAACACAAGCTCGATACAATCGAATGATTCATTCTATCAATTTATGATTTCAATTCCCTCCGTTGCATCTTGTGCAAGTTTTTATTTCACTTTCCTCCGTTGCATTCGTGCAACGTTTTTAATTCAGTTTCCTCCGTTGCATCTCGTGCAACGTTTTAATTCAGTCACATCCGTTGCATCTCATGCAACGTTTTAATTCAGTCTCCTCCGTTGCATCTCGTGCAACGTTTTACTCCTGATATTCAAAGTTAATACATGAATCCATTCAACAAATTCGATATAAACTTTCACGTTCATTGCAACACAATGCAATAAAGATTTCACGACTTTCTCAGCAAACATCATGTAATTTCCAAAACACATGAGGCAAAATTATACGATTTGTATTAGACTTATTGTATGGAACATCCAGTGCGGCATCGAGTAGAGTCAAGAGTGATTTGATTGGTGGTAAGCAACTCTTTGAAATTGAAACAAAGCAAGCGTCCTGAAGAAATTGAGCCTAGAGCTCTGATACCAATTTGTCATGCCCCAACCCAGAAAATCGCTCGTCTTAGTATCGATTTATTCGAATCATCGTTCTTGCTGGGGCATAATGTCGTATGAGTTTGGAGTTGCACTCGTACATGGCAAGATAACAAGTTCTCAAATGGTTATCTTTGATATTGTTACTTAGCAGCAAAAGAAAAAGAGTATACAAAACAATTCTCTTTATTCAACAAATAAACTGAGTTACAAAGGCTTTTAATAGCCCAACTGAACTTTCTAGATTGGCTACAATACTCAGGTTCTCTCTTGCCCACAAAGGATTTTACCGTTTCATACATTATATCTTTTATATCTCGGCCGCATCATCTTGTTGCAAGTCCGAGCGTCAATGCGGTCGCATGCCTCAATACACTATTAAATTCCATGCCTAAGCGCGTTCAAGCGAAGCTCCGCTGCGAGCAGACCATTCCCTGAACCTGCGAACAAACTAGCAGGGGATTAGTACTTTTGTCCTCGTTGTACTGATCAAAGACACCCTTTACTAAATCGACATTAAGTAGAGTATTGAATCACGCAACATACAATTTAGTGATCTTTCTATGTTATCGTAATGATCAGTTTCATGGCATATTCAAAAGCAGTAAAACATGTTATTATGGCAAGCATGTTATTTGATTTACATAAGCAAGCATGCAACCAATAGCAATCTCGTGTTATTTCGTGACTTCTTGCCAACATCGACGCACTCGCCCTTGCACCGATGCAAGGTGAATATGCCTCATTGCTTCTCTGTCATGTTATAAGTGCTCTGTGCAGGATCTCTGTATTTCTACACTTTCGGCCCACCGTTCCTTAACTATATGAAGGTCATTGGCGTATCCGTGCCGGAATGGACTAACTTGTTTCTCTTTTTATTTCTTTTCTTTTCTCAAATTAGATATGTCACGACCCGCATCCGTTTTTCGGACTCGAGCTCATGAGCAAGCCAGCTACGTATCAAGTGGACTCTAGCCCAACTCGAATACGTAAACACTGTCTGGACTATGGTAATGTGCCTAATCATGGCAAGGCAAACTATAACTCAATCCACAATAAGAATATGAAAAATGAATGAACACTATGGGTCGTGGTCTGCAGCCCACTAGCATATATGTCCGATAAGACTCCAAGGGAAAATAATGTGTCTATAAACTAGGCTTAACAAGCAGGATATCTCATGATAAGGAATGAAAGAACGAGAAGACAATAAACATAGTATCAATACCTGAATCCTGCAAGTGCAGCATAATCATCTACCATCCTACTATGCTCACTAACTCCATGTAATCGCTAAACCTGGAGAGATCATCAGGTCTTCAGGGGACATATCAAGATACGTAAAAATATGTCTATCTAACAGTTTATCCTGCACTAAAGTAAATACAGGATATAAACAGAAAAAGACCAAACTACACGAAAATACGACTATACACGACTGAGAGAACCACTACGTATAGACGAACTGCTAGAGGTGAACAAGAGAACATAATATCACGATGTCAATGAATAACCAATCAGATACTCAAACCCTCGTCCCTAGTGTGAAATCTTAGGTTAGCTTCAAAAAATCACCCTCGTCCCTAGTGTGGACTCGCAGGTGCGGACAGATAACTACTAACCCTCGCCCCTAGTGTGGACTCGCAGGTTAGCTTCAGGAATCAAGGTACAGATAACTACTAACCCTCGCCCCTAGTATGGACTCGCAGGTTAGCTTCGAGAATTTAAGGTACAACAGTTTCGTTATGACTTATTCATCCTATGATACGATGCGACTCAGTCGAAGTACAGGTGATGACACGACACGACTCAGTTAAAATACAGGTGATGTCACGACATGACTCAGTCAAGATAAACGGAAGAACCAATCCAATATGAACTACAAAATTAACTACAAAGCTAACTATAAACAAGGACTATATATATATACTAGCATGCACGATGTACAAATCACATGTCAATAATCAACTAGTAAAACTAGATATGTGAGCCCTTGGATCAAATATTGGTGCTGGAAAATTTTTCCATGATTACTGTCAATTTTTTGTTAGCAAATACATATGAATATATCAAGTGGTTCAAAGCCAATGACAACAAATAGGTAAAATAGAGGATTCATGAAAAATATAAACTTAGGAGGGCCTTAGTGCAATTACACCATTGTAAAACATGGTTGGCCGGCCCTGTTGTAGGAATAGACTTGTGTTTATAGTTCAAAAACTATAACTAAAAAGATTTCCCTCCTACTTGATCAAAAGGATTAAACCAAATCGGTTTAAACCAATCCTTTCCCTTATCACCTTAAGCCTCGATCGTTTGTATATATATATATATATATATATATATGCAGGAGAGGCTCGACCTATTCCCCAAAACCCTAGCAATCTATCTCTCCCCCACTCGAAAAACCTAGGAGAGGAAGTTCCTATTGGATCGAAGGATAGTCCAACCCTGCTATCGACACCAAGAGGTAAACCATTTTCTTCTTAAGCACTTTATGATTCCTGTCGATTAACAGAACAGTAGATGACGATTGTTAGGTATTTGATAAAATTCCTGGATGAAGATTATTGGGAAGGAACCTATATCAGAAATCCTTAAACCACAATTACCTTGAATCCGACTACCTTGTATCAGTCACCAAGGGTATCAGTGGTTGCGTCCTTCTTCCTTTTGTCAGATCCATGTCCATTCTATCCTTGTTCTGTGATAAATAATGAATTGTGCTCCTGATTACTTGCAAAACTTATTTGTTTCATGTCTGAGCATGAAAGCCTGATTACCACTCGTATCATAATCAAAACATTGGTCACATTTTAATTTCTCTCTTAGCGTTCTGCCACAAATTTAGTATTGCTTAAGTATATTCTAAACTAGAGGATGATTCATCGCTAGTTTGAGGGAAGTGTGACTGTTTTATATATAGACTTGTGTTGATCCCCACATATCCTCATCTGTTAGTTCTTCAATCATTGTTCTGATGGAAATCCCACTTTTACTGGCCAATATAGTTATGTATATGAACTTTTAATTGAGTTATCTTTGGACACCTGTACATGGGCCAGATGCCCATTAACTAACTGTGCTTCGTATAATGCACTACTTTGAAGTATCACCTTTACAAATGCATTGCCAAAGCTGGTAATTGGGATAGTCCGATGCCAAGTTGCTTCCATGAGGATTAATTTTGTTGTATATGTCAGTGCATACTTTATCTTCTTTCATGTCCTTCATAATCGATCTATTCTCTAGTTTTCAACCCAAAAGATCATCTCATCTTCTCGCTCAATATTTTAATTATCAGCAGAATTAGTAAACTCAAGATGTAGGTAAGGTTTAATTTCTTTACTAGATGAATCAATCACAAATGAGAAACCAAAAGCCGTCATTTAACAACATATGTGCTTCTAGATAGCAGGATTCATCCCTGGTTCGTGAAGCGCTTGCACTTCACTCTTTGGGAATTAGGTTGTCAATCTCATTCTTGTTTGTACGGGACTATAGTGAAAGTTCTCAATCCTTTTTAGCTCTACTGATGATTGATACGTAACCACTTTTTGGTCAACACTTAACATCACAGCTTGTTAATTTTGTTTTCCTGGTTGACAATCTTAATTCTGTCATGTGTTCTTTGAGCACACTCGTGGAAATAGTATTTAGTTTGGACAGGCATCTGATCCTGTTATACTAGATTATTGGATGTGAAGGAACAACTTTCTTCTACCAGCATGCACTCTTTTCTTTTCTGTTCTGTTCTTCCTTTCAAGTTTTTCTGTCAGCAATAAATGTATATCCATTTTGTCGGTAAGGATAGTATTACTGGAGACCTCTAAGGTTTCTTGTACTGAAGCATGCTGCATAAGGCACAAGTATCCTTATTATTATTTTCAAAGGCACTTGAATCCCTTTAATATTCATTTGTTAGGCTTCTTTGTGTGAAAGTCTAGTCCTTAAAGAGAATCACTCTTTCAGGATTTCCAATGTCGGACTCCTGATTGTGGAGTTGTGGGAGCACAGAGCTACAGTTTTAAGTTGAAAGAAATTAGCGGACAACATAAATGTAGAACTATAGCAAGATACCGTTGGAACTTCAACCTTATCATGTCAATATATGATGCATTTGGACTCCATTTTCATTTTCTGTTTGTTTTCTTTGTATTAATGCCTTTCTTGAATTGGAATCTGTGTATTCCTCTTCTCACATGCCCTGTTCACTAATAGGATGTCCTGTCCACTTTAGGTTCAACCTTTAACCAGATATCCCAGTCCCAACCTTGCTCTGCCCTACATATGCTATGTATCAGTCAAGAGTATAGAGATAAGGGATTTGTATTAGGTTCAGTCACTATTTATATACCAGTTAGAGATTGAGTGGAGGGCTCGAGTGGATGCATATCCCTGTTATTTAACTGATCAGCCACCATGTCAATATATATGGTTCAGTCAGGTTCCTTTAAACTATTAGTCAATTATAACCTTGGTATCGACCAACCCTTTAACTGATAGCAGTGGGACACTAGTATAAGTGCTTAACATCAAGATGGATATGGCCATGTTGGTGTATGTCCTATAGAAAATTACATAGCAGGACTGTTCATTTAGCCAGGTATCACAAAGTATAAGAGTGACCTATAAGGCCAGGGTCATGACTAAGAAGCTCACTTTGGAAATCAAATATAGGAAGGGACATGGGATGTATGTGTCAGCACACTAAGTGAGGGGGTCTAACCCAAGATATAAGGGTAGTTGGCTCTAACTCAAGAAAGATTTGTTGTAGTTCATTTTCACATGTTAATTAGAGATTTATAAATACAGGTTCATTGGACTATTTACTCAACATTTGGCCGTGCCAACAGCTCAGGACCACATGCAAGTATACCTTGCCAATTCGTACAATACAATTTATATGCATGTTCACTTCTCGCTGCTATTCTTTTCCTTACTTTCGTGATTGCTTTATTCCATGTCTTGTACACTCATCCTGTTGTGGTTTTACCTTACATGTTTCTAGTTTTCTTGTTCCTTTTCTGTTATGATATTTTCTACCTGTTACACTGTGATAGTCTCATACGTATTGCTTGATAGAATCGTCTAGTCCTACACCACGATTCCCTCGACTTGACTTGATTTGATATAACTTGAGTAGGACTTGACTTTGACATTCTATAGATTGTGAGTACTTACCTTGACTACGGTCTATAGGATTTTATACTAGGATTGGCTACTATCTTGGTTGTGAGTACTTGCCTTGACTGCGATTGAGACATTATAGATTATGAGTACTTGCCTTGACTGCAGTTTATAGCCAGCCATTTCTAGTATGTCATGCCAGTGTCTTAGGAACCTTGCGTTAGATCTTGTGTCTTAGTTCATTTTGTCTTGCTGGATATTCTTGATTGTTCCTTACTTCTTGGTATATTTGTACTGTTACCTGTTGGCTTGTATATTATGTATCTTGCTAGTCCTCTGAGGACCTGATGATCTCTTCAGGTTTAGCCGAGTATTGAGCCAGGTGCATACGAGCAGGTTTGAGCTAGCATTGGACCACGGTGCCACTACAGCTGAGGGTACTTTTGACAGTTGGACTCGGTTATTTTATTTTCATGTTTCTATGTTATTATCGTCTATTTGTAGTGGATTTGTGTCCACCGGACGTAACTAAAAATTCTTGATAAATTGGATACTCTATTTATATATTCATTCATTATTCAGTTTCATTTGTGTTAGTGACTTGTATCATATTTTGTGGATGAGATCTAGATTGCCTCTGTGACTTGTTCATGTACTAGACAGCGTTCTACCGCCGACACTGCGGCGTAGGCTGGACTTGGATACGTCTCGTATCCAAAAAGCGGGTACGGGTCGTGACAAGATAATAATAGGAATATGCATGTAAATAAACTGTAGAGGGAGGCAAGGTATCTTGCCTTGTGGTAGCACGAAGAACCAACAATATACCATCGGCTGGAAAGCCATAAAGTTCAAATCTCAAAACTGTCTCTGAAAGCTGAAATAGATATTACCAACATTTTCAGAATAGTCAAATTAGCTAGGATTGCCTGTCCATAAGTCCAATTCTGGACACATGGGCAAAATGGTCATTTCAGGCCAAAACGATATCCGTCGTTGGACCCCGCTTTGCACCAAAAAGTATGCCAGAGTCAATTGTTTCTAAAGTCATCAAACTACATGTCTACGGATTTGTTTTAATGATACGAACCCAACGGTATGTCCAATTTTGGATTCCGGTGGGTCATGCACGAAATCGCCCGTTGAGTCGGATCGTGGAGCCCGCAAAACGGCGATCCTATCAACTGTCTCAGAATCGGACCAAACTTGGCTTACAGGACCAAAAAATGATACGGTCTTGTTCGCACAAGTTTCGTCTCGATCTGACGAACGTGTACAAAGTAATTGAGAAATTTGCAAAGTGGTCGATACGGTAAATTTTGACGGATACACATCAAATTCGTCGCGCACACGCAACCAATTTGAATTTCGTCAAATCCCACACGTCCGTGAAGTCGATACGCACCTTTTGATGCTTTCAGTTTGTGACCACGTCGTCCGGAATGGCGGGACGCACGTCGTATCGGAGGTTTCTAAAGTTTTAAAACTGTTTGTAAAACTATTTTTTCTCAATTTTCGAAATCTGTTTTCTCGGTGTATAGTAGACAAAATCAGAAACTATGAAAAGGTGTTTGAAGCCTTATAGGTTGTCTGTAACTGTATTCAATTAGTTCTCGGAAACACTAGGTGGTTTGCTCAAAATCTAGTTTCCAAAAAGAGGTTGGGACTGTTCTACATGCTCTATTTTTAACAGATTTTGGTCAACTTTGTGTCGATCCTACGGGAAATCTAGCATAAGACAAATAAATCTAATTGAAGGCAATTGTAGTCATATAGGTTAGCTACGTACCGCAAAAGACGGATCGACCATTGGTCGACCGAGCGTGACAAAATGCCACTGTGAAGTCGGCCCCTCGATATTGTTACTGCTGCCATTGCTCTTTGGCATGGCCGCGCGCACGGTCGGCCTGGCGGCACTCTGGCCGGCCGACAGCCCTCCATAGCGGCATGTGGAGGTCGCCAGGGCTGGACTCGGGATAAGGTTAAGGTTTTGATGCATTTCTCTCGATCTCGATCTCTCTCTCTATTGATACATATACACGAGTTTTACTCGGGCTCGACTTTTGTACTAATGGGCCTGTGATGGCTGGCCGAGCCTGGGGTTTTTTTTGGCTTGGATGGGCTTGTGGCTGGGTTGGGCTAAGCCTCATTTCATTTTCTATTATTTATATTATGTGTGTATATATATATAATTTTTTTTGTATATATATATATATATATATATATATATATATATAATATATATATATATATATTTATATATATATATATATATATATATATATTATTTATATATATATTATATATATATATATATATATATATATATATATATATATATATATATATATATATATATATATATATATATAAATATATATATTAAAAAATATATATATATATGAGCGTCAACAACAACAAGAGCGTTATCTACACCCATCACAAAGCTGACAGAATCCGCTCTACTTTGCTCGCCAACATGACCTCCTTCCGCACAGCCTACCCTCCCTTCCTATACCTCGGCTGCCCTCTGGTATACAGGAAGGCCAACTCAGGTATATATGAGCACCTAGTCGACAAGCTCCGCAAACTCATCGCGGGATGGCGTAACGCAACCTTATCCCCAGGAGGGAAAATGATCCTCATCAAGCACGTTCTATCATCCATCCCGATGTACACCCTGCTCGTCTGCACCCCCCATGAAGGTGCTCTACTCTCTCGAATCTCTCTTCGCCAAGTTCTTCTGGGGTCAAAACGATGGCAAAGACAAATATCACTGGGCCGGCTGGGTGTCGATGGCAAAAACTACTGAAAAGGTGGTCTAAGCTTCTGCAGGCTTGCCCACATCGTACATGCCTGCTCCATTAAGTTGTGGTGGAAGTTGCGCACTGAGACCTCTCTATGGACGAAGTTCATGAGAGCTAGATACTCCAGATTCTCCCATCTGTTGGAGGCGAGCTCTAATAACAGATCCTCGGCTACGTGGCGGCACATCATTCAGGGTCATACTACTGCTGAACCTCTCATCCATCTCCAGTTGGGAGATGGTCGCTCTATGGCATGCATGGAGCGATGGCTAGGAGAAGACATCATACATCCCAACACTCTTACCCCTCTGAAGTGCCCTATTAGGGATCTTTCGGAGGGCAGCTCCGGATGGAATTGGAGGAAGGTCAGAGATTGGCTAGGCCAGCATGCGTAGACCAGTATTCGTGCTGCCAATCAGCGGATCACCGACACGAACGACACTTGGAAATGGTCCCCCAGCCCGAGTGGGTCATTCACTCTGGCTTCCGCCAGGATTGTGGTCAGAGGCAGAGGGATACAGGACCCAATTTTTGCCAACTATTTGCAAGCTTGCATCCCCACCAAATAGTCTATCCTTTTCTGGCGTGCTCTTCGTCGGAAGATCCCAACGGATGACACCATCAGATCCATGGGTTTCAGCCTTGCTTCGAGATGCCACTGCTGCGAGGAGTACTCGTCGGAATCTGCCGAGCACGTCTTTCTTACAAGAGAGTTAGCCACCGGCCTTTGGTCCATGCTCCTCACTAGTCTTGGCATGGTTCACCCAACCGGGGGCTTATACGATCTCCTGGCCTACTGGAGCCGATCCCATGGTCATCAGATCGTAGCAGCTGCCGGTTTTTGGGTTCTCTGAAAAAACATGAACAAATTCAGATATGAAGGCCACCACATCCCTCTCCCTCAGTTGCCCAGAGAACTCATCAGACAAAGCTTTAAAGTTAGGAGACGCTGCCCCCACGTCCCCAACTCGTTCTGGGAGGCTCTGGCTTAGGCCGCCCTCCCCTCTTTTGGTGCGCGTGTTTCACGCTTTTCGCTTTCTTCCATTTGTCGCGCAATCGCGCTTACTTGTATGGGCTTCGGCATTTTGCGCCTACTCTTCAATAAAGTTCGGGGTTCCTTATATATATATATATATATATATATTTTATATATATATATATATATATATATATATTTTATATATATATATATATATATATATATATATATATATATATATATATATATATATATATATATATATATATATACACACACACATGCACACAAAAAATTATATATATATATATATATATATATATATATATATATATATATATATATATAAAATATATATATATATATATATATATATATATATATATATATATATATATATATATATATATATATATATATACACATGCACACACACGTATATATATGCTAACATATCCATATGTCTCCACATACACATATTCACATATAATCATAAATAATATTTATTAAATATCCAAAGATATAGTCTTTGTAAGATATATTTTATAAATACTTATATTTACCAAAATTTTTATAATTACCCTCAACTCATAGCTAAAGTCATCTACCGTAATAATTAACTAAATAATTATTTATAAAATTCTAAAAATCACTATTTAAATCAAATAAATAAATAAATAAAATATTTCAAATTTTTTGGGAAGAGGAGTTACAAATCTACCCACCTTAAAAATAATTTCGTCCTCGAAATTCTAATTCATAACTATTCCTTAAAATTCAAAAAGAAAGTCTACTTTTACCTTAATCTCCTTAAATTTTAATGCCTCAAAATAGTTTATATATTTCTCCTAGCTATTTTGTAACTACGAAACCTTGAGGACTTCTACCCACCTTTGGTCACACAACTCCCTCAAAGGTATGTCACTAAAACTTTATAACATTCCATCTAGTTGCTAGAATTATTATCCATAGATATCTAAGACATATGGCATCTAAAATCCCCACATATCTATCAAACAACTAAAAATTAAATAATCAAGCAATAATATATTATAACTTAAGAATTTTTGATAAATTTTAGTCAGCACGATCATTCATCACCCCGAAATAGGAATGGATGCGAATCAATGGTACGGGAAAGCAAAGAAAAATAATCGAGAGCGAATACGAAGTTTTAAGGGCGTTACAGAAATTTCTAAGTGAAGTATCAAGGCAGTATGGATTGAGATTCCTAAGGGTTTAGTCAAATTTGCAGGCTCGTATCAGTACAATTACGTAACCGATACGATATGCTCTGACCTGAGCTCATGAGCTTTTCGGATGCGAGCTCATGAGCAATCCAGCTACGTATCATGCGGACTCTAGCCAACTCGAATACGTAAACGCTGTCTGGACTATGGTAATGTGCCTAATCGTGGCAAAGCAAACTATAACTCAATCCATAATAAGAATATAAAACACGAATGAACACTATGGGCCGTGATCTGCAGCCCACTAGCATATATGTCCGATAAGACTCCAAGGGAAAATAATGTGAGTTTATAAACTAGGCTTAACAAGCAGGATATCTCATGATAAGGAATGAAAGCACGAGAAGACAATAAACGTAGTATCAATACCTGAATCCTGCAAGTGCAACATAATCATCTACCATCCTGCTCTGCTAACTAACTCCATGCAATCGCTAAACCTGAAGAGATCATCAGGTCCTCAGGGGACATAACAAGATACATAAAAACATGCCTATCTAATAGTTTATCATGAACTAAAGTAAATATAGGATATAAACAGAAAAAGACCAAACTACACAAAAATACGAATATATACGACTGGGAGAACCACTACGCATAGAGGAACTGCTGGAGGAGAACAAGAGAACACAATACCACGATGTCAACGAATAACCAATCGGATACTCAAACTCTCGCCCCTAGTGTAGATTCGCAGGTTTGAAGAACTACTAACCCTCGCCCCTAGTGTGGACTCATAGGTTAGCTTTAAGAAATCACCCTCGCCCCTAGTGTGGACTCGCAGGTACGGACATATAACTACTAACCCTCACCCCTAGTGTGGACTCGCAGGTTAGTTCGAGAATTTAAGGTACAATAATTCCGTTATGACTTATTCATCCTATAACACGATGCGACTCAATCGAAGTACAGGTGATGATACGACACGACTCAGTCAAGATACACGGAAGAACCAATCCAATATGAACTACAAAATTAACTATGAACAAGGACCATATATATCCAATATGAACTACAAAGCTAACTATAAACAAGGACTATATATATACTAGCATGCACGATGTACAAATCACATGTCAATAATCAACTAGTAAAACTAGATAATAATAGGAATATTCATGTAAATAAACTGTAGAGGGAAGCAAGGTATCTTGCCTTATGGTAGCACGAAGAACCAACAATATACCATCAACTAGTAAGCCATAAAGTCCAAATCTCACAACTGTCTCCAAAAGCTGAAATAGACATTACCAATATTTTCAGAATAGTTAAATTAGCTAGGATTGCCTGTCCATAAGTCCAATTCTGGACACAGGAAAAAAATGGTCATTTCGGGCCAAAATGATGTCCGCCGTTGGACCCGCTTTGCACCGAAAAGTGTGCCAGAGTCAATAGTTTTTAAAGTTGTCAAACTACATGTCTACGGATTCATTTTGATGATACAAACCCAATGGTATGTCCAATTTTGGATTCCGGTGGGCCGTGCACGAAATTGCCCCTTGAGTCGAATCGTGGGGCCCATAAAACGGCGATCCGATCAACTGTCTCAGTATCGAACCAAACTTGGCTTACAGGACCAAAAAATCATACGGTCTTGTTGGCACAAGTTTCGTCTCGATCTGACGAACGTGCACAAAGTAGTTGGGAAATTTACAAAGTGGTCGATACGGTAAATTTTAACGGATACACATCAAATTCGTCGTGCACACGCAACCAATTTGAATTTTGTCAAATCCCACACGTCTGCAAAGTCGATACGCACCTTTTGATGCTTTCAGTTTGCGACCACGTCGCCCGGAATGGCGGGACGCACGTCGTATCGGAGGTTTCTAAAGTTTTGAAACTGTTTGTAAAACTATTTTTTCTCGATTTTCTAAATATGTTTTCTCGGTGTACAGTAGACAAAATCAGAAACTATGAAAAGGGGTTTGAAGCCTTATAGGTTGTCTGTAACTGTATTCAATTAGTTCTCGAAAACACTAGGTGGTTTGCTCAAAATCTAGTTTCCAAAAAGAGGTTGGGACTGTTCTACATGCTCTATTTTTAACAGATTTTGGGTCAACTTTGTGCCGATCCTGCGGGAAATCTAGCGTAAGACAAATAAATCTAATTGAAGGCAATTGTAGTCGTATAGGTTAGCTACGTACCACAAAAGACGGATCGACCATTGGTCAATCGAGCGTGACGAAATGCCACTGTGAAGTCGGCCCCTCGGTATTGTTACTGCTGCCATTGCTCTTTGGCATGGCCGCGCGCACGGTCGGCCTGGCGGCGCTCTGGCCGGCCGACAGCCCTCCATGGCGGTATGTGGAGGTCGCCAGGGCTGGGTGCGGGTTAAGGTTATGGTTTTGATGTATTTCTCTCGATCTCGATCTCTCTCTCAATTGATACATATACGCGAGTTTCATTCGGGCTCGACTTTGTACTAATGGGCCTGGGATAACTGGCCAAGCCTGGGGGTTTTTTGGCTTGGATGGGCTTGTGGCTGGGCTGGGCTAAGCGTTATTTCATTTTTTATTTATTTATATTATGTATGTATATATATATATATATATATATATATATATATATATATATATATATATATATATATATATATATATATATATTATGTCCGACCTCCTGTCCAAGATCATCTCAGAAGAGCAGAGCGGCTTTGTCAAAGGGCGGAATATCATTGACAACATCCTCCTCTTCCAAGAATTGGTCAGCTGCAAGAAATTCCTCACTAGAGGTGGTAACGTCGCCATCAAACTAGACATGAAAAAAGCTTACGATCGCTTGGACTAGCAATTCATGATCCGGGTGTTCAGAGCCTTCGGTTTCTCTGAACCTAGGATTGACATTATCTTCAGATCCGTCAGCAACTCCTGGTTCTCCACCGTCATCAACGGCCAAGCGGAAGGCTTCTTTCCTTCCAGCCGCGGCGTGCGTCAAGGAGACCCTATGTCTGCCACCATCTTCATCATTATCGCCGAAGCTATCAGTAGAAACCTCAAAAGCTTGACCAACAACCCTCAATTCTACCACTTCTACACCACCACAGGTTGTCCCATCATCACTCACCTCGCTTATGCCGATGATGTCCTCATCTTATCTTCAGGCAACATCGGATCAGTAGAGGTCGTTCATCGAACGCTGGAGAGATACGCCTCATGCTCGGACCAACGGGTCAATAACAACAAAAGCGTCATCTACACCTACCATAAAGCGGACATGAACCACTCCACCAGGCTCTCCAATTTAACTTCCTTCGCCACCGCATATCCTTCGTTCTTCTACTTAGGCTGCCGTTAGTTTACGACACGTCCAACTCTACCATTTTCGAGTCTCTTGTGACCTCTATCAGAAAGAAGATTGAGGGCTGGCACAACGCGACCCTTTTCCTGGGTGGGAAGATGATTCTGATCAAACACGTTCTCTCCTCCATCCCCATCCACATATTAGTCGTCTGTGCCCCCCCAAGAAGGTTCTATCCTCGCTCGAGTCCCTCTTCACCAGATTCTTTTGGGGCCATAGCCATTATGAAGATAAGCACCACTGGGCCAGTTGGAACACCATGGCCCAGCCTACCGAGGAGGGCGACCTGGGATTTTTTAGATTAGAGCAGTTAGTGGACGCATGCTCCATGAAGTTATGGTGGAAGCTACGCACGGACAACTCTCTCTGGTCCAGGTTCATGAAGGCCAGATACTTCAGATTCACCCATCCAACATTGGCCTTAGTGAACAACAGATCCTTGGTCACCTGGCATCGTATTACTCGAGGCCGTGAGATCGCTGAACCCCGTATCCGACTGCAGCTGGGCAACGGGCACTCTTCGGTGAATAACGAGCGTTGGCTGGGGGACGTGCTACATATTGTCAACAACCCTCACATCGAGGTGATCCATGACCTGTGGGACATCACTTCTGGATGGAACTGGGCCAGATTCAGAGATTGGCTCGGGCAAGAGGCGGCTGACAGACTCGCAGCCGAAAATTTACAGATCTCTAACGAACCGAACCATCTGGGGTGGACCCCCTATCCTAGCGGCTCGTTCACGCTGGCCTCTGCCAGGATAGTCGCCAAAGGGACCAGCACACCGTCTCCCTTCATCGACCCATATTGGCAGCCGTGCATCCGAAACAAAATGTCGATCCCCATCTGGAGAGCCCAGAGATGGAAACTTCCCATTGACGATACCATCACCTCTTTCGGCTACAGCCTAGCATCTAGATGTCACTGCTGCGCCTCTCCTCACGAGGAGACTATGAAGCATGTCCTCCTATCCGGTGATCTGGCATCGCAATTGTGGAATTGCCTCAACACCAAGCTACTGCAGACCCATAATCCCGGAGGCTTCAACGATCTCCTCGCCAGCTGGAGTCGCTCCCACGGCCTTCAGATCGTCGCAGCCGCCGATATTTGGGTTCTGTGGAAGAATCGAAACAAGTATAGGTACGAAGGACGTCAATTCCTTCCTCACCAGCTTTTTTGTGAAGTTCTCCGTCAGGTCCATCGAGCTAGGAGGCGGTGCACTCACTCCGAGGACAGCTTTTGGGCAGCCTTAGCCTAGCCTCCACCTTTATTGCGTCCTTTGTCTTTCTTCCTTTTCTTTCGCTTTTTACAGCACGAGGCGCTTTTACTTGTGTAGGCATCGACATTTTGCGCCTGATACTTGAATATATATATGCTAATATACCCATATGTCTCCACATACACATATTCACATATAATCATAAATAATATTTATTATATATCCAAAGATATAGTCTTTGTAAGATATATTTTATAAAACACTCAACCCGTAGCTAAAGTCATCTACCATAATAATTAACTAAATAATTATTTATAAAATTCTAAAAATCACCATTTAAATCAAATAAATAAATAAAAAAATATTTCTAATTTTTTGGGAAGAGGAGTTACAAGATAACCCAGCGTCCTCCCCGTACGGGTTTGCTGGCCTAGTATCCGAAGGATGTCGAACTTACCATCAATTGTGGCTTATCACATCAGTAACAGATCGCAAGTCATGCCCAAAAGATGTGCACCAACAATGATTAACATCTTTCCTAGGCCGAATGGTCCCGGTGCCCCGGCAAATATAACTCGTTCGAGGGAATCATATCCCACCAATGCACGGACAATATCTCAAGTCCATTCGACCATGCAACGCACGTCTTACTCAAACAACCAAACATAGTCCTGAGTCCGCGACTCAGACTTTATATCATCTCGTATTTCTCATATTAACTTTCTATGTTCTTACATTCCATACATCGTTTCAATGTTCAATGGGATCATGTCCCAACTCAACGTTTGTCAACCGACCGATCCGAAAGTCTCGAACATTTTTGAGGCATCATGTCACATCCGACAGTTCCATCACATTCATGCTACAGCTGTTCTCTTCGCAATAAAGCTATCTTTTATGATTCTCGTGTACATACGCACACTTTGATACGATTGTTCTCTATTCTTCGAATCGTGTATGTGATGCATGCCTCAATACCGTATTTTCATGTTCTATGCCTTAGTGTTTGATGTTTATAGCTCGTGCACTAGGGCACTTGCCTCAATTATCTTTCACTATGCTAGCCTTCTACCTCGTGCACAGGGGCACGGAATGACTCGTGTACTAAGGCACTTGCCGATACAGTTATCCGATGTTCTTATGGCTTGCATACTGAGGCGCTCGTCGTTGCGGTATTTCGATGTTCAATAGGAACCCGTGCATTTGATGCACGTTTCATCTTACGATCGATGCCACGCCCGTGGTCTCGATAGTTAACTTAGCATACAATGGCATATTTTAGTTAGGCATGATGGAGTAAGAAAGAAAAGTCAAAGTCCTTCCACCTTAAGCCGATACGCCTTGTCGTTTTGCCGAGCCGATGCGGCTCAATTTCATAAGTTTATTGTAGGGCCAACTCTTCTGACTTAGCCATTCAAGCACTTCGTGCTTCGTTGAATTATCCAAACGATTTGGCCGACCGTGCCTATGCTTCAGTTCGTGGCAAGGCGACTATTTGGTTTTGTGGACACCATTGCAAATAAGGAAAAATGTTGACCTCTTATATTTCAGCGTAAACGTATAGCCTGCACACGAAATCAACTAAAATCAATATTCGTTCGAATCAGACTTGTGTGTTGCATCGATTTGATTTCTTAGAATCTTCGAACCGATTCAATGCTTTCTCTCGGTCCAACTTAACGCTTGCATCGATCTTACTCGATGCGTTCCTCGGGTCAACGAAACTCTTTGCATCGATCCGACTCGATGCATTCTCGGGTCAACATAACTCTTGTATCGATTCGCATCGATACTTAAATTGGGTCAACGTAACTCTTTGAGTCAATGACTTGGCATAATGTACCGTGCAGAGCGGGGCATTACAACAATAGCTTCCTTCACAAGCTTCAGTATTACTGCTTCTGGTAGCACAATCTCCATCCCAAGCTTCTCTATGTCTTCTAGCAGATGCTGGTCCTTTGTTAGAAACATAGCCATCGGGTACCTACTAAGCGCATCCGCAATGACATTATCCTTACCCGGATGGTACTGCAACTTGACACCAAAGTCCTTCATGAGCTCCAGCCATCGGCTCTGGCAAATGTTGAGCTTCTTCTGTGTAAAGACATACTTCAGACTTTTATGGTCTGTGTATATGTCTACCTTTTCGACGTATATGTAATGCTTCCAGAGCTTCAAGGCGAAGATGACCGCTGCTAGCTCCAGGTGATGCGTCGGGTAATTCTTTTCATGTTTCCGTAACTGCCGAGAAGCATAAGCAATTATCTTTCCATGCTGCTATAGCACACATCCCAATCCTTTACTGGAAGCGTCTGTAATCCCCCAAAATTTTGGAGAATTATTTTATTTATTTATAATTGGTTATATATGTTGTGTTGAATTATTTTTTATATTTTTATAACAAGTTTGGAATTTTATTGTGTAATTTTCTTATACAGCAAAATTAGCAGCACAAATTCTACTATTAGTATTTCTTGCACAATCTCACTAAAAAAAAAAAAAAAATATATATATATATATATATATATATATATATATATATATATATATATATATATATATATATATATATGCAGCCACCTCCCGAAGCCCTAGCCTTCCCTTAACCCTAACCAGCACTCGATCCCCGCCTTAGGGCGACCCCCGGCCATCACAGTGCCACCGTAGGCGGCGGAACCTCGTCGGAGTTGCGCACGTACAGCCGGAATAGAGACAACAGCAGCGGCTGCAGTCGCAACAAAGGCAGCGATGAAGCCACCTTCGCGATGTCCTGTCTCCCTCGTTGCCCCACCGTTTCGTGTTTCAATTTTTCAGGTACGACCACAACCCATACGTCCATCAACCCCTTTATTTAATTTATATTTGTATGCTCTAGATTGCTCGAAAAACCGATGCGAACTTGAGAGAAAACTGTTCGAAAACAGAACATGTCGGGGTTCAAAACCCGAGATTAGAAGGCCGATTTCGATCGAACCATTAACCAAATTAAGGAACTAAATGAACAACTTCATAGACAACCTATAGGGCTCAAAAACCCTTCTTATAATTTTTGATTTCATTCGCTGTGCTTAGTTAAAATTGATTTCCAAATTTAGGAAAAACCATGAAAACAGTTTAGAAAACCTAAAAAAATTTGATACAACGTGCGTCCCGCCAATCCGGACGACGTGGTTGTGAACTGAAAGCATCGAAAGCTACGTATCGACGTCGTGGACGTGTGGGCTATGACGGAATTCAAATTGGTTGCGTATGCGCGACGAATTTGATGTGTATCCGTCAAAATTTCCCGTATCGGCCACTTTGTAAATTTTTTAATTACTTTGTGCATGTTCGCCGAATCGAGACGAAACTTGTGCCAGCAGGACCGTATTATTTTTTTGCTCATGTATGCCAAGTTTGGTCCGAATCTGAGAAGGTCGACCGGAACGCCTTTTTGGCGGGCCCGTGACCCGCTCCAACGGGCGAAATTGTGCACAGTCCACTTGAATCCAACTTTGGACATATGGATGGATTCATTTCCTCAAACCGGACCCATAGACATAGAGTTTGCCGACTTTAGAGACCGTAGATTCTGGCACGCATTTTGGTGCAAAATGGGTCCAACGGTGGACATCGTTTTGACCCAAAATTATGATTTTTCTCCTGTTCCAGAATTGGACTTTTGGACAGAAATTTCTTAGACATATCTTATACTCCAAACACGTTCGTGGTGTTCATTTCAGCATCCGAGGACGTATGCGGGATTTGGCTTTCATCGCTTCAATATTCTGACAATTCGAGCTATTGGACGTCGTCCTTTTTGCACACAACCTCAGGCAAGTGTAATGCTCCAGTCCCAAAATACGTAGGACTAGGAACGTAGACATGCCAGCCGTATAATAAATATACGTAAGCTGTAAAATGCAGAAGAACCATAACTAATCTCATCCACACAAAATAAATGAATAAAAAAATATCATATAATGATAATGAATTGTCTTGATACAATATGTTGGACGGAGACAAATCCACTACCAACAAGTAAAGAAAAAATACATAAGAAAAGAAATGATTTTGGCGAGCGAAGCGAAGATGATCCAAACGCAATCATCCTCGAAGAAATTGCGATGAACACGGCTAGAGCTAGAACACCTGCGAAAGATAAGACCACACACCTGGAGAGATAACCAGGTCCTCAGAGGGACGTAACAAGACACATAATATCATGCCATATAAACTGAATAAATATTGCTCAAATAATAAGTCAATTGAATTATGACATGGTCCAATACACACCTATTCAACTAGCGTACCATCCCCCCAACCAAACAAGGACATGAGATGGTAAACTAATTCACGATGACGTATCTTTCCATTCTATGAATCCAATATGGTATCCGGACCCCAACAAGGTTCAATACCTTCTCATCGAAGTAGTAAGCCACACCTACAACCAAACAAGGACAAGATGTGACGAACTAATCCGCGACAAGTTATTGTTCCAAGCCACGGTCAGATACAAGTACCCAAACCAAAAGTACTCGTACCTAACGGATAAAGGTGTCTAACCGTTCTAACTAAAATGTACTTAAGAACAATCCTTCCTACGCATGGGCCCTGGCTAAATAGGATCGGCGTAGTCCTTCCTTGGGGAACTAGAGGCCCAATCAATAATAGCATAACGTTCCGCAGAACGCCAGTGGCCGTCAGTAATCATGGGTCATCAACCCCGTAACTCCAGCGGAGCTTCCGGGTCACAAGGGAAAGTGCATCGAAGCCCATAC
Source organism: Iris pallida (assembly GCA_029216955.1). Taxonomy (NCBI): domain Eukaryota; kingdom Viridiplantae; phylum Streptophyta; class Magnoliopsida; order Asparagales; family Iridaceae; genus Iris; species Iris pallida. The sequence goes on from JANAVB010040019.1 coordinate 5,366,137, forward strand.
GCTAAGGAATTGTCCTCTCCGCCCAATGCCTACTATGTTGTATCCACAACAGTAAACCTCTATAACCGCTAAGTCAAACTAGCATGCAACATCTATTAGCGGTTAATCCTATCGTACGGCTTGTACGTACTGGTGGCCAACCAATCACGCACGTCCGTGTTCTACATGCGACACACAACTTCGTGGTACAATGTGTCAAGACCATGAATGCAACACACAAAGGTGGTCCCCTAAATCTAGGTTTAATGTATAAAAAAAAAATACATAGCAGGAAATATAACTGAACAGTAAGTTCTAACAGGTTATGCCATGTATCACAGTTTATTTTGCATAAAAAATAATGAATAATACATAAAATATGAGCTAAAATAAATAAATAACAAATGGTAAGGTGTCTTGCCTGGTAGGACGCCTGGTGTGCTGCGATGATCAAGGTGGCACGAAATGCGACTTCGATGCAACAACTATGTAAGGTGACCTCTGATGGTGGCACAGACAGTTCCATTGGTCGATAGGAGGAAGGACAGAATTGGCAGGAGGATAGGAAAGAGGGGTTGAGTTACAGACGGAAGAATAAGGAAAATTTTGACGAATAATAATAATATATGATTTTAGAAAACTAATTGTTTCACTTAACAAAATGCCTAAAATTGGCTTTTGAAAGAAAACTAGAAAGAGTACAGAAGTACAAATTATTCTAGAAAGTATTGCTATGGAAGTCTGATCTGAGAGCGATCACTTTGTTCCTTGGACCATACGATGATGATGAAGAAAACTGCTTGAAGAAGACGAACAATCGGAAGAACTAAGTCACCGGAAAGGTATCGAGCAACGGCACTGATGGCACAGTCGAATGCTTTCTTGCTTTGCTTCACCCTGAAAATATGAGTTTTAATCTCAGAATCTTCTCTCCCTGTCTCTCTATTGATCTCTTGATGCATGATATGTAAAAATAAGTCTATTTATAGACTTAACCCTTTGTGCGTAAAAAGCAATAAAATTGGGTCTCTACGCTAGTAACTGTCACCCACGATCCAAATCATCCTCTACACATGTTGACACGTGTCCCATTACTTTAATAAAGTGGGGAGAGCACGTACACACGTTCCTCGATAAGTGTGACACAAAAGCTACGTAGGCAAACCACGTTCTCAAGTAGTCAGGAAAGATCGAGCGTAAAAATGACCCAAAATATACTCCCAGCGTAAAGTGGCAAACTGGCGTAAAATAGCCCAAAATAAGCTTCCTGCGTAAAATGGCTAGAAAAATAGCCTTGAGTGTAAAAAGTAGCCCAAATAGACTTTACGTCCACAATAGCCTTGAGCGTAAAAGCTCGAATAACTATCGTACGTAAAAGAAGTAATTTTATTGAGCGTAAAATAGCCCTATCTGCACACTATACGACAAGTATTGGGTTTGGTGAAGAGATTTCCTCGGCTTCTGTGTAATCCTGCTGTTAGAAAATCATTGTGCCAGATCAAATCAGTTGCATTAAATGCGGCCTGACAGTCTGTCCCCCGACGTAAAGTTTAATGAATAGCCCTGGCGTAAAGTAGCTCGCGTAGATAGTAGCTCGCGTAGAGAGTAGCCTGCGTAAAGAGAAGCTTGCGTAAAGTTCTCAACTTCTTTGACTTAGTCCATAAAGCACTTTTACGCTCCTACAAGACCCCCTTCAAAGTTTTCAAATATTTTCAAAATTTTGAAATACTTTGAACAAAAGCGTAAAATTCGGGATTTCAATAGTCAGGGTAGAATTCGGGATATCCAACGGTCATCCGCGTAAAAGTTGTGATATGCAACAGTCAGCGTAAAAGTCAGAAATTTGAACCGATTAAAAATTCTCTATAAATAGAGCTTTTCGAATAGGAATAAATCTTTACTTGTCTTTCGTAATCCCGATCTTCTTTCACTCTTCTTCCTCCTTCATATTCTCGTTTCGATCCAAGAAGTCCGTCACCGACAGCAAGGACAAGAAGCCCGTCGGTTCATCATCGGCCGACCGTACGAAAACTCCCATCCAATCATCCACGACGCCCCAACAGAGCAACCCCGCCGTGGCTCCGGCAATGAAGGGTAAAGCCCTAATTAATTTCGGCTATGAGTTCGTCGGAGAAGAAGAAGAAAACCCGAACTTTTAAATTTCACGCCCACGTCATACGTGTCAACGTAGAAACTAAAATAACAAAATATGCCCACGTTATACGTGTCAGCGTAAAGTTGAGAACATACGCTCACGTTTATATGTGCCAGCGTAAAATTAACAAAATATGCCCAGGTCTATACGTGCCAGCGTAAAATCTAAAATATGCTCATGTTTACACATGCTAGCGTAAAATTCACAATACGCTCACATCAACATGTGCCAGCGTAAAATTTAGAATACGCTCATGTTAACACATGCCAGCGTGAAATTCATAATACGCTCACATCAACATGTGCTAGCGTAAAATTTAGAATACGCTCATGTCAACACATGCCAGCGTAAAATTCACAATACACTCACTTCAACATGTACTAGCGTAAAATTTTATAAGTGAAAGACTTTGTGTAAATCAAAAGACCTTCTACACTTTAAAACCTTTATGTGTAAAAATTTAGACTAATTTATCTGCGTACAAATTTTAAATTAGATTTTCACTAACTTGATTTTTTTTTTGGCAGTGGATTTGCAAATTCACCCACTTGCAGAAGTATTTGGATCATCAGTTGGTATGGTGGGCTCAAATTATTTGGAGAATCTGTCTCATATGGAGTTTCTCCAATCGAATTCGGAGTACCCTGTAGAAAGAGCACAGTTGATAGCTGCCCAATGGGATAGAATGCTGCTATCCATGATTAATGGAGAACTGTTGATCTCGCTGGATGGCCAACAATTTGCAAAACCAGCTTTCTTATTTGGGGATGCAATAGACTGCAAGTCACAAACACACCCCAAGAAGGAGTCTTGGGTGTTCAAATCTGGAGATAGAGCCATGTATCTCCCTGACATGGATATAGATTATCCCCTGTCTGCATTCATCCATGCCACCCATCCTCGACAGATGCTGTTGAATCTGACTCCCAGCAGTCACAGAAGACCAGGAAAGATCATTTTCAAGAGGGAGAGAGCCAATGACATGGGCTACTACACCATTACTCCCAGTGGTGGTGTTGTTCCTTTCTCTGGTCTCTTGCCAGGATTTACTCCGAGTGAAGATTCGGCTTTAATCCAACCGGTGGAGACCCAGATGTTCGTCAATAAGTTCATAAGGGCTGCGGTATTGTATCCCCAAACAAACCCTAGGCTACCTGGATGGTTGTCTCCATTTAACCAGAACTGGGTCCAGATTAGTGTTTGGATCATGAAGAACTTCCAGACGGAGTTGAAAGACATCGGCCTGTATGAAGCAGTGGCCTCCACTAGTCAGGGTATACCATCGAACAGTAACTTGTTCATGGCCCTGATGGAGATATATATAAGTTTGACTGGAACTTTTGCGACCCCAAAAGGTGAAATAGGTCTCGCACTCCACGAGATGCAATTTATCTCGAAGCTGCCAATGGGGGAAGCCCCATATGAAGAATATGTTCCCTCCAACCGGGAACTTGCTGAAATCAGGGAGAAAAACCCTCAATTGGTTGAGGTATATGAAGAGTTGATGTGCCACTACATGATTTGTACTACTATGCATGAGAGTGGATCTCATCTAGCATACATCAACAAGTGGACAACATACCTCTTTTTCTATAAGGATAAAATATCCAAAGATGATAAAGAAAGATTCCAGGAGAACAAAGCACCAACTATCAACACTGGTTCAACAATCCCTGCTGACAAAATACGGGATATGATGATCGGCTACAAATTCTCGAACAAATATTTGTCCACCAGGACTGGGGAGTTCTCTGCTGGAACCGAAGCCTTGAGCTTCCTCAGATATGGCAGCCAGAAGATCTCCAAGAGAGCTTTGCTGGCAGGCTTCCTTTCTCTATGGCTAAGGAGATGGGTTGTACCAGGGACCGATACAGTTGATAGAATCCACCGAAGCATGCTATGGCCAGCGGTACGTTTGGTGTTTAAAGCTAGAATCAACCTGCTTTCAGCAATGGTGTGCCGAGTAAACGCAGGTTTGAGGACTTTTGGTGAGGAGCTAATCAACAATGCTCCTCATCGAAACGTATTCCCTAAGGTAAAAATGCCCTACACTTACTTGATGGGCTGGCTGTTGCATCACAACTGTAACTTATTGCCACCAGGCACGGGAGATGATGTGGAGGTCTTCCTCCAAAAGTTTAGCAAAGCTACATGGATTGCCACGATAGTAGCAGATACCCGAATAGTCTTGAATTATTTTTATGGTTGGAACTTTTTCTGCACGAGGCCACAAGTTCCAGCCGACTGCTTCGGCGTTCAATTTGAAGATGAAGTTGAAGGAAGAGCTTTATTGTCAGCACCAGTCTTCTGGTGGCTACAGTACATCAGACCCTCCCATCTGATGTACAGAAATGAAGACAGTTGTGCATTCGAACCATATCTACCAAGTAGGTTCGCTCGCCAATTTGGATATGACCAGCTTCATGTTGGTAATCCCTCTACCAGTTTCTGTCACTATGGGAAACTGATTGATGGTGCAAGAGGTTGGAGATATTTTACTACTGCCCGTACTGGTGCTAAATTCAAAGTATCAACCGCTACCAGCACCACCGAGCTACGTATACTTCATACGTATGCTCACTTTTATGCTTCCATCCGCTCTTTCACCCATGGCTACAACATGAGAGGTAGTCTAAGATGGCCCAAAGAAGGGAATATTGAGGAGCCAATCAGGGTACCATCAGACATCCCTGACGACACAGCTATTCCAGATCAGTATCTGGAAGTTATCCCTACGGGAGTTGGGAAAAAAGCTGCAAAACCTATCATTATTGGCAAGTCCCGTAAACAAAAACAAAGTGCAGCTGTCAATCTTCCAGAGAAGACCCCGGAAAAGAAGAAGAAGACTACCATCAAAGGGCCTTCTAGACCAAGGGCCGCTACTCCAGAGATTGATATTCCAGTCGAGGAGCCGCAACATGTTGCATCTTCTTCATCTCATCCTGGAGAAGGGTCCTCGGCCTCCCAACCAGCAGTACCTGCAGTAGTCCTATCTCCGGGACGTCTCAGCTCGTCGCTTCATTTAACTTTGCCACAAAAGGCATAAGTTGTGGAGGACGTCGCCCCAGTACATACTGTTGATCAAGAGCCCATCCCATCCGATGAACCATCTATTAATTTTAATAATGAGGATTGGACTGGAGATTATGACGCGTACTTGGTACGTCCTACACATACTGCAGGTAAATATAATTTATACAAAATCCATACAAAACTATGATTTTTGTATTTTAACTTATTTTGTTTAATTTTTGTAGGTGTTATCATTGCCCCAAAGCTTGTGGCTCCTCCTCCTCCTCAAGAAGATATTTATGAGGAAAATAAGGAATCTGAGGAGGAGACTTCTTCTTCTTCAGACGAAGATACTCAAGAAGAAGTACTACGAGAGCCCGAAGTGGAGATTCAGGAAGAATGTCCTCTATCTCTGGAGGTACAACAAGAGCCAGAAATACAGGCTCAGCCAGAAATGTCCCTTCCTGCTGAGGGCAAGGATAAAGAAGAAACTACAGTAGAACTTATTGTAGATGATGAAGTAGCTGCTGAGGAAGAGCTAGACTTTAATGAAGAATCAGTTGTAGAAGGATTCACTACAACTGAGATATTTGAAGAGTCTGCAAAGCCAGTAGCTGAAGAAGGTGATGAAGGCATAGTCAAATCATCAACTGAAGTTGGTGAAGTTGTAATATCATCTTCTGCTATTGCTACTGATCCAGTACAAGTTCCTGAAGAGATAATGCCTGAACCGGAGTCAACTGCCACAACTACCATTCCATCCACACTAATCACCGCCACTGAAACTCAAGTAGTTTCAGCTCCAGAAACGGCTGGAGTAACAAATGCTGAAGATACTATTCCTGAAGCTCCTGGGAACCAGTTGGCTATGGTAGCAGTGACAACAATGGCTTCATCTCTGCCTGCTACCAAGGCAACAGCATATGCTTCTAATCTTCAGAGAAGAGATTTGATAGACATCGCTGCAACGCCGAGCTCAAGTGCTGAAATAAATCTCTTAGTTGAGATTCATACTGAAACTTTTTACAAGACTGGCATCTCTGATCAAGATGGTCTTGAATAAGGGCCTCAATTATGAAAGTTTGAAGGCATATATTTCTCTTACGATCAAAAATGTCGCTATGTTTAACGATGCAGCGAGAGCAGCGGCATTGGAGAAAATCGTGTAGGGACTTAAACAGCCCATCAAAGAATATCTGAAGCTGTCAAGTGAAACCACTGAAAATCTTATCCAAGAGGAGTATGACGCTTTATCAGCTAAATATCTCGCTCGGGAGACAATTTTTAATAAAGCCCTCCATGAATACAGTACAAAGGTCGCCAAAGAAAAAGCTTTTTTGGCAGGAGCAAAGCCCGAGCTGGATAGCCAAAGAGAAGCCTATGAAACCTCAAATATGAGAATTCATCAACAAAATGATAAAATTTGAGAAGTTGAGGCTGAGTTGGCTCGTTTGAAGGCAGAGAGGGATCAGCTCATCACAGCTCGAGACCAGCAGCTTACACAAAGCTCGATCTTGGAAGAACAAGTCTTTGGAGCCGAATCTACTATCAGAACCCTTGACGAAGCCAAGGATCAGATGATAGTCACTTTTGCTGAACTTTCTCATATCTGCACTCATGAAGCTCGACGCTCCTTAGCTATTAAGAATGTATTGAGCTCTCGTGAAAAGCATCTAGCAGAGCTGCAGAAACTGCTAAAAGATTTATCTGCTCCACCTTAGGCAAATAAAGAGGTTTTGTAATCTTCTATCTTTTTTTATTTTTGTAATGTTTACAAGAAATGAATAAAATATTTATTGTGTGGCCCCTATCATTTATTTTGAAATTAAATAATAGGTATGAGATAGAAAACACTTATCAGACGTAATACGAACATGACAAGTTTTCTAAACTCAATAAATTATATCTATCCAGAGGTAATGTGGACATGATAGATAATGAATCTATTTTTCTGTTTAGAGTATACGACACTATCAGAGGTGATATGAGCGTGACAGATCATAACAACTCAAAGAAAAAATATATTAATACCTATTCAGAGGTCAAATAGACATGATAGATAGGAAAAAAAATTTAATATCTATTCAACGGTCATGAGAACATGATAAATAATAAAATTTTCTCTTTTTTTTTAATCAACTGGTAAGACAGAAGATCAAAATTTTCTTTTAGGAAGACAAATGATCAGCTTGGCCGAACATTGGTAGCTGGGGGATAAAGAAGAAATTCAAACATAATATTTCTTCAAGAATTTGCCATTGATCGGCATCATAAGCAAATCTCTGTTAGGTTTAGACAACCTATATGCACCATTAGAGAAGACTGTCTCGACGACATAAGGGCCTTCCCATTTTGCTTGGAATTTTCCTTTGCTCTTATGAGTCATCACCATCGGTCTTTGAACTGCTAGAACTAGCTCACCGACTTTAAATATCCTCTCTTTCACTTTACGATTGAAAGTTCGAGATATACGGGCTTGATATAACTCAATGTGCTGTTGCGCTTGAAGACGCTTTTCATCCAATCCTTCAAGTTTTTGGAGTCGTAAGCGATCATTGTTCTCTGTAGTTAGCTCATTACCAATGGCTATTCTAAGAGATGGAATCTGGATTTCCAGTGGAAGAATAGCCTAACATCCGTAAACTAGTAAAAATGGTGTAAAACCAGTAGGAGTTTGGACTGTCGTTCTGTAAGTCCATAAATATTCTCTAAGTTTCTCATTCTAATCACGTTTATTAGAAGAGACAAACTTTTTAAGAAGTTTAATGATCGTCTGGTTGAAAGCTTCGGCCAAACCATTAGCAGCTTGATTATAAGCCGATGAAGCCAAATTTTGAATCCGATTTTTATCACAGAACCGATAAAATGACTGACTGGCGAATTGTGGTCCATTGTCATGAATTATCTGTCGGGGAATCCTAAAACGATAAATGACTTGGTGTTTAATAAAACTAACCACATTTGATGTTTTTACTTCAACACGGGGAATCGCTTCTGCCTATTTAGAAAAGTAATCGATTATAGCCAGTATAAACCGATGTACCTTGACAGAAGGAGGGTTAATAGGACCAATAACATCCATGCCCCAGGCTTCGAAAGGCCAAAAAGCTGCTGTAGGATGTAAGAACTCCGATGGTTGATGAATAAAATCAGCATAAATCTGACATGCTTTACACCGTCTGGCATAATCTACAGCATCTGCTATCATGGATGGCCAATAATACCCTATTCTTCGAATGCGGTCCTGTAATTTTGGACCAGGTTGATGGGCACCACAGACACCATCATGAGCTTCACGAAGTGTTTTCTTAGCTTCACTCTCTGAGAGACAATGTAGCAAAAGTCCGTCATATGAACGATGATATAACATATGTAAAGAAGAATCATAGTAAAATCGAAATGATAGTCTCTTGATTGATGCAGCTTCCTTCGGATCTTCAAGTAAAATCCCATGAACCGCATAATCAATGAATGGACTTCTCCAATTCTTCTGCTGGAAACTTGATTATGTAATATAACTCTGTTCAATATACAAGTTATTCTTTACAAGAAACAAGTCTCGATCCAACAAAGTGATGGTATTTTGTCTTCTAATTGGAACAACTAAGTCTGCAGCTAAACTAGCAAGAGCATTAGCTTCCAAATATTGAGAACGTAGTACGAATTCGATAAAGAATCCTTTGAATGAAAGGACCAATTCAATTACCACTTGATGAAAAGGAATGAGGTCAGGATTTCTGACTTCATATGTCCCTCTAACCTGATTAACAATCAGTTGAGAATCTCCATAAGCATCCAGAAACTCGATGTCCAATTGTTATGCTACTTGGAGACCAATCAGCAGAGCATTATATTCTGCCACATTGTTGGAGCATGGCTCATTGAGAGAATAAGCACGGTATATGACCATTTTGTCAGGAGAAACCAAGATGATTCCTACTCCAGAGACAATATTGCCTTTAGGTCCGACCCGTGATGCTCCATCAAAATATAGTTGTCAAATATCATTTTTCAAAGTCATGTTGCAATCCACGACTTCATCTGGAATATCCTCATATAGTTTCGATGTCTCAGGTATAGGGTGAGCTGCTAAGAAATCAGCTAAAGCTTGACCCTTCACTGATTTTTGAGACACATAGACCATATCATAAGGAGTGAGCAACATCGCCTAGGTGGCTAACCTGGAGTTAAGAATGCTCGATTTTTTCATCAATACCCGAATAGGATTTATTCTGGAGATGACATGGATAGTCTGTCCTGATACATAATGTCTTGTCTTTTGAACAGCAAAAACTAAGGCCAGACATTGTTTTTCCACAGGAGTGTACCTGTGTTCAGCTCCGACCATCATTCGGCTAAGATAATAAATTGCTTGTTCATGACCCATATCACTTTTTTGTGCAAGAAGAGCACCAAGTTAATGATCCAAAAAAGCTCGAATAGATAACAAAAATGGTCTCCCTACCACTGGAGGTACCAGAACAGGTGGATTTGTAAGGTATTGCTTGATGTCATTGAAGGCTTTCTGACATGCTTCATACCAGACAAATGATACACCTTTCTTTAATAGACGGAAGAAAGGTTGACATCTCCCAGAAAGATTGGATATAAATCTTCTGATATAAGCAATGCGACCTTGGAAGCCACGGAGTTCTTTTAAATTACGTGGAGGACGTATTTCTAGAATTGCTTTAATTTTATCAGGATCAATATGGATACCATGAGAAGTGAAGACAAATCCCAAAAATTTGCCACTGGACACCCCTAAGAAAGGCTTAGTAGGATTCATCTTCAATTGATGTTGGCACATCAACTCGAATACCATCTTTAAGTCTTGAATATGATCATCTTTTAATCTACTTTTGACAGCAATGTCATCTACATAATATTCAACAGTCTTCCGTAGATGTTTTTGAAAAATATTGCTCATAGCCCGTTGATACGTAGCACCGGCATTTTTCAGACCAAACGGCATGACCGTATAACAGTAAACCCCAAGGGGTGTACGGAAAGCGGTGTGTTTTTTTATCTCCTGGATGCATCTTAATTTGATTGTATCCTGAAAATCCGTCCATGAAAGACATGCGTTCAAAACCACATGTATTGTCTATCATGACATCGGTAATTGGAAGTGGAAATTCGTCCTTTGGACAAGCTGCATTAAGATCCCAAAAATCTATGCAAACTCGGACTTTTCTGTTCTTCTTCATAACATAAACAATGTTGGCTACCCATTCTGGGTGTTGTTCTTCATGAACAAAGCCACATGCGATCAGCTTTTTGACTTCTGCTTCAATTACATCCTTCATGTCTGGTCGAAAATGCCATTGCTGTTGTTTTACAGGCTTGGCATTAGAAAGAATATTAAGTTTATGAGTAGTAACTTTAGGATCTAGATCCGGCATATCCTCATAACTCCATACAAAGATATCAATATATTCTTTAATTAGTTTTATCAACTCTTCCTTTTCATCTTCGGAAAGGTTTTTACTGATGAATATTGGCTTGGACGTAGTTTCGTCTCCAACATCAATCTGGACAATCTCATCCTCTGTAGGTGGTTGTCGTTGTTCAAAACGAAGCTTCTATTGAGTGTCCATTTGCTGTGCCCAAGGGTCATTCTCAAATGGTTCAGATTCACCATCAGTTTGAACCATGTTGACTGAGAAGACACATTCAGATTCATCATAATAGTCTCCTTCAGAATATGAGGATTGTAAAAAACTGGAAGAACATTCTTCCATATTTTTTTTGTACATGGGGGGTGTATCTGATTCGATAAATTGAATTTCTTCCGAATCTGAGGATTGTAAAGAACTGGAAGAGAATTCTTCTTGTATATCCTCGTTAAACATGTGAGACAGATCGTATCCTAACCCATGCTAAGTTTTCTGGTAAAACGGATCACCACATAATGGTAATCGTCTACCCTTGCCTTGATTGAGACCTTATATAGTCTTCAAATCATATCCCATATTCTGGATAATCTTGAGAGATTGTTGACTATATTTGTCAATTCAGATTCTTCCTTTATCTTTATCTCTGAGATCATCTGTCTGAGTAACATAAATATTTTTAGCCAGGCCAAACATAATTTGACGCTTGTTTTTCTTATTAGACGAAACCACAAAACAGGATTCTTCGTGACATCTATAAGTTATACAAGCTTGTGATAAAAGTGGCTACAGGAAGAAGATAGGGAGAAGATGTTAGGAACCTTTGAGCATAAGGTCCAACATCAATATGAGAAGGAAAGGAATTTTCTTTATGATCAATATATAGGGTTTCCTCTGTACTTATGTTATTTTTATATTGATGACTTTGATCATCAGAAGATAAAGTCATTCTCTCAAAAAATTTGACAGCCATATACTCCAAAAGGAAATCTTCATTGATATTAGAAAGTACAGAATGATCAATATTTACATCATTTACAATTTGACTGCTATGCTTCGGATTGATCATCAGCGGACCATCATCTGTCTTTTACGTGGTCTTGCCAAGGTTGATGATCAGTGGTGGTTCTGGATCATTCGTACGAGAAGTACGTCCCTTGACTTTGATCATGAGAGGTTGAACTTGGCTTTTAGCAGGAATACTCACTGATTCCTTAGACGAAGCTCGAGTTCTTCCTTTGACCATGATCATCAGAGGTTGGTCATTGACAGATTGGGGTTGGATCTGACCTTTGACTTTAATCTTCAAAGGTTGCTCTTTTGGAGGAACTTTATTGACAGATTGATCTTCAGGCGGTGATCGATCTTCAGCCATATCTGATATCTCTTTCACATGCTCTTGTTTGTAGATTATTGAGTCAGAAAAAATAGGCTTCAACACCCTTGAAAGGATTGATATCAGCAAACTCAGTCTTCACAACCCCTTGGGAATCCACATATTTAAAGCATTGGTGGAGAGTTGAAGGTACGATGTTATGCTCATGTATCCACGGTCTTCCAAGAAGGATGTTGTAAGATACATCTGAATTGATAACATAAAATGTTGCCATAGTTCGAAGATCACCAATCTGAATCTTCAGACGAATCTTCTCCAGTGGTTTACTCTTTCTAGAGTTGAAACCAACTATTGTTGTACTAGTGTAAGTCAGATCACTAGTAGGGATCCTCAAGGGTCGTAGCATACTCTGAAGAATAATGCTAATAGAAGACCCAAGATCAATATAAATTCTGTCAATTTTAGTAGATTCAATATACCCAGTGTAGCACAGAGGCCTGTCATGTTTGTTATGCTTCAGCAGCATATCTTCTTATGTGAAGGTAATATTAGGAATTGCTTCCATCACACTATGACATTGTGGACAAGACACTGGTATATTGTCAGGAGTCTTGAGTTGAGGTAAGCATGAATCTGCTTGTAGCAAAGCTTCACTCAAAGTTTCGCGACTTTCTTTCAAAAGGCGAAGCAGCTCGAAGATCGAAAGTATAGCCGGAGTATTAGCTAACTGGGCTAGGATATCAAATTTGTAGGGCTTCATCACCACCCCTTGATTGGAAGTAGATTTCAACGGGACATCAAAGCACACTGCTTTCTGTTTTCCCTTTTCAACCACAGATGGTTTAGCAAAAATAGGAGATGATTGAGCTGGTATTATTTCAACAACGTCCTCTACTTCTTTGGAAGATCCCTCATAATCTTTATGGTATTCTTTCCCAGATCTTGTACCAGCAAAAGTTTTTTCTTCAGACTCAGGAGAATGAAGTACCATATTGCAGGTTTTAGTCTTCTTTCCTTTAGCCTTCTTCTTTCGAAGATTTTTATGAGGAGCCTCAAAACCCAATCCAAGAGTAGATTTTTGACTTTGAAGTTTTAAAGGAAGTCATATTCCTTTATCATAATTCAAACCTTTCGCCTTTTGAAAGTCATAGCCTATCTTTTTCATAAGATGGAATGATTGCCGACTATACAAATGAGTAGGTAGCGGACTTTTAATAGATGATTCAACAGAGGAAGAAGAAGCAGAGACCTCTGTAGCCACTGGAGAAAAAGGATTTGGGACATGAGGAAAAATCCCGACAGGAGCTTTCTCATAAGCAGCAAAGACTTGTTGTGCCCTGTATAAGGGGACACTATTCATAGCTAACCACTGCTGATGAGTGAGTTTGAGTTTGGTAGGAGGAGCCAAACTTGGAGGGCATATATTCAAACCCCTCAATCTATCCTCCAAGGGAATGCAATCCCATAAATGATCCAAATCATCATGGTTTAGGATTAAAATATGAGAAATCATGTTGCAGGTTTTGACTTTTTTACCTTTCTTGGATGTTGAAGTCTTACCTTCATCTTCTATTTCAGGTACTAAATCAGGATGTACCCACATAATTTCACCATTTTTCAGTGTAAGAGGCAAAAGTCCTTTATTTTGCTCTCTGGCAGGCGGAATATTCACAATCTTCATCGTCGCCTTTGGAATTGGGATAATTCCATCTGGGACTTGCTGTGGAGGAAAACCTCCAAATTGAAGAGAAACCATATTGGTTGTAACCGTATGCTCATCGTTGGTTAAAACGATGGCATTAGCATTTATCAGCTCCTGGATTTTCTTATTCAAGATATAAGAAGCCTTGGTAGGATGATTTATGTATCTGTGATAGATACAATACTTGGGATTGTCGGTCAGATTTACCTCGTTAGGCCTTTTTGGCTCTAGAATCTGGAGTTTGTCGCTCTTAACCAGACATTGTAATATCCTTGGGATATCACTGTCATCGAAAGAGTATTCTTCTTTTGGCTTGGAAGACTCTTGATTATTCGGCATCGTTTTGGGTTTTGAAAGATTAACCACAAGGGTTTCCTTCCCTTTCCCATTACGGTTGTCGGAATTATTACCAGAAGAGCCTTTCTTTCCTTTATCCTCTGAGGCAAAGATCATCCCGTGTTCACGAGCCAACCTACCATTGGTCTCGGCAGAAACTACTGCTATAATAAATGAGGCCCAATCTGTGAATTGGGAACCCGTGAAGACAGCAATGGATGGTCGCAGATTCATTTTGCACGTATCAATCAATGCTGAATCTGGTATTCCAGGAGGCATCTTCAAGGTTGCCTGTCGGAAGCGTTCGATGAACGTCCGAGTATCTTCCTTCTTCTTTTGTTTGATTTCTATAAAGGAGGACATGTTCATGTCTATGCCTCCTTCATAGAAGCGGGAGAGAAACATTACTTTAAATTTGTCAAAAGACGAAATACAATTGTCGGGTAGACTATGATACCAATCGTAGGCTGAACCAGTCAGACACCCGATGAAAACTTGAGTGAGAAGAGCATTATTCTTCTGTAGATGTACAGTCATAATATCAAAGTAATTGATATACTGACTAGGAGAAGCCTTTCCATCAAATAACATCATTGATTATGGCTTGAATTTTGGAGGAAAGGGCACATCATTCCAATGAGGAGGATAAGGTTATTTAATCCCTAACCTCTGGAGCTGATCCTTGTGCTTCAGAACTTCAAACTGTGCTTTGAGCTCATGTACTGCTTGAATAGCTTCACTAGTTTGAGGAAGCACATTCGATTGAATAGTTGTTAGATGTACCGTAACTCCCACCGGAGGTGGCACATCTTCTGGAATAATAGGATCTGGAGATGCAGAATTTTGATTGACAGCAGGCTCTTGATTATTCAAAGGTATATCAACCCTTTGACTATCTTGAGTTTGTGCTGCTACCTGTACCGGTGTTACTACTGTCGGCTGAGCAGCTTGCTGAGTCATTATTATTTGATGCATACTTTGTATCATGGTAAGCATGTCTTTCAATGATTGCTCAACGGCAGAGAGACGTTGTTCTGTATTAGCAGATGACGTCTCCGGTTCATCTCCAATAGCATAGGATTCAACCTCTCTTGAAGATACAGAGGGATTGGTATAGAGGTATAAATCGACACTATCAGTTTCAGACTCAAAAGACTGAGTACCCCCAGCTTCTGAATCAGAAGTCTGCAACTGTCTTTGTCTTCTTGATCGAGAATTCTGATATACACCTTCAAAGGAATCAAGAAGTCTGTTGAACTGTTATTGACCAGGAGTCTGGGACGAGTTGCGTCTTGGACGTCGTCTTCTGTTGGTATGAGATGCCATATTGACTGACGCATATAACTGTCACGACCCGCACCCACCGTGAGGGTACGAGTACGTAACAACGCCCAGCCTACGCCGCAGTGTCGGCGGTAGAACGCTGTTCTAGATCATGAACTATAACTAACATAATATGAATACTCTCCATAAGGAGGCCAATACAGAGGTACAACTCAATCACAATCTAAGGTAGAATGATAAAGATAGATAAACATAAAATCCAAAAGAGATACAGGAGATAGAAGTCTAAGTGTCTAAGATACATAATCCCAGAAATACATCTCAAAACTCAAATACAGTAATCCATAAGTAAATACAACTCCAGACAAAATGAAATAACTATGAACAAAACCCTAGCTATCTATACAACCTCTACTGTGTCTCCTCTAGGCTAGCAGACTACCTCCAGGCTATCTGTAAAATTTATCAACAGGTCCAGTCAGGACAGGAGCGAGCACAATACATCTCACGCAGATCATAATAGGTTAGATAATATAAACATGCAAGAGAGTACGATACATAAAACTGAAAGAAAGTACATGATGTAAACAGAGAGAGAACTGTAATAGAAATATCTACTATAAGTAGAGAGCTACCAGTGACTAGTGATTTAGAGTACAAAGTCGACATGTGAACGGATGGATTTGCACATGACTATACTAAAGAGGCGCACTTGGCTATACTACTTTGGAATTGTTCACATGGCTATTTATACTCCTCCATACCCCAATCAATACACAAGGATCCAAACAAGTTATGTTACGTACATGGTTTTCACATGAAGCCCATAAATGGATGCACATGAAGTATACATGAGGGCTCATACATGAGTGCACATGAAGTTCACATGAGGGGCCCAAAAATGGGTGCACATAAAAATTCACATGAAGGCTCATAAATGAGTGCACATGCAATATAGGTTATACATGAGATACATGGTAAACATGACCGATTCATGAGAGCACATAAGAGTACACGAGCATGCATGAACGAGCATGAAGCACATGAGAAACATGAATAACATGAGAGCAAGAAATACATGATGTACACGAAATACATGACATAATGTATCCGATACTCCCGAAGGGGATAACATCTCAATGTAGGGATCCATATAGTACCAATTCGTGATAATATCATGACAGTATCAAATAAGGTAAACTAGAGCAGGAATATAATTCTAAGCAAGTTATGAAATGATCAGAGAATATACTCGCCTGATATCTGAATGTCCAAGGTAAAGATACTGTCCGAGGAGAGGTATCTGGCTCCGAATTAGAACATCACAAGTCACAACATGTCCAGAAGGGTAATATAAAGCACTACAATGCATTCTACATGAATCCAGGTCAAACTAGGCCAAAGTCAACCCTTTGTCAACTCTGGTCAACTGTACTAGTCAAACTAGGTCAAACTAGGTCATGTCCTAACCCAGCAAGTCTTACTAGGCCTAACCAAGACTATCCTAGCAAGCACACATCAATACAAGGCTATACAAGCCAACATACACCCAACTCTATATAGCATGCAATTATTCAATACTCAAATAGGCAAGAATTCACATTGGATATACACTAGGTAATCTATTACTTTAAACTATATATGTCTACACATATATACATATGCATATATTGGTATTCAACATTAGGTCTATAATCATGGCATTTCAAATGGTTATATAAACTTATATATTACAACACAATATGCTAACATATATATAATATACATACATAGCTAAGTTAACTGTATTCATAAATACTGATTTAAGAGGCTATGTGTGTGTATGTGAACATGGCAAAAGGGCAAGTAAGGGTTAAATGGGCATACATAGTGTATACATATCAAAGAGTGTCAAAGTGTAAGTGAACAAAGTGTCAAGTGTGATAGTGTCTACATAGTGTAAGGGGTACATGAGGTAATATAGGATTTGTGTTAACATAGAACATTATATCTCATTAACTTGTATATTGCATACATTACATCTATTATTACATTACATTCATGCTTGCATTCATTCATCATTCATTTATTCTCTTGCACAACTATATGCACCATACATTACATACTATAGAACCTACATATTCATTACAAGCCATACTTATACATGCTTACATTAGATAGGATACTTACACCTCATACATCATTTATTTAAACATTTACTCATGCTTGTATTCTCTATTTAATTACATAATTTATATACATTAACATGGGTTAAAAACAAATAGAATATTATATTACACACAAGGGTGCACAAAATGCATATGCAGAATAGTAACTCCTACTAATAATCAATACTGTACCATCTCAGCATGAATTAAAATCTAGGATTAAAGTATGTTATAGATCTATGTGTTAGCTTTCCGAAACTTCAAACGGATCGTGTTTTCGTTTCCGGAAACTCCCGGAATCGTAAAAACACCGAGAACACGTTTGTCTTTCGTACAGCTGACACTCAAATAATTCTCTAGAAAGTTACAAAAAGAATTAGGCCTATTAATATATGTTTTTGGAAATCTAACTTCAATACGCTTCTTTTAAAAAAAACGGGAGATTAAACCGAGTTTTGAGGTAGAAGTTATGACATTTCTAAGTTAGGGCTGAAATTAAAAACGTGGATAAAAATTATGACGGATTTGGGTAGTTTGAGACAAAAGAACACAAGTATATAACATAATATATCAAGAACTCTCTCTCTACACTAATATATATATATGAGACACTATAGAACACATATCCAATACAAAAATATGAGATTAAACATGTAATAATTCATTCATACATAACAACAACACATAGTGTGTCCAAATTTGGGGTTTTCCCACATGGACACAACTACAACACAAATGACACTCCTATGACCTCCAAATGGACACGAAATGGACACAAATTGAGATACAACCATGGGGGTCATTCCTATGGGTTCAAAATAGACCTATATTCATGAGTAAATGAAAAGAAGAAGGGATTTATACCTCCCGGTAGATCGAATCGAAGAAAAACCTTCCCGGAGCGACACCGACACGTAGAGATTCCAAAAGGACACGAACGAGCTCCGAATCCTCCCAAACTTGGGTAGCTTCCTCCTTGGCTAGAATGGAGAAGGAAAGAAGAAGATTTGGTGGCAAAATGGAAGTATTTGGTGGAGAAATTGCTAGGGATTGCTCTCTAGAAATTTGGGGAAGAATAAGAGAGAGAGTGTGGATGAGAATAATGAAATGAACTTGAGCCTATCCTCTCCCAAAGTGGCTGGCCATATGGGGCTATTTGTCCTATTATGGTAAGGTCCAAAATGCCCCCACTAACCTATTCTATGAGTATTAGGAAAGGGCTAATTGGTTGGGGCTAAATTAGTCATTCTAAAGTCTCTAATCACACTAACCTTATCCATAATAATTAGTCTAACCTCTAACTAAAATATTTCTATCATGTGGACTAAAATTAATATCATGTGGGCCATGCCTAACTAGTGTGTGGGTCCCACTAGAGTCAAACTACCCCCGGGTCCCCGTTTCAAGTCGGATTGAGTTGAAATTCGAACCCGACTCAAATAACCCCAAAACAATATCATAAATAATAAAATAAATTTCAACCCCAAAATAACATCATAAATAATAAAATAAATTTTAAAAATATTCAAAAATATAAAATGATAAAAATACCCCTGTTTCTGAAAACTGGGGGTGACAAATCTATCCACCTTAAAAAAATTTCGTCCTCGAAATTAAAACAAAGCAATCACAGGAAACACATGAAAAAAACAATCTCATTCAAATACTTTTCAAAAAAAATCAGCAATAAAAAAAATCTCTTTGAGGCACATCAAACATTTGTAAATAAAAACTGATACGTGTCCGATATGGACACAAAACCATCACAAAATCACACCTATCAAAGGTCAAAATCAACAATCACCAACGCAATAAATATCAAAATAATTCAAAGAGGTAAAATATAAAATATCCTTAGGGCAGAAATGACATTAAAATATTTTAGTCACATGGTTAGGCTCTAGGTCAAACAGTCTCTAGGGTTTCACTAGCAAAATATCAAAATCACAAGTCATGATTTTAAATAGTTTTAAAATGATTTAAAAATTACCAAAAATTATATCATAATTTAAATGTCAAATCAATAAATGATTAAAATTACAAAATTTCAAAATTACCCTCATTTTAGAGAACTGGGTGTTACAAGTCTACCCACCTTAGAAAAATTTTATCCTCAAAATTAAAATATTCATACTCCTTCTAGGTCAAACCCCCCACAATCAAAGTCTCAGAACTTAAACAATCATACGATTTAAAAGGATGACATACAGGGTCATGGCATACGGTGGTAGTGAAAGTCTCATCTAGGTATACTAGTCATGCTAAACCAAAACGGTCATATGGTATCAAAACACACAAGCAATCTAGGGTGCTAAACTAGAAAAGATACTGAAATAACAATCATCAAGACTGTAAGGCAGTCTACCATCCTATATAAAAACTGGTACTTATCAAAATAAAATAAAGTTAACTACCATTTATCTAATAAGGGGTACTATTCAAGAAAATCAAAATCAAAAGTTAAAGAATGAAAGCCAATTGCATGAAAATTCAATCACAATATATTTATATATATAGCGTTAGAGAGGGAAAAGCTAGCATTATGTACAAGTTATGTAGTTCGTGTGTGTATGGGTGTATGTGGATATGTTCATATGGTTAGATAATAGGCGTGTGTGTATGTGATATATACATGAAAGTGCATAGGAGGATGTGGGATTTCAAACAATAACTATCAAGTTACACTAATCATGGCATATTGGTTAAACAATCTACAATACACAACTCATTTGCTCATAACATGCATGGCTAACCATGTATATATGTATATATAAAGAGGTAGAGATTTAGTTATGTATGTATATACATTATAACATGTATGCCTAAGCTCTATATTTATATATATCTATATAGATATATAATCATGACATAGAGAGAAAGAGTTAGGTTACATGACAGGGTATACTAAGTTAGGGTGTGTGTGTGTCCTTGTACAGGGTTATAGCTTAGTATTGAAAGGTTAAACCCAGTTTTAGTTCAGCATTTACATACAAAATCTGAAAATAAGCTAACATTTAAACCAGTGTAATATTAACATAACACAATTTCAAAATTTAGGAGTTTGAAACATCACAACTAATCTCAATGCTCCCAATACATCCTAACATGATAGAAATGAAACCCTAATATACTATCAATACATTTATCTACGCATACAGTTCAATATTACATGTTAAATCTGAAATTGAACTAAACATGGAAGTCAATGTAAAAATGTTAACATGTATTCAGTTTTAAGGATTTTGGAGAATTTGTACATCAAAACTAACTCAATGTTTATCACAACCTAACATGTAAGAATATGGAACCTAAATTTATATCCCTACAACAACAATGTACACAGCTCTAAATATTACATTTAAAACAATTAATTTGAACTAACATTTAAAATCCCGTATTAAGGGTTAATATGCACACAGTCTCAGATTTGACAAATTTAAACACAAAACTCAACCAAAATTTTTTTTGAATTGAAACCCTACGTATAACATACATGTGCAGTGATATAAATAAAACTATTATCATGAAATTTTATATTTAAATTACGAGTTAAGCTAGGAAAAGCAGAGAATCGAAAATATTGGGATTTTGAAAATTTAAACATTAACGACATATTAATATGTATTCAGATAGGTGAAAATCAAGTGTAGCATGCATAAGTGTCAGAAAAGTGTCCACTATATATATTCATATATATTCTCATGTCCCAATATAAAATTTTAATTCTACGTTAAGACCAATAATTAGATTCCTACCAAGGTTGCAAGCAGGTGATTGACGTAATCAAGACAGTATTATTATTATTTAATACAAGAATAATAGCAAGAAAGAAATAACGATAAAATCTGTTTTTGCTTATCTGTTTAAAAGAAAAACCCATTTTGAAACCCAGAGCTAAATTTTCAAATCCAAGATAAAGTCTAGCAAAATCATCGATTCATTGTATTAAGAAGAATTTCATAGTAAGAAGTTACACAAAGTTTATAAAAACAGCTAAAGTTACTTCTAAGTTAAATAAATGAGAAACAAAACAAAACAAACAAATAACAATTCTCTCTTTCTTTCTTTTTTTTCTTTTTTTTTTGAAGGATTGAAACAAAAGTAGAGAAAACATGTTCAAAAATATTTAAGGTACAATCTGATAATCATATGCGTCTTCTTGAAATTATGTTGTCAGAATTCTGCCACGCCAATAAGCATAGCTGCAATAAACGATAGAGTCCATAATAAGGCATACACCCTATAATCATGTTATCTAGAATTCTTACCACGCCACCCGGTATGGCTGCAAAAAAATCTAAATTTTATAACTAAGATAAGTATAGCTATATCAGGCTCTACGTCCTTGTCATGCTAGCAAATATGACTGTAATAAATTCTAAATTCCATAATAAAGTAGACTTTTACCTTTCTCACTGTCCTTATCAAGTATGTTATCAGGTTATACCTTAATTCCAAAAAATGTACATATACATATAAATACAAACTCAAATTCAACAACTAACATCAAGATTCAAAATTCAACAATAATCCATCAAAAATCATAAAAATACAGACTCAAATTCAACCACTATCATCAAGATTCAAAATTCAATAATAATCCATCAAAAATCATAAAAATAGAGACTCAAATTCAACCACTAACATCAAGATTCGAAATTCAACAATAATCCATCAAAAATCAAGTTCAATAACAGGAAGTAAAGGTAAATCAAATCAGGGAAAAATAGATTTCAAATCGAAGTTAAAATAAGATTTTCAAGGGTCGTCCCAGGAATCTCTCAAAAAATCCTAACTGTGATTGAGTACCTTCAAAAAATATATCCTAATTCTACTGCAGGCTGTAGTGGTACTCTAATTCGAATACCACTACAAAAACTCGACCTGCATGGGCCACCACTAAAAACGTGTCACGACCCGCACCCACCGTGAGGGTACGAGTACGTTACAACGCCCAGCCTACGCCGCAGTGTCGGCGGTAGAACGCTGTTCTAGGTCATGAACTATAACTAACATAATATGAATACTCTCCATAAGGAGGCCAATACAGAGGTACAACTCAATCACAATCTAAGGTAGAATGATAAAGATAGATAAACATGAAATCCAAAAGAGATACAGGAGATAGAAGTCTAAGTGTCTAAGATACATAATCCCAGAAATACATCTCAAAACTCAAATACAGTAATCCACAAGTAAATACAACTCCAGACAAAATGAAATAACTATGAACAAAACCCTAGATATCTATACAACCTCTACTGTGTCTCCTCTCGGCTAGCAGACATCCTCCAGGCTATCTGTAAAATTTATCAACAGGTCCAGTCAGGACAGGATCAGCGAGCACAATACATCTCACGCAGATCATAACAGGTTAGATAATATAAACATGCAAGAGAGTACGATATATAAAACTGAAAGAAAGTACATGATGTAAACAGAGAGAGAACTGTAATAGAAATATCTACTATAAGTAGAGAGCTACCAGTGACTAGTGATTTAGAGTACAAAGTCGATATGTGAACGGATGGATTTGCACATGACTATACTAAAGAGACGCACATGGCTATACTACTTTGAAATTGTTCACATGGCTATTTATACTCCCCCATACCCCAATCAATACACAAGGATCCAAACAAGTTATGTTACGTACATGGTTTTCACATGAAGCCCATAAATGGGTGCACATGAAGTATACATGAGTGCTTATACATGAGTGCACATGAAGTTCACATGGGGGGCCCAAAAATGGGTGCACATGAAATTCACATGAAGGCTCATAAATGAGTGCACATGCAATATAGGTTATACATGAGATACATGGGAAACATGACCGATTTATGAGAGCACATAAGAGTACACGGGCATGCATGAACGAGCATGAAGCACATGAGAAACATGAATAACATGAGAGCAAGGAATACATGATGTACACGAAACACATGACATAATGTATCCAATGCTCCCGAAGGGGATAACATCTCAATGTAGGGATCCATATAGTACCAATCTGTGATAATATCGTGACAGCATCAAATAAGGTAAACTAGAGCAGGAATATAATTCTAAGCAAGTTATGAAATGATCAGAGAATATACTTGCATGATATCTGAATGTCCAAGGTAAAGATACTGTCCGAGGAGAGGTATCTGGCTCCTAATTAGAACAGCACAAGTAACAACATGTCCAGAAGGGTAATATAAAGCACTACAATACATTCTACATGAATCTAGGTCAAACTAGGCCAAAGTTAACCCTTGGTCAACTCTGGTCAACTGCACTAGTCAAACTAGGTCATGTCCTAACCCAGCAAGTCTTACTAGGCCTAACCAAGACTATCCTAGCAAGCACACATCAATACAAGGCTATACAAGCCAACATACACCCAACTCTATATAACATGCAATTATTTAATACTCAAATAGGCAAGAATTCACATTGGATATACACTAGGTAATCTATTACTTTAAACTATATATGTCTACACATATATACACATGCATATATTGGTATTCAACATTAGGTCTATAATCATGGCATTTTAAATGGTTATATAAACTTATATATTACAACACAATATGCTAACATATATATAATATACATACATTGCTAAGTTAACTGTATTCATAAATACTTATTTAAGAGGCTATGTGTGTGTATGTGAACATGGCAAAGGGGCAAGTAAGGGTTAAATGGGCATACATAGTGTATACATATCAAAGAGTGTCAAAGTGTAAGTGAACAAAGTGTCAAGTGTGATAGTGTCTACATAGTGTAAGGGGTACATGAGGTAATATAGGATTTGTGTTAACATAGAACATTACATCTCATTAACTTGTATATTGTATACATTATATCTATTATTACATTACATTCATGCTTGCATTCATTCATCATTTATTTATTCTCTTGCACAACTATATGCACCATACATTACATACTATAGAACCTACATATTCATTACAAGCCATACTTATACATGCTTACATTAGATAGGATACTTACACCTCATACATCATTTATTTAAATATTTACTGATGCTTGCATTCTCTATTTAATTACATAATTTATATACATTAACATGGGTTAAAAACAAATAGAACATTATATTACACACAAGGGTGCACAAAATGCATATGCCGAATAGTAACTCCTACTAATAATCAATACTGTACCATCTCAGTATGAATTAAAATCTAGGATTAAAATATGTTATATATCTATGTGTTAGCTTTCCGAAACTTCAAACGGATCGCATTTTCGTTTCCGGAAACTCCCGAAATCGCGAAAACACCGAGAACGCGTTTGTCTTTCGTACAGCTGACACTCAAATAATTCTCTAGAAAGTTACAGAAAGAATTAGGCCTATTAATATATGTTTTTGGAAATCTAACTTTAATACGCTTCTTTTAAAAAAAACGGAAGATTAAACCGAGCTTTGAGCTAGAAGTTATGACATTTCTAAGTTAGGGCTGAAATTAAAAACGTGGATAAAAATCATGACGGATTTGGGTAGTTTGAGATAAAAGAACACAAGTATATAACATAATATATCAAGAACTCACTCTCTACACTAATATATATATATGAGACACTATAGAACACATATCCAATACAAAAATATGAGATTAAACATGTAATAATTCATTCATACATAACAACAACACATAGTGTGTCCAAATTTGGGGTTTTCCCACATGGACACAACCACAACACAAATGACACTCCTATGACCTCCAAATGGACACAAAATAGACACAAATAGAGATACAACCATGTGGGTCATTCCTATGGGTTCAAAATAGACCTATATTCATGAGGAAATGAAAAGAAGAAGGGATTTATACCTCTCGGTAGATCGAATCGAAGAAAAACCTTCCCGGAGCGACACCGACACGTAGAGATTCCAAAAGGACACGAACGAGCTCCGAATCCTCCCAAACTTGGGTAGCTTCCTCCTTGGCTAGAATGGAGAAGAAAAAAAAGAAGATTTGGTAGCAAAATGAAAGGATTTGGTGGAGAAATTGCTAGAGATTGCTCTCTAAAAATTTGGGGAAGAATAAGAGAGAGAGTGTGGATGAGAATAATGAAATGAACTTGAGCATATCCTCTCCCAAAGTGGCTGGCCATATGGGACTATTTGTCCTATTATGGTAAGGTCCAAAATGCCCCCACTAACCTATTCTATGAGTATTAGGAAAGGACTAATTGGTTGGGGCTAAATTAGTCATTCTAAAGTCTCTAATCACACTAACCTTATCCATAATAATTAGTCTAACCTCTAACTAAAATATTTCTATCATGTGGACTAAAATTAATATCATGTGGGCCATGCCTAACTAGTGTGTGGGTCCCACTAGAGTCAAACTACCCCCGGGTCCCCGTTTCAAGTCGGATTGAGTTAAATTCGAACCCGACTCAAATAACCCCAAAACAATATCATAAATAATAAAATAAATTTCAACCCCAAAATAATATCATAAATAATAAAATAAAATTTAAAAATATTCAAAAATGTAAAATGATAAAAATACCCCTGTTTCTGAAAACTAGTTGTACCTTCAAAATATATCCTATTCCTACTGCAGGCTGTAGTGGTACTCTAGTTCGAATACCACTACATAAACTCGACCTGCATGGGCCACCACTAAAAACGTGTCACGACCCGCACCCACCGTGAGGGTACGAGTACGTAACAACGCCCAGCCTACGCCGCAGTGTCGGCGGTAGAACGCTGTTCTAGGTCATGAACTATAACTAGCATAATATGAATACTCTCCATAAGGAGGCCAACACAGAGGTACAACTCAATCACAATCTAAGGTAGAATGATAAAGATAGATAAATATGAAATCCAAAAGAGACACAGGAGATAGAAGTCTAAGTGTCTAAGATACATAATCCCAGAAATACATCTCAAAACTCAAATACAGTAATCCACAAGTAAATACAACTCCAGACAAAATAAAATAACTATCTAAACAACCTCTACTGTGTCTCCTCTAGGCTAGCAGGCAATCCCAGGCTATCTGTAAAATTTATCAACAGGTCCAGTCAGGACAGGAGCGAGCACATATCTCTCAAAACAGTTCATAGCAGGTTAGGAGTATAAATCATGCAATAGAGTAAAATACAGGAAGTGCTGAAAAGGAAGTACGAATAAACATGAGATATTTTGTAACTGAAAGTAAATACATGATAGTAGAGACTGTAAGTGGCTACGTAATTTAGAGTATAATATGGTTATGTAAATGGCTTAGGGGCACATGAATACAAATAAAAGGCACATTTATACAGCTACTGAGGATAATGATCACATAACCAATTCTACTCACCCCGCCCCAATTAATACACAAGGATCCATTCAAGTTACGTTATAAGCACATGAATACAGCTAAGGATACGTGAACTCATGTAATGAGTAGTACATGAGGCACGTGATAAAGCACATGAGAACATGTAAAAACATGAACTAGTACGAGTACAAGGAGTACCTGATGCACATGATAAAGTACATGAACATAAAATACCCGATGCACCCGTAGAGGGATAACATCTCAGGAAGGGATCCATATAGTATTAATCCGTGAAGATACGTGTCAGCATCATGTAGAGTAATCTAGAGCAAGAATATAATCCAGGTAAGTATGAAAAGATCAGAAAATGTACTCGCCTGCTATCTGAGTATCCAAAAAAAATGTACTGTCCGAAGAGTGGTGTCTGGCTCCTAATTAGAACAGCACAAGTCACAACATGTCCAGAAGGGTAATATAAAGCACTACAATGTATTCTACATGAATCTAGGTCAAACTAGACCAAAGTCAACCCTTGGTCAACTCTGGTCAACTGCACTAGTCAAACTAGGTCAAATTAGGTCATGTCCTAACCCAGCAAGTCTTACTAGGCCTAACCAAGACTATCCTAGCAAGCACACATCAATACAAGACTATACAAGCCAACATACACCCAACTCTATATAGCATGCTATTATTCAATACTCAAATAGGCAAGAATTCACATTGGATATACACTAGGTAATCTATTACTTTAAACTATATATGTCTACACATATATACACATGTATATATTGGTATTCAACATTAGGTCTATAATCATGGCATTTTAAATGGTTATATAAACTTATATATTACAACACAATATGCTAACATATATATAATATACATACATAGCTAAGTTAACTGTATTCATAAATACTTATTTAAGAGGCTATGCGTGTGTATGTGAACATGGCAAAGGGGCAAGTGAGGGTTAAATGGGCATACATAGTGTATACATATCAAAGAGTGTCAAAGTGTAAGTGAACAAAGTGTCAAGTGTGATAGTGTCTACATAGTGTAAGGGGTACATGAGGTAATATAGGATTTATTTTAACATAGAACATTACATCTCATTAACTTGTATATTGCATACATTACATCTATTATTACATTACATTCATGCTTGCATTCATTCATCATTCATTTATTCTCTTGCACTACTATATGCACCATACATTACATACTATGGAACCTACATATTCATTACAAGTCATACTTATACATGCTTACATTAGATAGGATACTTACACCTCATACATCATTTATTTAAACATTTACTCATGCTTGCATTCTCTATTTAATTACATAATGTATATACATTAATATGGGTTAAAAATCAAATAGAACATTATATTACACATAAGGGTGCACAAAATACATATGCCGAATAGTAACTCCTACTAATAATCAATACTGTACCATCTCAACATGAATTAAAATCTAGGATTAAAGTATGTTATAGATCTATGTGTTAGCTTTCCGAAACTTCAAACGGATCGCGTTTTCATTTCCGGAAACTCCCGAAATCGTGAAAACACCGAGAACGCGTTTGTCTTTCGTACAGCTGACACTCAAATAATTTTCCAGAAAGTAACAGAAAGAATTAGGCCTATTAATATATGTTTTTGGAAAGCTAACTTCAATACGCTTCTTTTAAAAAAAACGGGAGATTAAACCGAGCTTTGAGCTAGAAGTTATAACATTTCTAAGTTAGGGCTGAAATTAAAAACGTGGATAAAAATCATGACGGATTTGGGTAGTTTGAGACAAAAGAACACAAGTATATAACATAATATATCAAGAACTCACTCTCTACACTAATATATATATATGAGACACTATAGAACACATCTCCAATACAAAAATATGAGATTAAACATGTAATAATTCATTCATACATAACAACAACACATAGTGTGTCCAAATTTGGGGTTTTTCCACATGGACACAACCACAACACAAAGGACACTCCTATGACCTCCAAATGGACACAAAATGGACACAAATGGAGATACAACCATGTGGGTCATTCCTATGGGTTCAAAATAGACCTATATGTATGAGGAAATGAAAAGGAGAAGGGATTTATACCTCCCGGTAGATCGAATCGAAGAAAAGCCTTCCCGGAGCGACACCGACACGTAGAGATTCCAAAAGGACACGAACGAGCTCCGAATCCTCCCAAACTTGGGTAGCTTCCTCCTTGGCTAGAATGGAGAAGGAAAGAAGAAGATTTGGTGGCGAAATGGAAGGATTTGGTGGAGAAATTGCTAGGGATTGCTCTCTAGAAATTTGGGGAATAACAAGAGAGAGTGTGTAGATGAGAATAACGAAATGAACTTGAGCCTATCCTCTCCCAAAGTGTCTGGCCATATGGGCTATTTGTCCTATTATGGTAAGGTCCAAAATGCCCCTACTAACCTATTCTATGAGTATTAGGAAAGGGCTAATTGGTTGGGGCTAAATTAGTCATTCTAAAGTCTCTAATCACACTAATCTTATCCATAATAATTAGTCTAACCTCTAACTAAAATATTTCTATCATGTGGACTAAAATTAATATCATGTGGGCCATGTCTAACTAGTGTGTGGGTCCCACTAGAGTCAAACTACCCCCGGATCCCCGTTTCAAGTCGGATTGAGTTAAAATTCGAACCCGACTCAAATAACCCCAAAACAATATCATAAATAATAAAATAAATTTCAACCCCAAAATAATATCATAAATAATAAACTAAATTTTAAAAATATTCAAAAATGTAAAATGACAAAAATATCCCTGTTTCTGAAAACTGGGGGTGACAAATCTATCCACCTTAAAAAAAATTTCGTCCTCGAAATTAAAACAAAGCAATCACAGGAAACACATACAGAAAACAATCTCATTCAAATACTTTTCAAAAAAAATCAGCAATAAAAAAAATCTCTTTGAGGCACATCAAACATTTGTAAATAAAAACTGATACGTGTCCGATACGGACACAAAACCATCACAAAATCACACCTATCAAAGGTCAAAATCAACAATCACCAACGCAATAAATATCAAAATAATTCAAAGAGGTCAAATGCAAAATATTCTTAGGCCAGAAATGACATTAAAATATCCTAATCACATGGTTAGGCTCTAGGTCAAACAGTCTCTAGGGTTTCACTAGCAAAACATCAAAATCACAAGTCATAATTTTAAATAGTTTTAAAATGATTTAAAAATTACCAAAAATCATATCATGATTTAAATGTAAAATCAATAAATGATTAAAATTATAAAATTTCAAAATTACCCTCATTTTAGAGAACTGGGTGTTACAAGTCTACCCACCTTAGAAAAATTTTATCCTCAAAATTAAAATGTTCATACTCCTTCTAGGTCAAACCCCCCACAATCAAAGTCTCAGAACTTAAACAATCATACGATTTAAAAGGAGGACATACAGGGTCATGGCATACGGTGGTAGTGAAAGTCTCATCTAGGTATACTAGTCATGCTAGACCAAAACGGTCATATGGTATCAAAACACACAAGCAATCTAGGGTGCAAACTAGAAAAGATACAGAAATAACAATCATCAAGACTGTAAGACAGTCTACCATCCTATATAAAAACTGGTACTTATCAAAATAAAATAAAGTTAACTACCATTTATCTAATAAGGGGTACTATTCAAGAAAATCAAAATCAAAAGTTAAAGAATGAAGCCAATTGCATGGAAATCCAATCACAATATATTTATATATATAGCGTTAGAGAGGGAAAAGCTAGCATTATGTATAAGTTATGTAGTTCGTGTGTGTATGGGTGTATGTGGACATGTTCATATGGTTAGATAATAGGCGTGTGTGTATATGAAATATACATGAAAGTGCATAGGAGGATTTGGGGTTTCAAACAATAACTATCAAGTTACACTAATCATGGCATATTGGTTAAATAATCTACAATACACAACTCATTTGCTCATAACATGCATGGCTAACCATGTATATATGTATATATAAAGAGGTAGAGATTTAGTTATGTATGTATATACATTATAACATGTATGCCTAAGCTCTATATATATCTATATAGATATATAATCATGACATAGAGAGGAAGAGTTAGGTTACATGACAGGGTATACTAAGTTAGGGTGTGTGTGTGTCCTTGTACAGGGTTATAGCTTAGTATTGAAAGGTTAAACCCAGTTTTAGTTCAGTATTTACATACAAAATCTGAAAATAAGCTAACATTTAAACCAGTGCAATATTAACATAATATAATTTCAAAATTTAGGAGTTTGAAACATCACAACTAATCTCAATGCTCTCAATACATCCTAACATGATAGAAATGAAATCCTAATATACTATCAATACATTTATCTACGCATACAGTTCAATATTACATGTTAAATCTGAAATTGAACTAAACATGGAAATCAATGTAAAAATGTTAACATGTATTCAGTTTTCAGGATTTTGGAGAATTTGCACATCAAAACCAACTCAATGTTTATCACAACCTAACATGTAAGAATATGGAACCTAAATTTATATCCCTACAACAACAATGTACACAGCTCTAAATATTACATTTAAAACAATCAATTTGAACTAACATTTAAAATCCCGTATTAAGGGTTAATATGCACACAGTCTCAGATTTGACAAATTTAAACACAAAACTCAACCAAAAAAAAAATTGAATTGAAACCCTACGTATAACATACATGTGCAGTGATATAAATAAAACTATTATCATGAAATTTTATATTTAAATTACGAGTTAAGCTAGGAAAAGCAGAGAATCGGAAATATTGGGGTTTTGAAAATTTAAACATTAACGACATATTAATATGTATTCAGATAGGTGGAAATCAAGTGTAGCATGCATAAGTGTCAGGAAAGTGTCCACTATATATATTCATATATATTCTCATGTCCCAATATAAAATTTTAATTCTACGTTAAGACCAACAATTAGATTCCTACCAAGGTTGCAAGCAGGTGATTGACGTAATCAAGACAGTATTATTATTATTATTTAATTCAAGAATAATAGCAAGAAAGAAATAACGATAAAATCTGTTTTTGCTTATCTGTTTAAAAGAAAAACCCATTTTGAAACCCAGAGCTAAATTTTCAAATCCAAGATAAAGTCTAGCAAAATCATCGATTCATTGTATTAAGAAGAATTTCATAGTAAGAAGTTACACAAAGTTTATAAAAACAGCTAAAGCTACTCCTAAGTTAAATAAATGAGAAACAAAACAAAACAACAAATAACAATTCTCTCTTTCTTTTTTTTTCTTTTTTTTGAAGGACTGAAACAAAAGTAGAGAAAACATGTTCAAAAATATTTAAGGTACAATCTGATAATCATATGCGTCTTCTTGAAATTATGTTGTCAGAATTCTGCCATGCCAATAAGCATAGCTGCAGTAAACGATAGAGTCCATAATAAGGCATACACCCTATAATCATGTTATCTAGAATTCTTACCACGCCATCCGGTATGGCTGCAAGAAAATCTAGATTTCATAACTAAGATAAGTATAGCTATATCAGGCTCTACGTCCTTGTCATGCTAGCAAATATGACTGCAATAAATTCTAAATTCCATAATAAAGTAGACGTTTACCTTTCTCACTGTCCTTATCAAGTATGTTATCAGGTTATACCTTAATTCCAAAAAAATATACATATACATATAATACAAACTCAAATTCAACAACTAACATCAAGATTCAAAATTCAACAATAATCCATCAAAAATCATAAAAATACAGACTCAAATTCAACCACTATCATCAAGATTCAAAATTCAACAATAATCCATCAAAAATCATAAAAATACAGACTCAAATTCAACCACTATCATCAAGATTCAAAATTCAACAATAATCCATCAAAATCAAGTTTAATAACAGGAAGTAAAGGTAAATCAAATCAGGGAAAAACAGATTTCAAATCGAAGTTAAAATAAGATTCTCAAGGGTAGTCCCAGGAATCTCTCAAGGAGTCCTAACCGTGATTGTGTACCTTCAAAATATATCATATTCCTACTGCAGGCTGTAGTGGTACTCTAGTTCGAATACCACTATATAAACTCGACCTGCATGGGCCACCACTAAAAACGCGTCACGACCCGCACCCACCATGAGGGTACGAGTACGTAACAACGCCCAGCCTACGCCGCAGTATCGGCGGTAGAACACTGTTCTAGGTCATGAACTATAACTAGCATAATATGAATACTCTCCATAAGGAGGCCAACACAGAGGTACAACTCAATCACAATCTAAGGTAGAATGATAAAGATAGATAAACATGAAATCCAAAAGAGATACAGGAGATAGAAGTCTATGTGTCTAAGATACATAATCCCAGAAATACATCTCAAAACTCAAATACAGTAATCCACAAGTAAATACAACTCCAGACAAAATGAAATAACTATCTAAACAACCTCTACTGTGTCTCCTTTAGGCTAGCAGGCAATCCCAGGCTATCTGTAAAATTTATCAACAGGTCTAGTCAGGATAGGAGTGAGCACATATCTCTCAAAATAGTTCATAGCAGGTTAGGAGTATAAATCATGCAATAGAGTAAAATACAGGAAGTGCTGAAAAGGAAGTACGAGTAAACAGGAGATATTTTGTAACTGAAAGTAAATACATGATAGTAGAGACTGTAAGTGGCTACGTGATTTAGAGTATAATATGGTTATGTAAACGACTTAGGGGCACATGAATACAAATAAGAGGCACATTTATACAGCTACTGGGGATAATGATCACATAACCAATTCTACTCACCCCGCCCCAATTAATACACAAGGATCCATTCAAGTTACGTTATAAGCACATGAATACAGCTAAGGATACGTGAACTCATGTAATGAGTAGTACATGAGGCACGTGATAAAGCACATGAGAACATGTAAAAACATGAACTAGTACGAGTACAAGGAGTACCTGATACATATGATAAAGTACATGAACATAAAATACCCGATGCACCCGTAGAGGGATAACATCTCAGGAAGGGATCCATATAGTATTAATCCGTGAAGATACGTGTCAGCATCATATAGAGTAATCTAGAGCAAGAATATAATCCAGGTAAGTATGAAAAGATCAGAGAATGTACTCGCCTGCTATCTGAGTGTCCAAGAAAAATGTACTGTCCGAGGAATGGTGTCTGGCTCCTAATTAGAACAGCACAAGTCACAACATGTCCAGAAGGGTAATATAAAGCACTACAATGTATTCTACATGAATCTAGGTCAAACTAGGCCAAAGTCAACCCTTGGTCAACTCTGGTCAACTACACTAGTCAAACTAGGTCAAACTAAGTCATGTCCTAACCCAGCAAGTCTTACTAGGCCTAACCAAGACTATCCTAGCAAGCACACATCAATACAAGGCTATACAAGCCAACATACACCCAACTCTATATAGCATGCTATTATTCAATACTCAAATAGGCAAGAATTCACATTGGATATACACTAGGTAATCTATTACTTTAAACTATATATGTCTACACATATATACACATGCATATATTGGTATTCAACATTAGGTGTATAATCATGGCATTTCAAATGGTTATATAAACTTATATATTACAACACAATATGCTAACATATATATAATATACATACATAGCTAAGTTAACTGTATTCATAAATACTTATTTAAGAGGCTATGTGTGTGTATGTGAACATGGCAAAGGGGCAAGTGAGGGTTAAATGGGCATACATAGTGTATACATATCAAAGAGTGTCAAAGTGTAAGTGAACAAAGTGTCAAGTATGATAGTGTCTACATAGTGTAAGAGGTACATGAGGTAATATAGGATTTGTGTTAACATAGAACATCACATCTCATTAACTTGTATTTTGCATACATTATATCTAATATTACATTACATTCATGCTTACATTCATTCATCATTCATTTATTCTCTTGCACTACTATATGCACCATACATTACATACTATGGAACCTACATATTCATTACAAGCCATACTTATACATGCTTACATTAGATAGGATACTTGCACCTCATACATCATTTATTTAAACATTTACTCATGTTTGCATTCTCTATTTAATTATATAATGTATATACATTAACATGGGTTAAAAATCAAATAGAACATTATATTACACACAAGGGTGCACAAAATGCATATTCCGAATAGTTACTCCTACTAATAATCAATACTGTACCATCTCAGCATGAATTAAAATCTAGGATTAAAGTATGTTATAGATCTTTGTGTTAGCTTTCCGAAACTTCAAACGGATCGCATTTTCGTTTCCGGAAACTCCCGAAATCGCGAAAACACCGAGAACGCGTTTGTCTCTCGTACAGCTGACACTCAAATAATTCTCCAAAAAGTTACAGAAAGAATTAGGCCTATTAATATATGTTTTTGGAAAGCTAATTTCAATATGCTTCTTTAAAAAAACGGGAGATTAAACCGAGCTTTGAGCTAGAAGTTATGACATTTCTAAGTTAGGGCTGAAATTAAAAACGTGGATAAAAATCATGACGGATTTGGGTAGTTTGAGACAAAAGAACACAAGTATATAACATAATATATCAAGAACTCACTCTCTACACTAATATATATATATGAGACACTATAGAACACATCTCCAATACAAAAATATGAGATTAAACATGTAATAATTCATTCATACATAACAACAACACATAGTGTGTCCAAATTTGGGGTTTTCCCACATGGACACAACCACAACACAAATGACACTCCTATGACCTCCAAATGGACACAGAATGGACACAAATAGAGATACAACCATGGAGGTCATTTCTATGGGTTCAAAATAGACCTATATGTATGAGGAAATGAAAAAGAGGGGATTTATACCTCCTGATAGATCGAATCGAAGAAAAGTCTTCCCGGAGCGACACCGACACGTAGAGATTCCAAAAGGACACGAACGAGCTCCGAATCCTCCCAAACTTGGGTAGCTTCCTCCTTGGCTAGAATGGAGAAGGAAAGAAGAAGATTTGGTGGCGAAATGGAAGGATTTGGTGGAGAAATTGCTAGGGATTGCTCTCTAGAAATTTGGGGAAAAACAAGAGAGAGAGTGTGGATGAGAATAATGAAATGAACTTGAGCCTATCCTCTCCCAAAGTGGCTGGCCATATGGGCTATTTGTCCTATTATGGTAAGGTCCAAATGCCCCTACTAACCTATTCTATGAGTATTAGGAAAGGGCTAATTGGTTGGGGCTAAATTAGTCATTCTAAAGTCTCTAATCACACTAATCTTATCCATAATAATTAGTCTAACCTCTAAGTAAAATATTTCTATCATGTGGACTAAAATTAATATCATGTGGGCCATGCCTAACTATTGTGTGGGTCCCACTAGAGTCAAACTACCCCCGGATTCCCGTTTCAAGTCGGATTGAGTTGAAATTCGAACCCGACTCAAATAACCCCAAAACAATATCATAAATAATAAAATAAATTTCAACCCCAAAATAATATCATAAATAATAAACTAAAATTTAAAAATATTCAAAATGTAAAATGACAAAAATACCCCTATTTCTGAAAACTGGGGGTGACAGGGCTTGGGATTCGTGTCGTATCCTACGAGACATAGACACAAGGATAGAGAGGATTTAGGAATTAGGGTTAGGGTTTGCTTATGGGTTTGTGGATTAGGCTGTGTTGGGGTTAGCGTGTCCTACGAGACATATGATTGGGTGGACGTGTCAAGAGTGTCGGGCACGAAGGATGAATGTATATGTAATAATTGAAATAGTGTAAAAGAGAATATGGACACAGGCACGATACACGATACGATGATGGCTGTGATGATTGTGGTGATTTGAGAAATTGTGGTTGTCGGATTCTATGGATGAGTACCTCTCCTTTTATAGGAGGTGGGAATTCCCAGTTGGATAATGATTAGGAATATTTAAACCCAATTTAGATAATTCAATTATTAAATTTAAATCAATACAATCAATCTAAATCCAAATTAAATTCCAATTTAAATCTAGGTAATCTAAACTTAAATTAAATATAAATTCCGTCTTTAAATTTAAGCTATTTAAATCAAATCTATAAAAATCCTATCAAAGATTAATTGCCACAAAAATTTCAAAATATATTTTCTAAAAATACATATAATATTAATTTCGAAAATTATATTATTATTCAAAATAAACTAGTAAATAATTATGAAATATATATGTATGCACGAAAAATATTATTTATTATTAATAACTGTTTTTACGAAAGACTTTAAATAAAATAAATAAAATAATAGACTTGGAAATGTTGGTATGATAGCTAAAATAAATATTACTTATATTATTTTAAAATTAAAAATAAGAAAAATGTTTCTCTGAAAATATGTACGCTCGCACATATTCGTACTTGTCGAGCAATTACGAAAAACAAAATTTCGCGCACGACGTACAATGCAAATACGCGACGTACAAATACAAATATGTAAAAAAAATAATACCAAATTTATAATTAAAAAAATAGTAGAAATTTAGGGATTTTACAGCAAGATACCTTGCCATATTTACTGCTTATATTTAGTCTGCATTTTTGTTATTGCATATCACTATTTACTTATTTTTGGTTTTTGTAGCTGTACCATTATTACAGTTCCTGATTTATTGCCTGCTCAGTGATATTAGCTTTACTGTACTTATTATCCTTTGATTGCATATGGACCTAGAGTTAAGGAACTACCATTTGTAGTGTATAACATACACCTTGACACAGTTTTACCACGAGGTATGTGTGAGATGAGTAGCATATAGAGGTACTTGCGTGATGGCTGATCACCTGTGCGCATGCGTTATGGCTAACTGCTAATAGAGGCATGTTAGGAGACTTGGCAGTTAGAGGTATAGGAGTCATTGATATGACTCTACTAGTCATTGGGTAGGAAGAACAGTTCCTTAACGTATGGGCCAAGTATACACTTCCCTGTTATTGTCGGTTGTCTCCGCTGGAGATACGGTCCTGGATCCTGATACCTGATTTCCTGCTGGCCTCTGACATTCGATAAATTGTATGCTTTGAGGTCCCTGGTATCCTGATGGGACCATACCTGAGTTTCTACACCTGAGCCAGAGTGCCCATACATTGAAGGTTTGTTCTTAACTGAATAAACATATTAGAATGGTCAGGTAACCCTCGTCAATGTCACATCGCCCCATTCTATTAGTAGCTTGGGACAATGTCGCATCGCGGTATAGTGTACTACCCCTTGTTCTTGTTTGGTTGTAGGGGTAGTCCACTGTTTTGATGATAAGATATTGGATCTTGTTACGATTGGGACTGTTTACTTTACTTGTGATTTATGACACGTTATATATATTCAGTTATGTAGCATGTTCTTTATGTATCTTGTTACGTCTCTCTGAGGACCTGGTTATCTCTCTAGGTGTGTGCTTTGTGACTTTTCGCAGGTGTTCTAGCCAAGGCCGTGATCTTCTCCAGTCCTTCGAATATGATTGCCCATGGTTTGTCTTGTCATTTTCATCTATCCTTTCGTTGTATATTTCTCTCTTTTAAAATAGTTGGTAGTGGATTTGCCTCCGCCCAACTACATGTATAAGTGACAAATTCTTGAGTTAATTTATATCATTATTCTTCTGATTTTGTGGATGAGATTTAGTTATCATAGTTTTACTGCATTTTACAGCTTATGTATACATACGGGGGTTCCTTACATTGGAGTATACTTCGTATGTGTACAGCTGGCATGTCTACGTAGTTAGTCCTAAGTATTTTGGGACTGGGGCATTATATATTTTTATGGTGGCCCATGCAGGTCAAGTTTGTCACTTCGGTTACGTTACTGTACTGATGTGAGCCTGCATATAGGATTAGAATATAGAAATCTCATCCACAAGCTTGACTTCCTCCCTTGATTCCAAATCTTGAACTCTCATCCGATTACCATGACTTTCTTCTGCTTGATTCCTTTCGCTGTAAATCTTATCTTCTTTCTCGCTGAATATGGAGGTTAGGGGATAACTCATACAAGTATACGTGTTATATTTCTCAGTTACTCTATTAGTTGACTTTATAAGTTGAGTAGTATGACTACAACCTACCACCCGTATCCTTGTAACCTAGTATTAAAGTGTAACAGGGTGGCAATGGATATATGCTAGTGTAGGAAGATATGTTTAGCTGAAAGATAGAGTTTAGTAGCCTATACCCCATTGGTCAACCAAAGCCTGATACAAGAGACAGTAGGACGACTTTATAAGCAGGAACACCAGACAGGACTTAGATCTTTGTGAAACTTGATCTATTTATGTAATGCTCGTGGTTCGTATCACGTATTGGAAATACGTGTACGTATTTTTGGTTTGTCATAATTAGTTAGCCTTGGATTTTTATTTTGTATGTTGCATTTGCATGGTTCATCATGGCATTGCATTGGCTTGGTTTGGTTCGGTTTAGTGGGTTTGGCTTGGTTTGGTTTTATGAACCACTCCCACCTACCATCACTCCCACCATAAATATCTATCCCACTCTCTCTCTTCCATTATTACTCATTACTCATTTCTTCTTCTCTATCTTTACTTCTCCACCTACCAGGAGAGAGTGGAGAGCTTAGGCAAGTGCATCTTGCTTCATGGAGGAACCCCATTTTTATTGTTCCATTGTCTTCCTCATGTGTTTCTAACCCACTTTAGTACTTGTCATTTTTCCTTTCCATGGTTAAATTTTTGTAGATCTAGCTTTATGGTATTTTTGGTTCCCAAGATTTTGATCCATCAAACTTTCATATTTTTGCTAGTTGATGGTTCCATGCTGTAGAGAATTTCGTTCTACCCCATTTTGACCTATGGAAGTCCAAATTTGGACTCCTGTGAGAAATTGGGCGGTGTGGAGAAGCCATGGTATTTTCCATGAACTTCGTCTCAGTTGGCAACAATTATTACTAGCTTGCATTTTTGGCCGCATGATTCATGCTTAGCCGCATGGATATGTCAACATTGTTTGCTTCCTGACATGATAGCATTTATTAGTCAGCATAGTAATTTGGACAAGGCCTAATAATTAATTGCCACGTACAGCTTGCATTTCATGCATATAATATAGTGGAGAGCCGCATGAATTATTAATGTTTTAGCCGCATGAGAATTATACGTAGTTGGCCGCATGGCTTCTATTATAATGTAATAATGTTAGTAGCCGCATAGCTACAAACAATTGTAGCCGCATGGAATTTGAAAGCATGTTACATGCTTTTCCTTTAGCAAGCATTGAATGCTTCCTTGGAAAAGCATCTCAATGCTTCCTTGGAGCCGCATGGATTTGAAGCCGCAGGGGCTTTGAAACCAAGCATTAAATGAATGCTTGCTTGGAAGTATTAAATGCTTAGCTTGGAAAAGCATTAAATGCTTGCTTTAAAATAAGTTGAATGCCTTTTTGCTAATGCATTCTTGTTCCTTAAGGCTTGATTCCTTAATGCACACGTTCTGGAGTAAAATGGTCAAATGCATTATTAAATGCATTTTCTAATCATTGGACTAATGATTTGATTCTTTAAATGTATTTTACTAAGCCTAGCCGCATAGGAATTGATTTCAATTCTTTAATGTAAGTTTTCTGAACCAGCCGCATAAAGGCTTAGAAATGCAATGCTAATATTTAATGCTTGTCATTATATGTTTAATACATTAATAACTGTACTTTTGAACCAGCCGTATGGCCTTTTAGCTAGCCTTTGCTTGCTTGCAAATTAAGCTTGGCCGCATGCACTTCAATGTTGACCGCATGGCTTTTTTTATAGTGTAATCATTGCTTGGCCACGTGAACCATTAATTTAAGGGTTCACGTGTACCTCTTCTTATTGCATTAATTGTGGTGGGTCCCATATAGCTTCCTTAGTTGACTTGCTTGCTGAAGTGGGAGTTTGCATTTAATGAGGGTCCCACTGTCTTTTGTCTTATTTGATTTTATGGCCTATTTATTGTTTCTTGGCCGCATGGGGTCCCTCCCACTCTTGGCCGCATGCACAATTGTATGCTAGCCGCATATGGCTTACTGGCCTTAAATGTTTGACTGATTGTATTTAAATAATTTCGGAGCCGCATGGGTGGCCTTCCACTCTCTTTGACCGCATGTTTGTTCTCCCACTTTTGGACCACATGGGTTCCACTTTGATTGTTTAAATGTCTTATTTGCGTGAATTGTGGTCCGAATTTCTTCCCACTCCCAACATGAAAGTTATAGAGTTTCTCCTTGGCTTCAGGAATATATATATTATTAATATATTATTATTTAATTGTGCAAGTTTCTCTCCTTCTTGATAATTGGCATGACTTGATAGTGACCCGCCGTGGTGCACTCCCGACATGATAACTTGACCTGACAATTTGACATGATAACTTGACATGATAATTCTTGATAGTGGCCCGCCGTGGCGCACTCCTGACAAAGTACACTGGACATGATAAACCTGACATGATAGCTCTCGAAATGCTGTTGCGACGGCTAACACGACTTGACAAGATTGAATAACTTGGACACCGTGGACGATTGTGCTTGTACAAATGAACCCGTCTTGTCTTGCATTATGTCTAGGACGGGGATCCCTGAGTACCACGGTCAGGGGTACCCACTGAAATCGACTAAGGATAATCACTAGAATAAATCCAGTAGTCATGAAGAGATTTCCCAGCTACAGACAATCCCGTTATCTGGGCGCCCCACTTGGGATCTGTAGCCTGCCGTCGAGTAGGGCACATTTCCAGCACACTGTCATGTGTTGCACCCTCTAAGTCACCTAAGGGTACATGCGTTTCCTGGACGATGTACCCACTTGAATCCAACTCTAATTGTGTCCGGATAGCCTGGATGGTCTGCAGGGCTTATGGCTGTGGAATAATATCATTGCATCTTGTTAGTAATTAGGCCTGTGATAACCCTAGTTAGTTAAAGTATCAAGCCGTACTTATTGCTTGGGCCGTGTAATGTTGGATGAAGTTTACCAGTCTATTCTTGTCTTGATCCTGTACAAGATTATTACATGTCCTGATTTCTTACATTTATCCTTGCCGATAAATGGTGGGAGAATCCAAGTTCTGTTCAGACGAAGGGTTACAACCCCGATCCTTGTTTGGTTTACGGGTTGTAACCTGGTTATCTGAATAGTTCCATGGTTATCTCATCGTATATCACCTGTCCTGTTTTTTTTCTCTAATTATTATTTTTTTATTTATTTATTATGCAATTATTCTTGTGCTAAATTGCTGGTTTTAGTTCCTAAGTGAAGCCTCCTTTGTGGCACTTGCTCTTTCTGGGGTCTGACCCAGCTGGTTTTGTATGGCCAGATACCAGAGCAGCTCCAGAGGATCTACCGGTTTTCCAGCCCGATGGTGAACACCAGGCGTAACCAGGGAAACGAGTGGGTTTATTTTTGCTCTCCCACTCTATTGTAAAATTATTCTTTTGAGGCGTTTAGCCGCCGAGCCAGTGTTAGCTCGTGTACATTTTTACTTACTGTCTGCCTACGGGCTGTAACATGATTGGCAACCTAGGGTTGATCATGTATGACTAAACTCTTGCTAGTCCTCACATTTTGTAACGACTAGCTTCATGATCAGCTGGATATATAATGTTTGGGACGCCTTACTATTGTATATTTGGTGATCTTACATCTTGTAACTCTATTTACTTGCTTGTGATTGA
The DNA here is from genome assembly GCA_029216955.1 of Iris pallida. Lineage (NCBI taxonomy): Eukaryota > Viridiplantae > Streptophyta > Magnoliopsida > Asparagales > Iridaceae > Iris > Iris pallida. The sequence continues at coordinate 5,408,542 of JANAVB010040019.1, forward strand.
GACACTAGGCTTGTTAATGACCTTAAGAGACTGATGGCTTGTAGATAAACCCTCATATATCTAGACAGCCGTGACCGTATAGTGGAGTGGATTCTATTTCATTATACGTAGCTGGCTATGTCTGCCCCCGCTCTCCAGTATTCTGGTTCTGGGGCGTGACATGGTTTAAGTGGTGGCCCATGCAGGTCTTGTAAATCAAGATATATGAGGGTTTACCGAATAGATGTCTCAATCAGTATTCGTCCTTGATCTCTGCTCGTATCTTCTGAATCCCTGGATTCTTGTCCTGATCATATGCTTGTATCGTTGATCTGTCCTGGTCCTTCCTTATTGTTCCCTATGTCGTCTTCTTCAGCGGTATTTTTCGTGGTCCTACCGACCAGCAAGGCGGAGCACCTCCCGCGGACCAGCAGCAACCTGGGGATCAAGCCCAGCATTCTGGAGTAGCCTTCAGAGTCGTGCCTTCTGAAGGAGAGCCGCCAGTTCAGCCAGTCCAGCCTGCAGAGCCTGATGATGGCACTTTGGTGGGTCTCATCAGATCACTGTTAGCTTCCCAAGATCGGCGAGGAGATACCTTGCAACAGGCAGTGGCAGATGCTTTAAACAGAGACGGTCATCAATAGAACAGTGCAGCGAACAGTTTCAAGCACCTGAACCCTCCATTCTTCGATGGCAGTGAAGATGCTATCGCTGCTGACGCGTGGCTCCAGGATACTGAAGTCATTCTAGAGGCAGCGAAGACGCCCGAGGATGAGAAGGTGGCCGTGGTGCGTCTACAGTTATTGGATCTTGCCCGCAGCTGGTGGACAGCACAGGCCATGGGATTAGTGGCCCCTATTCCATGGGTACTATTCAGAGAGAGATTCCAGACAAAGTACTTTGATGCGGTGGCTCGATATGATCTTCAGACCAAGTTGACCAATCTGAAGCAAGGAGGAAGAACGGTCGACGGATATGCGACCGAGTTTTCCAGGCTTAGTCGGTTTGCTCCCACTTTGGTGGCGACCGAGTTTGACAGAGCCCAGCGGTTCCAGTAAGGGCTCCATCTCGAGATTTTATTAGCAGTGGAACAGTTTGAGCATCAGACCTTCGATGCAGTATTGAGAGCGGTACGAAGGCACGAGTATACCTCCCACAGGATCGTGGACAGGACCGGGGGTCGGAAGCGATCTCACGGCCAGATGACCCAGTCGACAGCACCAGCCCCGGCAGCTAGGGCTTTGACAATTGGAACTCCGAGGCAGGCGGCCTCAGTGACGTCGGTCACGTCCCCTCAGCAACAGAAACCGAAGCAGTCTTCCGTAATGGGCTGCACTCATTGTGGGAAGCCAGGACACGTTGTTTCAGAGTGTCGCAGGGCTCAAGGATTGTGTTTGGCTTGTGGGGCACCGAACCACAAGATAGGGTCCTGTCCGAATAGGGCCAGTTCGTCATCGGCCCAGACTAGTCCCTCGGTAAGGGGACCGGCCCCAGTCCAGCAGCAGCAGCAGTATCCATTGCCGAGGCCATTGTCGTCTCAGGTCCAAGTGTTTCAGCAGCAGTACCAGCCTCCGAGGCCATTGCCGCCTCAGGCCCTAGCCTTCCAGCTACAGAGACCCCAGCAGTATGCCCAGGTCCAAGCTCAGATTCAGAACCGACAGAGAGGTTCCTAGCAGGATATCTTTCCTCTTTCTCGTGCCTTCGATTTCCTTGCTTACATACATGATTGCATGATTGATTGCTTAGTATAGCTTGTCCTTGCATCTCTAGCCACTTGATTAAATTCCGAGGACGGAATTCTTTTAAGGTGGGTAGAGTTGTAATGCCCGTGGTTCGTATCACGTATTGGAAATACGTGTACGTATTTTTGGTTTGTCATAATTAGTTAGCCTTGGATTTTTATTTTGTATGTTGCATTAGCATGGTTCATCATGGCATTGCATTGGCTTGGTTTGGTTCGGTTTAGTGGGTTTGGCTTGGTTTGGTTTTATGAACCACTCCCACCTACCACCACTCCCACCATAAATATCTATCCCACTCTCTCTCTTCCATTATTACTCATTACTCATTTCTTCTTCTCTATCTTTACTTCTCCACCTACCAGGAGAGAGTGGAGAGCTTAGGCAAGTGCATCTTGCTTCATGGAGGAACCCCATTTTTATTGCTCCATTGTCTTCCTCATGTGTTTCTAACCCACTTTAGTACTTGTCATTTTTCCTTTCCATGGTTAAATTTTTGTAGATCTAGCTTTATGGTATTTTTGGTTCCCAAGATTTTGATCCATCAAACTTGCATATTTTTGCTAGTTGATGGTTCCATGCTGTAGAGAATTTCGTTCTACCCCATTTTGACCTATGGAAGTCCAAATTTGGACTCCTGTGGGAAATTGGGCGGTGTGGAGAAGCCATGGTATTTTTCATGAACTTCGTCTCAGTTGGCAACAATTATTACTAGCTTGCATTTTTGGCCGCATGATTCATGCTTAGCCGCATGGACATGTCAACATTGTTTGCTTCCTGACATGATAGCATTTATTAGTCAGCATAGTAATTTGGGCAAGGCCTAATAATTAATTGCCACGTACAGCTTGCATTTCATGCATATAATATAGTGGAGAGCCGCATGAATTATTAATGTTTTAGCCGCATGAGAATTATACGTAGTTGGCCGCATGGCTTCTATTATAATGTAATAATGTTAGTAGCCGCATGGCTACAAACAATTGTAGCCGCATGGAATTTGAAAGCATGTTGCATGCTTTTCCTTTAGCAAGCATTGAATGCTTCCTTGGAAAAGCATGGATTTGAAGCCGCAGGGGCTTTGAAACCAAGCATTAAATGAATGCTTGCTTGGAAGTATTAAATGCTTAGCTTGGAAAAGCATTAAATGCTTGCTTTAAAAAAAGTTGAATGCCTTTTTGCTAATGCATTCTTGTTCCTTAAGGCTTGATTCCTTAATGCACACGTTCTGGAGTGAAATGGTCAAATGCATTATTAAATGCATTTTCTAATCATTGGACTAATGATTTGATTCTTTAAATGTATTTTTACTAAGCCTAGCCGCATAGGAATTGATTTCAATTCTTTAATGTAAGTTTTCTGAGCCAGCCGCATAAAGGCTTAGAAATGCAATGCTAATATTTAATGCTTGTCATTATATGCTTAATACATTAATAACTGTACTTTTGAACCAGCCGCATGTCCTTTTAGCTAGCCTTTGCTTGCTTGCAAATTAAGCTTGGCCGCATGCACTTCAATGTTGACCGCATGGCTTTTTTTATAGTGTAATCATTGCTTGGCCACGTGAACCATTAATTTAAGGGTTCACGTGTACTTCTTCTTATTGCATTAATTGTGGGGGGTCCATATAGCTTCCTTAGTTGACTTGCTTGCTGAAGTGGGAGTTTGCATTTAATGAGGGTCCCACTGTCTTTTGTCTTATTTGATTTTATGGCCTATTTATTGTTTCTTGGCCGCATGGGGTCCCTCCCACTCTTGGCCGCATGCACAATTGTATGCTAGCCGCATATGGCTTGCTGGCCTTAAATGTTTGACTGATTGCATTTAAATAATTTCGGAGCCGCATGGGTGGCCTCCCACTCTCTTTGACCGCATGTTTGTTCTCCCACTTTTGGACCACATGGGTCCCACTTTGATTGTTTAAATGTCTTATTTGCGTGAATTGTGGTCTGAATTTCTTCCCACTCCCAACATGAAAGTTGTAGAGTTTCTCCTTGGCTTCAGGAATATATATATTATTAATATATTATTATTTAATTGTGCAAGTTTCTCTCTTTCTTGATAATTGGTATGACTTGATAGTGACCCGCCGTGGTGCACTCCCGACATGATAACTTGACCTGACAATTTGACATGATAACTTGACATGATAATTCTTGATAGTAGCCCGCCGTGGTGCACTCCTGACAAAGTACACTGGACATGATAAACCTGACATGATAGCTCTCGAAATGCTGTTGCGACGGCTAACACGACTTGACAAGATTGAATAACTTAGACACCGTGGACGATTGTGCTTGTACAAATGAACCCGTCTTGTCTTGCATCATGTCTAGGACGGGGATCCCTGAGTACCACGGTCAGGGGTACCCACTGAAATCGACTAAGGATAATCACTAGAATAAATCCAGTAGTCATGAAGAGATTTCCCAGCTACAGGCAATCCCGTTATCTGGGCGCCCCACTCGGGATCTGTAGCCTGCCGTCGAGTAGGGCACATTTCCAGCACACTGTCATGTGTTGCACCCTCTAAGTCACCTAAGGGTACATGCGTTTCCTGGACGATGTACCCACTTGAATCCAACTCTAATTGCGTCCGGATAGCCTGGATGGTCTGCAGGGCTTGTGGCTGTGGAATAATCTCATTGCATCTTGTTAGTAATTAGGCCTGTGATAACCCTAGTTAGTTAAAGTATCAAGCCGTACTTATTGCTTGGCCGTGTAATGTTGGATGAAGTTTACCTGTCTATTCTTGTCTTGATCCTGTACAAGATTATATATGTCTTGATTTCTTACATTTATCCTTGCCGATAAATGGTGGGAGAATCCAAGTTCTGTTCAGACGAAGGGTTACAACCCCGGTCCTTGTTTGGTTTACGGGTTGTAACCTGGTTATCTGAATAGTCCATGGTTATCTCATCGTATATCACCTGTCCTATTTTTTTCTCTAATTACTGTTTTTTTATTTATTTATTATGCAATTATTCTTGTGCTAAATTGCTGGTTTTAGTTCCTAAGTGAAGCCTCCTTTGTGGTACTTGCTCTTTCTGGGGTCTGACTCAGCTGGTTTTGTATGGCCAGATACCAGAGCAGCTCCAGAGGATCTACCGGTTTTCCAGCCCGATGGTGAACACCAGGCGTAACCAGGGCAACGAGTGGGTTTATTTTTGCTCTCCCACTCTATTGTAAAATTATTCTTTTGAGGCATTTAGCCTCCGAGCCAGTGTTAGCTCGTGTACATTTTTACTTACTGTCTGCCTACGGGCTGTAACATGATTGGCAACCTAGGGTTGATCATGTATGACTAAACTCTTGCTAGTCCTCACATTTTGTAACGACTAGCTTCATGATCAGCTGGATATGTAATGTTTGGGACACCTTACTATTGTATATTTGGTGATCTTACATCTTGTAACTCTATTTACTTGCTTGTGATTGAGACACTAGGCTTGTTAATGACCTTAAGAGACTGATGGCTTGTAGATAAACCCTCATATATCTAGACAGCCGTGACCGTATAGTGGAGTGGATTCTATTTCATTATACGTAGCTGGCTATGTCTGCCCCCGCTTTCCAGTATTCTGGTTCTGGGGTGTGACAATTTATAACTACTTTTATCATTATCTCCCGTAGTTATACTTTGCACTACCATGAATGATGTCGCTATTTATAGCCCAGTTTTACAAGCTTATTCTTTATCTAGCTTGTTCTGGACATATATACTGGGGACGCCCACAAGAATATTGTCTAATTAGAATCAATGTGTTATGGTCTGATCAACCATAGTGCATTTGGTTCGCTCTTCATTTGATTATTCTACGTGGATTGAAATATAGAGGTATCTAGGATCTCATCCGCGACTGTATTGACAATTTCTCTTGAATTATACATTCGTCTTTGAATCACGTAATTGTATTCGATGACATCTTTTTAAACCCTTTATTGCTTTTATCTTTTACTGATTTGGAAAGACGAACGCTTGTATTTGATAGATAGAAACGGAGTATTTCCCCATGGCCATGATAGTTGTATACACTAGTGTGGTTACCATCGGCTGGCCATGTGACTACGACTTTGCCTTGAGTAGTTACTTATTCTTCCCTCGACTCTAAAACTAATATCATGGCCTTCTAGTCACTAGAATCTGAGAATGATCATGACCTTACCCTTGGTCAAACACAATCTAGGAGACTATTTAATCTCTAGGAATCAATTATTATGAGCCTCCAATTATTCATCTTGATTCTTGGCTTAACTAGCAACCCGTATGCCTCAACTCAACCCTTACTTGACTAGGCCTCCACAGTTTAGACAAAAGAGAATTTGGAGTGAATAGATTCCAAGCCTTCTATAATTATGAGTTACTAGTTTACCAATTGATTAGAATAAGTTGATCTCCATTAGGATGATAATTAGCGACTTATGAACTCCCACTTTCTTTTTAGATCTTTTGGTATCCCCTACCGTGACAATAATATTCGGAGCACGAGACCAGCGGTTACTCTCCAACAAATTGCACATACGAGACATAGACGTATCTACCTTCATGAAGATATATCATGTCCCACCAAAATCGTCACCTTGTACTCTATTTTTATGATATGACTTTCGAGTCAAAAGGCCAGCTATAACCCCTACCATAATACCATTGTCCTTTCTAACTTCAGTTAGGGATCCAACCTCGACTCAAATCTTTTGACCCAATATGGTGGTGATCTACTCGAAGCCTACTATGCACATGCCACTAGTATGCCACTCAATTGAGTCTTCTTGTGCTACTCAAACACAAAAGTCACAGAAGGCGTATTCTCGGGCTCTAGGAACCTGGTTAACCAACTCGGCTGAAAATTAGGCCGACCACTTAACTTGGAACCTATATAAGGTTACCCTAACCTACTAGAAATGGCTCAAATTGATTTCATAGCATCTCGTCCAGTCAATATAGATTAAAACCTATGATTCATTCAATCAAAGATCAATGTCTAATTAGGGAATCCATTAAGACCCAGTTAAACCCATCCTTGCATATCGCCATATTTGGGCTATAAAAACCAACTTGATGAAATGGATCCTTATACCTATCATATAGTCCCCATCTCGTGGTCCACTAATTCTCCTTCCATAAAATTTGTAACCATATCTCTTGTAGCCTATGTTATGAGATGAAATGGAATCATGTTGTACCAACTTATTTTGGTTATGCTTGACTAAGACCTTCCAACTTCTTGATGAAATGTGGTCAATACATGGGCAATGTTAAATGAGTAATACTTAGGCTTCCTATAGACTCCATGACTACGATAAGAAGTAACTCATATCCTCAACATCTCCTTGAAATTTGATCTTCTTAGAAGTCCTGTTACCGTGCTTTCTATGTTTAACCAATTTCTACAAGTAGGTAGTACCTTGAACTTAGCGTACTCTTTTTATCTCTCTCTCTTAGATACAGGATGACATTTGTAACCGTTGTACCATCTGTTTGGAGGTTACGATGTGATCTTCGTACTGCATTTATATTCTTTGCTCGTACGTTTAGATAACACAACGAAAGATAGAAACCTTGATTCTTTAAATTTTGTTCTATTATAGAAACGTGTCTTAGTTTCAATTTCGAGAAAGGAATTTCCTTAGGGTATAAACAAGCCTCTCTAGAACGCAGAATTCTTGAATTAGCAGATGATTGAGGTAGACCGATTCCACTTAGGCTAAAATTTTAGTAGTTCATAACGTCTATTTCTATCCATTCCAACTGATACCCTCTACCATGACTTTGATAATTGAAGTACAACACTAGTTTTTTCCTTCCAAAAACTCTATACTCATGAAATAGACTAGTCAAACTACACACATGACATACATGTCCCACACAAACATACTTTCTTGTGCTCACTTTTCAATTACACCACATGTATGACATATTCCCTTAGAACAAACCGTAGATGTCCATTTTTGTTCCATTTGATTTCAAACCATACAACACTGACCCATTCCTTTGACTAAACCAAAGGCCAAAATCCATGCAAGATGCATCGCACGTACGACATATGCACTCTACCTAAGCCAGCCCATGCCTCCTACACAACACCAAACACCGACTCCGCACACGCTAGTGGTTATGACTTCAGAAATTTTAGACCCGTACCTAATCAAAATCCTAACAAGGTTTCTGCACTTAGTATGGATCTCAACCCTTAGCCAAGAATTCTTTTCCTCAAATTCTTTAATGTCATCTCCTTGTTAGGCGAAGATTGAAATCCTGTAAACTGACACATTTTAGTTATATTCGAACAAGAGATGCTTGCTATCTTGTTCAAGTATGACCCCTATAGAAATAATGTGAGATGGTAATAATTCTCCTATAGAAGCTAGTGACCATGAATGCCATGGCAATATCAAGGCTCCCTGAGGACTCGTGACTGCGGTCGGAAGTGTCCAATATTCTTGTACCCCCTTTAGACATTGTCCCTTTCGTAAGTCTTGTAACGATGATTTTACACGATTACCCAACTTCTATAAGTTGGGTAGAGGCTTGAACGGTTGTACCCCATCTTGTAGAATATGACGTCGACTGGATTCCTTTATTTAACTACCACCTACAACTTTTCGAAAATCAATTTATGAGTTGTTGCACTCATGCTCCCTTCGTATTCAGCCTTACTATATTTTTTATGTTAAGATTATTGTTATATTTTATATCAAGATTTATTGCTATGATTTATATATATAAGATTATTTTTAATTTCCAGGATGAAATTTTTATAAGTTGGGTAGGATGTAATCCCCCAAAATTTTGTAGAATTATTTTATTTATTTATAATTGGTTATATATGTTGTGTTGAATTATTTTTATTTTTTAACAAGTTTGGTATTTAATTGTGTAATTTTCTTATACAGTAAAATTAGCAACACAAATGCTACTATTAGTACTTCTTGCACAATCTCACTCAAAAATATATTTTCAAGTGGTTACTAAATTTTTAGATTTTATTGTAAATATTTTATGATTTTAGAAATTATTTATAAATTGATTTAGGATATTATTATAAATATATAAAACAAATGATAAGATTTAAAAGAAAAAAAAGGGAAGTGGCCCATGGCCCGCTGCTCCCAAAAGGAGCAGCAATCATACAGAGAACCCGCGAAACCCCCAGGTCCATAGACGACAATGGGTCAAATAGAGATATAGGCATATATATATGCAGCCACCTTCCGAAGCCCTAGCCTTCCCTTAACCCTAACCAGCACTCGACCCCCGCCTTGGCGCGACCCCCGGCCATCACAACGCCGCCGTAGGCGGCGGAACCTCGCCAGGGTTGCGTGCGTATAGCCGAAATAGAGACAACAGCAGCGGCAGCAGTCGCAACAAAGGCAGCGATGATGCCACCTTCGCGATGTCCTATCTCCCTCGTCGCCCTACTATTTCGTGTTTCGATTTTCAGGTACGACCACAACCCATACGTCCATCAACCCCTTTATTTAATTCATATTGGTATGCTCTAGATTGCTCAAACAACCGATGTGAACTTGAGAGAAAACTGTTCGAAAACAAAACAGGTTCGGGATTCAAAACCCGAGATTGGAAGGTCGATTTCGGTCGAACCACTAACAAAATTAAGGAACTAAATGAACAACTTCATAGACAACCTATAGGGCTCAAAAACCCTTCTTATAATTTCTGATTTCATTCACTGTGCTTAGTTAAAATTGATTTCCAAATTTAGGAAAAACCATGAAAACAGTTTCGAAAACCTAAAAAAAAAAATCGATACAACGTGCGTCCTGCCAATCTGGGCGACGTGGTCGCGAACCAAAAGCATCGAAAGGTGCGTATCGACTTCGTTGACGTGTGGGCTTTGACGGAATTCAAATTGGTTGCATGTGCATGACGAATTTGATGTGTATCCATCAAAATTTCCCGTATCGACCACTTTACAAATTTCTAATTACTTTGTACACGTTCGCCGAATCGAGACGAAACTTGTGCTAGCAGGACCGTATTATTTTTTTGGTCCTGTACGCCAAGTTTGGTCCGAATCTGAGAAGGTCGACCGGAACGCCTTTTTGGCGGGCCTACGACCCGTTCCAACCGACGAAATTGTACACAGCCCACCGGAATCCAACTTTAGACATACGAGTGGGTTCGTCTCCTCAAACCGGACCTGTAGACATATAGTTTGACTACTTTAGAGACCGTAGGTTCTGGCACACATTTCAGTGTAAAACGGGTCCAATGGTGGACATCATTTTGACCCAAAATTATGATTTTCTCTATTCCAGAATTGGACTTTTGGACAGACATTTTCTAGACATATCTTATATTCCAAACACGTTCGTGTTGTTTATTTCAGCATCTGAGGATGTATGTAGGATTTGGCTTTCGTCGCTTCACTATTCTGACAGTTCGAGCTATTGGACGTCGCCATTTTTGCACACAACCACAGGCAAGATACCATGCCATATTTACTGCTTATATTTAGTCTATATTTTTGTAATTACATATTACTGTTTAATTATTTTTGATTTTTGTAGCTGTACCATTATTACAGTTTCTGATTTATTACCTGCTCAGTGATATTAGCTTTATTGTACTTATTATCCTTTGATTACATATGGACCTAGAGTTAAGGGACTACCATTTGTAGTGTATAACATAAACCTTGACACAGTTGTACCATGAGGTATGTGTGAGATGAGTAGAATGTAGAGGTACTTGTGTGATGGCTGATCACCTATCCGCATGCGTTAGGGCTAACTGCTAATAGAGGCATGTTAGGAGACTTGACAGTTAGTAAAGGTATAGGAGTCGTGGATATGACTCTACTGGGCATTGGATAAAAAGAACAGTTCCTTAACGTATGGGCCACGTATGCACTTTCCTATTATTGCCGATTATCTCCACTAGAGATACGGTCCTGGATCCTGATACCTAATTTCCTGCTGGCCTCTGACATTCGAGGAATATTATGCTTTGAGATCCCTGGTATCCTGATGGGACCATACCTGAGTTCCTGTACCTGAGCCAGAGTGCCCATGCCTTGAAGGTTTGTTCTTAACTGTATAAACATTAGAATGGGCAGGTAACCCTCGTCAATGTCATATCACCCTTCCATTAGTAGCTTGGGGCAATGTCTCATCGTGGTATAGTGTACTACCCCTTGTCCTTGTTTGGTTGTAGGGTAGTCTACTATTTCGATGATGAAATATTGGATCTTGTTACGATTGGGACTGCTTACTTTACTTATGATTTATGACATGTTATATATATTCAGTTATGTGGCATGTTCTTTATGTATCTTGTTACGTCCCTCTGAAGACCTGGTTATCTCTCCAGGTGTGTGCTTTGTGATTTTGTATGTATACAGCTGGCATGTCTACGTACTTAGTCCTAAGTATTTTGGGACTGGGGCATTACAACATCGTTGTAGATAGAGAATCCACCTGATCCTGACGGTAGCGACAATATAGGTGCTAATGTCAATCTTCTCTTCAGTTCCTCAAATGTTGCCTGGCATGCCTCGGTCCAGACGAATTCTTCATTCTTCCTGGTTATCTCGTCATAGGCTCAGCAATCCTTGCAAAGTCCTTCACGAACTTCTTATAGTACCTTGCTAAGCCCAAGAAGCTTCTGATCTTTGTAACTGAACTGGGGGTTGTCCCTGACTCCTCTGCTGCTATCTTCTTGGGATCCTCTGATATGCCTTCTCCTGTGACAATGTGGCAAAAAAAAATCTACTTTGTCTAAGAAGAACTCGCACTTGGACAACTTACCGTATAACTTCTCCTTCTTAATGTCTCCAAGAATATCCACAAGTGCTTCTCGTGTTTTTGGATCTTCGATTAGATCAGAATGTCGTCAATAAAGACAATAACAAACTGGTCCAAGTATTCATGGAAGACCTTGTTCATGAGATTCATGAACATTGATTGGGCATTTGTAAGTCCAAAGGACATGACCAAGAACTCATATTGTCCATATTTGGTGTTAAATGTCGTCTTTGGGATATCCTCCTTCCGTACTTTGACCTGGTGATATCCAGACCTAAGATCAATCTTTAAGAAAACCTTTGCTCCGCTCAGGTGATCGAAGAGGTTGTCGATCCTGGACATGGGATACTTGTTCTTGATGGTGATGTTATTCAATACCAGTAGTCTATGCACATCCGTACGATTCTATCCTTTTTGGCCATGAACAAGACTGGGGCCCCCCAGGGTGAAGCTCCACTTCTGATGAATCCTTGGTCCTTGAGTTCATCAATCTGATCCTTCATCTCCTTAGCCTCCTTGGGCTTGACTTTGTAGCATCATTACGAGATAGGAGAAAGCTAGGTACTAGGTCAATAGTAAACCCCACATCACGATCAGGGGTAATCCTGGAAGATTATCGGGGAACATCTAGAAATTCTGCTATACGGGGATGAGGGGGTCCAGAATCTTCTGTGATGGATGTATAGAGACACACCCCGTGCTCTCTGGTGCTCGAGCCACCTCAAACAAAGGTCCTCCAGGTGGACTAAAGATGACACAACTCCGATGACAGTCTATCAGGGCGTGCTTCTTGCTCAACCAGTCCATTCCTAATACTACATCGTAGTTAGGGAGAGGCATGACTAAGAGAAGTGCTTGGAAGGTATGACCTGAGATAGTGATAGGAAAGGTGCAAGTATTTGTAATTAGGATAGGTCCACCTTCGGTCATTACTCTACAGATCATCTTACTACATCCTAGATCTATGTGATATACGGCAATTAAGTTCGATGATATGAAACTATATGAAGCTCCAAATTCAAATAAAGCTAAAGCCGGGTGCGAATGTAATAGGATAACACCTGTGATGACATCTCCTTCAGTCTCTGGCTCTGGTTCTGGCTTTCCAACGGCCAAGTCAAAGGCTTGCCCTACTATGTGCTAGTTGTAGCTCTGATGCTGGGTGGGTAATGGACCTCTCTGCTGTCCAGCACTAGTCCTGATAAATAAGGTTGGATAGTCCTTCACTTGGTGGGTGAAAGATTCACAAATAAGGCAGTATCCCAGTTCTTTGTGCAGATGTCCGCGGTGTGACCAGGCCTCTTACAATAGGCGCAGTTGGTTGTCTTCTATTGATGGTACTAGAGCACCTTGTTGGGTGTTATTGGCTGCTATTGCTGCTGATGGTGAGAGGGTCTGTTGTTGTTGTTGTGGTTGGGCCTCTTATTGTTGCCCTGGTAGGTGCTGCTGATCCTGGGTGCTCCCTCTTGGGCCGGGCAGACGAGGTGGCCTCCACATCCTTAGCCACTTTCAGCATCTTGTTATAGGTCTTCGCACCATTTGCATCTACCAAGGTGCGAATCTCCTCTCGCAGTCCATGCCAAAACTTCTTGGCACGCTCCACTGGGTCTTCTACCAGGCGGGTTACAAATCTGTCGAGCCGGTTGCCTCAGCTGCGTACTCCTCTATGGTACGATCTCTTTCTGCTTCAGATCATGGAACTGCCTCCCGATAGCTTCTAGGACGGTTTTCGAAAAGAACTTTCGTTTGAACTGCTTCTTGAAGGAACGCCAGGAGGTTCCTCTAGTCTAGAATCTGGGCTCATTTCTGTACCATATATAGGCTAGATCCCAGAGCTGTAGAGGTACATCCTCTACCATAAGATCGGCTAGGAGTCTAGCGACGTTGAGAAGTCGCTCTATATCGTCCATCCATTCATCCGCATAGATGACGACCTCTATTCCTCTGAGAGGGCGCGGATCCAACTTCTTGAAGCTCTCGATATTTCTAATCTTTTCCTGGATAATAGGCTGCCTGTCAGACTTATATTTTTCTAATGAAACGTAAAAATTAACAAAGTATTATTATTTTACCTTGGCAGGCCTCTGATCTATCTGTACTGAGTCTAGTGCTGCCATAGCCACGTTATGGGCATTCTCCATGCCCTCTCTCATAATTGCGGTCTGCTCGCAATTAGCTTTAGCGTGAGCCCTCTGAGCCTCAAGAAATCCTCGTAGCAGGCCTAGAGCTCGGTGGGGTCCACTGGCACTGGTGGGGCCACAAGAGGATTCACATCAGCAGGTGGTGGTATGGTCCTCGGAGGAATTGGTGCTGCTGCGTGCACTGTGGAAGTGTAAGCAGCGCGGGGAGTCCGTGCAATATGAGGGCGATCAGTGAGCTGCATCGTAGAGGGGTTAGATTGGACCTGAGTTGGGGTATTCTCAGAGGATGAAACCTCTTCGACAGCAGGCCCAGAATGGGTCGTCTTTCTTTCACCATCTTCTGAAAGGTTTGGGTACAATCATATGCAATGTAACCTACGAACTATAGGCAAGCAAAATTAGATATTATATAAATAAGATAAATTCGGTCCTATGTTGTGACTTGGTGAAAATAGTCTATGTGTTCTAATTTGTTTCTAGAGTCTGCTTTCCTAAAGTCATACTTAGACCTAAGTCAGATTGCAGGACTGCATGTTGGTCTAGTTTATGTTGACTAGACCAATTTTGCATAACTGGACCTGTATGGGCCGCCACTGAAACATGTCACGACCCGATCCCAAGATATTAGGTCCAGTCGGATCATATCCAGCCTGTACCGTTGTGAGACGGCGACAGTAAGCTGTGTTAATCAGTAGCAACGTAGGAACAACATTCTAAATACGAAATAAAACTTTATTAAAAATATTTAAAAATACAACTGTAACCACCACTTTTCTAAAACAAGAATAATTTTGAACTTTTGTAAAATTAATCATTTAATAATAGGTTTAAATATTATTGATTTATTGGTGAATTTTGATTATTTTTAATATCATTAAATTAGTGTTTTGTTATTTTGTCCTTTTGCTAGTGTAATCTTAGAGCTGCTTAGCCTAGAGACTAACCATGACCATGGAGGCCTAACCCATGTGATTATATTAGCTAATTACCAATTTTTAGGCTAAGGGTGTTTTGGTTATTTTTTATTTTAATATTTTGGGAAATTTATATATTTAATATTGATTTTATGGGATTTATTTAGTCGGGTTTGAGTTTCGTCTCGTTCCGACTTGTGTTAGTGACCCTGGTAGCTTAGACTCTAGAGGGGACCCCAAGATTAGTTAGTTATGGCCCACAAATCCCACTAATTAAGTTAGTAAGTTTAGACTAATCCCACTTGATTAGATTGGTTAAGTTAGAGCCTTCAACTTAACCCTTTTAATCCCAAACTTGAACCTAACTTAAAATTAACCAAGGGAGATTAGTAGGGGCCTTATTGGGGTTTCCCCAAGGCCCAAATAGAGTTATATGGCAGCCACATATAGGAGGGTTTCCCTTCGTTCATTTTATTCCATCAAGCCTCCATTTTTTTCACAAGTTTTCTTCCCCAAATTGAGAGCTTTCCTCTTTGATTTGATCTCCAAATCCTTACATCCCTCCACCAAAACTTCCATCCAACCTTCTCATACTACCAAAGGAGGGTGCTAGCAAAGATTTAGAGCAAAGTACAAGGAGGAGTGTCCTTTTTGAAGATCTTCGTGTTGGAGCCGTGTCCATGAGTGTATCATTGGGATTCCACTCCCACACTACAAGAATACAGGTTTTTTTTACGGTGATTCCCCGTCAAGAAATGGGTATCTTGACAGTTGCGGATCCGTCAAGTAGGCCGGAGTCAAGAAAAGTCTCCCTTTTCTTAACGGTCGCTGGCAGGACTTTTCTTGACGGTTTTTGGCCGTCATATGAAGTAATTTTCTTGACTGTTTTTGGCCGTCAAGATAGCAGTTTTTAGAAACCGTCAACGTAGGCAAAAACTTTTTTTGACTCCGGCCTAGATGACGGCTATTGGCCGTCAAGAAAAGCATTTATTCACAGGCTATTATGCAGCATGAATTGAATTAAAATTGACGTTTGAAAAACCGTCAAGAGAAGCTTGACAAAATGCAGTCAAGAGAAGCTTGCCAAAATTCCGTCAAGAATTATATAATATTAATCAAACACACATAATATCAATCTAGAAGTTACACATACATCAAATTACTATAAAACCCAATTTTTATATTAACAAACTGTATTGTTCATACACCAAAAAATTTTAATACACATCCCACCACAAACATCCATCACTTGTCCAACCACAACATAATCCAACCAGTACACATATTCCACATCTGTAGTTTCCATACCACTTAAACATCCAAACCACAAAACATAATCCAATCACATTTGATAATCATACAAATGAAACCAATAAAGTAGCAAACCAGACCGGAGCACATCCCTCCCATATCCACAGCATTCCCCTATTCACAGTATGCATGAACCTTCATTTTTAGCAAGTTCCTGAGAGAACAAGAACACAAATTATCAATATACAGTACTTATATAGATATTGAACTCACTAACAGATTATCAATACAGATTGATTTTATTGCTGCACACACAAATATGGACTGTACACACATAGAGAAGTAATTCCCTAACTCGTATACCTATTATATAGACTATCTACTTTATATTCCAAAACTAGTACTCAAGGACAACACATACCCAACAAATCACCTACTCTGCTGCCATAAGGCACTGGTCAGGTGCTCCTGTTAGCCCTAGTGCCTATGCAGGGGCTCAATTCCCCTACTACAAAATGGCCAAGGCTAAACTATACCAATCCAAGGCTAGGCAATGCAAAGTGTCTACCTGCCTGCCCCCAGTACACAAGTACTGGCTTGCTCAGTCTCTATATTGGCCAATTGGCTTCCCCTGCTACTGCTAAAGTTAATCCCTAAACCTCCTGGACTGATCAATACAAGAAATTCCTACTGATACCAAGGGAATGGGAATGAACCCAACCAAAGTCTACTACCAAAGGGTATAAGGATTGTTCAGTTCATATTGCAAACAAAGAAAGATATGTAACAAGCCACCCATGAATTGAACCAAGATAATCATGTAAGGACTGAATTAAAAGCCAAGGTAACCCCTCAAACTCAAGCCTATCCTATCTTTTATATCCTAGACTGAACCCAAACAAAAGGACTGAACTAAGGGAGAGGCTGAACTAAGGATGAACTGAATATATAATATGCAGGAGGGAACTTATATATGGTTAGACAAGTTTATTTGGGACTGGTATACATACTTAAGAGATTTAGCCATGAAGACAAGGACCAAAGTAATGTCCAGGTAAAGCAACCACTGACACTAGGTTAAGGTGTGAGCCATGTCTGAAATTAGAAGTAAGCTGGCCTGCTAATAGGTAACAAGGGATTGGGCCATAAAGGTTAATACAAGGTGAAGTAAGGGAATGAAATTATCCTCCCATATGGGAATAGATATAGATACAACTGTTCAGTACATGAACTTCATTAGTTTGGTATCTCTCCTACCTATACTAACTAGCCAGGACACTCAATTACATGTGCTACAGAGCCTCATCCTCTCTCAACTGAACCAAGATTGAGGTATGAACAGTAAAGGGAATGAACTATGAGTGAAAAGCAGAACAAAACTTTGGGGTAAGTAGTGAATTGAAAGTTAGAGAGAAAATGGATTTCCTAAGTATACAAGGGCTTATATATACAACTAATCAAATATACAATTTAGACATAACTCTAGAATCAATTTAGACTGTACAGGTAAATGAGGACTCATAATATTAAGGGGTTGCTCAGAACTCAAAATAGTGAATGATTCAAAGAAATATTAGGCTGATACTCTATTCCCAGGACTGACACCAAGTCCTAATGAATGAATAAGGATGAATTATGGACTGGTATATGGAAAAAAACTCAAATGAAGGTAGGACATAACATATCTGGACCTACATGTGCTGGGGTCCTCAAGGGCAAGAGAAACCACACAAGGCCTGAACCAATAACTAATGTAGGCAATTGCTAAAATCTGAACAAAAAGGGGTGCATATGATTGGGCTAACATGTCAGGGTTTGCAACGAAATGAATAATGAGTGATGCTTAAGAGTACGAGCCTAATAGTTAATCAGATCAGGTTATCTGTGAAAGGGACAGATGTTCGTGCCCAGGTATCAACTAGACTATAGGAATGTGATTGATCCCCAG
>JANAVB010040019.1:5426294-5438794 GCA_029216955.1 Iris pallida
TCTTCATTCCAAGCTACCATATATGTTCTCTTATGTCCTTGTATATCTTGTTTGCTCCTGGATGAATATAATGTTATAACTGATGTGCCTCCTTCATCAACTCATTCCTCAGTTTACCAGTCGACATGCAAAGCCTCGTGCCATGCCTCAAAGCTGTATCTCTAGCTATGGAGAAACCCTCAAGTGTTTCGGTTAAAACTCGATCTTTCAGCTAGCACAATATCTCATCCTGGAACTGAGTCTCCATGACTCTGTTGATTAGGCTGGACTGTACTTGTAATTGCATCATAGGCGTATCCATTCCTGGTTCAATTGTCATGCCTCGACCAAAAAAATTGCTCATCCTTGTATCGATTTATCCGAATAATCATCCTCACTGGGGCGTGATGCCGTACGAGTCTGGAGTTGCACTTGTACAAGGCAAGATGATAAGTTCTCAAATGGTTATCTTTGATATTGTTACTTAGCAGTGGAAGAAACAGAGTATATGAAACAATTCTCTTATTTAACAAATGAACTGAGGTTACAAAGGATTTTAATAGCCTAACTGAATTTGCCCGATTGGCTACAACACTCAGGTTGTCTCTTGCCCATAAAGTATTTTACCATTTCATACATCATGTCTTCTATATCTCGGCCGCATCAACCTGTTACAAGTAGGAGCGTCAATACGATCGCATGCCTCAATACACTATAGCATTCCATGCCTCAACGCGTTCAAGCGAAGCTCCACCGCGAGCAGACCATTTCCTGAACCTGCGAGCAAACTAGTGAGGGATTAGCACTTTCGTCCTCGCTGTACTGATCAAAGACCCCCTTTACTAATCCGACATTAAGTCGTGTATTGAATCATGCATTATACAATTTAGTAATCTTTCTATGTTCTCCTTAGGATCAGTTTTATGGCATATTCGAAAGCAGTAAAATATGTTATCATGGCAAGCATGTTATTTGATTCGCATAAGCAAGCAGGCAACCAATAGCAATCTCGTGTTATTTCGTGACTTCTTACCAACATCGACGCACTCGCCTTTGCACCAACGCAAGGTGAATACGCCTCATTCCTTCCATGTCATATAAGTTCTCTGTGTAGGATCTCTGTGTTCCTGTACTTTTGGCCCACCATTCCTTAACTATATGAAGGTCATTGGCATATCTGCGCCGGAATGGACTAACTTGTTTCTCTTTTCTATTCTTTTCTTTCTCAAATTGGATAACCCGGCGTCCTTCCCGTATGGGTTTGTTGGCCCAGTATTCGAAGGACGCCGAACTTACCATCAATTGTGGCTTATCACATCAGTAGCAGATCGTAAGTCATGCCCAACAGATGTGCACCAATAATGATTAACATCCCTCCTAGGCCGAACGGTCCCGGTGCCCTAAAAATATAACTCGTTCGAGGAAATCATATCACACTCGTGCACGAATAATATCTCAAGTCCATTCGACCATGCAACATGCGTCTTATTCAAACAACCAAATATAGTCTTGAGTCCGTGACTCAGACTTCGTATCATCTCGTATTTCTCACATTAACTTTCTATGTTCTCATATTCCATACTTTGTTTCAATATTCAATGGCATCATGCCCCAACTCAATGTTCGTCAACCGAACGACCCGAAGGTCCCAAACATTTTCGAGGCATCATGTCACATCCGACAGTTCCGTCACATTCATGCCACAACTATTCTCTATTCTCATCGCAACGAAGACATCTTTGATGATTCTCGTGCACGTATGCACGCTTTGACACGATTGTTCTCTATTTTTTGAGTCGCACATGCGATGCATGCCTCAATACTGCATTTTTATGTTCTATACCTTAGTGTTCGATGTTTATAGCTCATGCACTAGGGCACTCCCCTCAATTGTCTTTCAACGTTCTAGCCTTCTAACTCGTGCGTAGGGGCACGGAATGACTCGTGCACTAAGGCACTTGCCGATACATTTATTCCATGTTCTTATGGCTTACGTACCGAGGCGCTCGTCGTTGCGGTATTTCCATGTTCAATAGAGACTCGTACATTTGATGCATGTTTCATCTTTCGATCGATGCCACGCCCGTGGTCTCGATAGTTAACTTAGCATAAACGACACATTTTAGTTAGGCATGACGGAGTAAGAAAGAAGAGTTGAAGTCTTCCCACCTTAAGCCGATATGCCTTATCATTTTGTCGAGCCGATGCGGCTCAATTTTATAACTTTGTTGTACAGCCAACTCTTCTGACTTAGCCAATCAAGCACTTCGTGCTTTATTGAATTATCCAAGCAATTTGGCCTACCGTGCCTATACTTCAGTCCGTGGCAAGGCGACGATTTGGTTTTACGGACACCATTGCAAATAAGAAAAAATGTCGACCTCTTATATTTCAGCATAAACGTATAGCCTGTACATGAAACCAACTAAAATCAATATTCGTTCGAATCGGACTTGTGCGTTGCATCGATTCGATTTCGTAGAATCTTCGAACCGATTCAATGCTTTCTCTCGGGCCAACTTAACGCTTGCATCGATCTTACTCGATGCATTCCTTGGGTCAACGTAACTCTTTGCATCGATCTGACTCGATGCATTCTCGGGTCAACATAACTCTTGTTTTGATATGCAACTCTTTGAGTCAACGACTCAGCATAATGCACCGTACAGAGCAGGACATTACATAATATACCACTCAAAATAAGGTTTGTCCTCGAACCGAAACCAATACTTAATTTCAAGTGTTTTTCCAGATCGTTTTACGATCTCGTCTCACATTCATTTGGATCATACAACTTAGTTTGGATTAATACGCATATTTTAGGCGTCTTACCAATATATGCATTTCAGCCAAGCTCAGTTGTAGGATATCAGAAGAAGGCTAATAGGTAACTTTGTATCCTCAATTACTTACCATCTCGTACTCTCGATCAGACTTGGGCTCTAGTGTTTGTTCTTGCAATTCTATTTTATATGCATATTCGATGCATACTGATCATCCAACAAAAGTCACGACACACGATGCGATTCAAAAATCGTATTTTCTATTTCGTAAGTTTTGTATAGACCATCAATTATATGTGTCGCGTCAAACTGTCGTGCACCTGATCGCAACGAGTCTCTGCAATGCCTTGCGTTCGAAGTCGTTGTCCGACTATTTCTAAAGTTTCACTTTACAACTTATCTCGATATAATTTTCCTTTGTTAACTTGCAAATGCATCAACTTTTTAGAGCTACGCCTGCGAGATGACCTACGTAGACACCATTCTTAAATTCTCCCGATGCAACTCAGCTCGACATTGCTCAAAGGCAACGGTCTTTCTGACCCAGAAGTTTAACTCGAGGCAACGATGCTCAAAGGCAACAATCGCTTCCGACACAAAGGTCCTTACGTCGCGTCTTATGTTTAATTTCTATTGAGTAAGAAATTCCTAGCCAAATTCCAAACTTGTCTGTCTCGCAACATCGAATATAAGTTTGATTCACGAAGCTCAATTGCAAGGTAAATCCAAATCTAACGACCTAACTCGTAAGTTATTCTCTTACCGCTCGCTCTCGTGCAGAGCATGATTCTCAAAATTGCCTAGACTTATCATCAACATGCACCACACAATTCATATGCGACATTGTATGGGTCATCTTATAGGTCTGCAACATTTACTTGATTTGGCGGTTAAGCCTTTTAGGGTCAACTGCCCCGAAGCAACGCTCGAGAATTGTGGATCATTAACGAAGGACAGTTACTACGAACCATACTATATCTTATTTCGGAGCCAAATCATGTTCCAATAATTTCTATGGGACTACCTAAATTTGGATAAAAATATTTCTATCTGCACAACTGAGGCACAACTATCCTGCGAATAATTCATGCACTACCGTCGATGATTCCGTAATTCACGAAACATCTACTCGTATTGAGTTGGAGTCTTTCTACCCACGGTCGACACCCGAGATGCTATACACATCGAAATGATTGTTGATGACATATAGTCTTGTACCGATCAACCACAAAGTTTACAATCAACCAGTTCGATATTCTCGTATTTTTATTTCTAAAATCTCAATATCGTAAGCTCGCTCAGTTTGGTATTCCCAAATTGTGCTTACGTTTCCTTGCGTATCGATATCGATAGTACAAGGGTCAACTTTGAATCTGTTTTAACGTCAACTTTAGTTCGTATTGCATATATCCAAGTTCACTAAACTTTTCCATATGCATCAACTCGTTTTCCCGGTTCGCCGCATCCTGCTATACTTTGATCGCGTAACCGTGTTACCGATTATCCAACATCGAACCCTCGAGTTATACAATCACGCCCTCTAAGTTTTATGTATTTCAGTCGTACTCAAATGAGTTTTGTCGCAACATAACCAACTATTTTCTTAGGCATGATTATCACTACAATCAACATTTTTATCGAAGTCGCAAGTCGTGCGATCCGATTATGATTCGTCTATCCCATCATTTCTATCGAGATCATAAGTCATGCGATCTGATTATAATTCATCATGACTAACATTTTAATTAAGCTTGCAAGTCGTGCGACTCGTTTATAGCTTCAAGTTTCCTATACCGTCGATCCGATTATTGCTTCATGGCATAATCGTTCGTTAATCTCGGTCATTCGACCGACTTACAAATTTCTGTTTGATCTATCATTCAATGATACGAGTCCCCGTCCTATCATGCCAACCAATTATGAAGAACACTTGTATCAAATACCGTCATACAAATTTCCAATCGAGTCTCGGTACTATCTCGTCCGTTGCGGACAAACCTTCCTCAAATTATGCAATGTGTCGATGGAATCCATCGCACAAGTGGTATTACATATACCACTCATAATGAGCCATCCATCACATACGTGGTATATCATATACTACTCAAAAATTAAGTTATTTCCCTCGCATCATACTTGGTATAAACCAACAATCTATTCCGATACACGATTTTCGTAGTGGTCATGCCAATCACAACCGTAACTTTTGATTAATCAAATTCTGACATAACTCTACCAATGTATTATTTTCCAACACAAGCTCGATACAATCGAATGATTCATTCTATCAATTTATGATTTCAATTCCCTCCGTTGCATCTTGTGCAAGTTTTTATTTCACTTTCCTCCGTTGCATTCGTGCAACGTTTTTAATTCAGTTTCCTCCGTTGCATCTCGTGCAACGTTTTAATTCAGTCACATCCGTTGCATCTCATGCAACGTTTTAATTCAGTCTCCTCCGTTGCATCTCGTGCAACGTTTTACTCCTGATATTCAAAGTTAATACATGAATCCATTCAACAAATTCGATATAAACTTTCACGTTCATTGCAACACAATGCAATAAAGATTTCACGACTTTCTCAGCAAACATCATGTAATTTCCAAAACACATGAGGCAAAATTATACGATTTGTATTAGACTTATTGTATGGAACATCCAGTGCGGCATCGAGTAGAGTCAAGAGTGATTTGATTGGTGGTAAGCAACTCTTTGAAATTGAAACAAAGCAAGCGTCCTGAAGAAATTGAGCCTAGAGCTCTGATACCAATTTGTCATGCCCAACCCAGAAAATCGCTCGTCTTAGTATCGATTTATTCGAATCATCGTTCTTGCTGGGGCATAATGTCGTGAGTTTGGAGTTGCACTCGTACATGGCAAGATAACAAGTTCTCAAATGGTTATCTTTGATATTGTTACTTAGCAGCAAAAGAAAAAGAGTATACAAAACAATTCTCTTTATTCAACAAAAAACTGAGTTACAAAGGCTTTTAATAGCCCAACTGAACTTTCTAGATTGGCTACAATACTCAGGTTCTCTCTTGCCCACAAAGGATTTTACCGTTTCATACATTAATCTTTTATATCTCGGCCGCATCATCTTGTTGCAAGTCCGAGCGTCAATGCGGTCGCATGCCTCAATACACTATTAAATTCCATGCCTAAGCGCGTTCAAGCGAAGCTCCGCTGCGAGCAGACCATTCCCTGAACCTGCGAACAAACTAGCAGGGGATTAGTACTTTTGTCCTCGTTGTACTGATCAAAGACCCTTTACTAAATCGACATTAAGTAGAGTATTGAATCACGCAACATACAATTTAGTGATCTTTCTATGTTATCGTAATGATCAGTTTCATGGCATATTCAAAAGCAGTAAAACATGTTATTATGGCAAGCATGTTATTTGATTTACATAAGCAAGCATGCAACCAATAGCAATCTCGTGTTATTTCGTGACTTCTTGCCAACATCGACGCACTCGCCCTTGCACCGATGCAAGGTGAATATGCCTCATTGCTTCTCTGTCATGTTATAAGTGCTCTGTGCAGGATCTCTGTATTTCTACACTTTCGGCCCACCGTTCCTTAACTATATGAAGGTCATTGGCGTATCCGTGCCGGAATGGACTAACTTGTTTTCTTTATTTCTTTTCTTTTCTCAAATTAGATATGTCACGACCCGCATCCGTTTTTCGGACTCGAGCTCATGAGCAAGCCAGCTACGTATCAAGTGGACTCTAGCCCAACTCGAATACGTAAACACTGTCTGGACTATGGTAATGTGCCTAATCATGGCAAGGCAAACTATAACTCAATCCACAATAAGAATATGAAAAATGAATGAACACTATGGGTCGTGGTCTGCAGCCCACTAGCATATATGTCCGATAAGACTCCAAGGGAAAATAATGTGTCTATAAACTAGGCTTAACAAGCAGGATATCTCATGATAAGGAATGAAAGAACGAGAAGACAATAAACATAGTATCAATACCTGAATCCTGCAAGTGCAGCATAATCATCTACCATCCTACTATGCTCACTAACTCCATGTAATCGCTAAACCTGAGAGATCATCAGGTCTTCAGGGGACATATCAAGATACGAAAATATGTCTATCTAACAGTTTATCCTGCACTAAAGTAAATACAGGATATAAACAGAAAAAGACCAAACTACACGAAAATACGACTATACACGACTGAGAGAACCACTACGTATAGACGAACTGCTAGAGGTGAACAAGAGAACATAATATCACGATGTCAATGAATAACCAATCAGATACTCAAACCCTCGTCCCTAGTGTGAAATCTTAGGTTAGCTTCAAAAATCACCCTCGTCCCTAGTGTGGACTCGCAGGTGCGGACAGATAACTACTAACCCTCGCCCCTAGTGTGGACTCGCAGGTTAGCTTCAGGAATCAAGGTACAGATAACTAAACCCTCGCCCCTAGTATGGACTCGCAGGTTAGCTTCGAGAATTTAAGGTACAACAGTTTCGTTATGACTTATTCATCCTATGACGATGCGACTCAGTCGAAGTACAGGTGATGACACGACACGACTCAGTTAAAATACAGGTGATGTCACGACATGACTCAGTCAAGATAAACGGAAGAACCAATCCAATATGAACTACAAAATTAACTACAAAGCTAACTATAAACAAGGACTATATATATATACTAGCATGCACGATGTACAAATCACATGTCAATAATCAACTAGTAAAACTAGATATGTGAGCCCTTGGATCAATATTGGTGCTGGAAAATTTTTCCATGATTACTGTCAATTTTTTGTTAGCAAATACATATGAATATATCAAGTGGTTCAAAGCCAATGACAACAAATAGGTAAAATAGAGGATTCATGAAAAATATAAACTTAGGAGGGCCTTAGTGCAATTACACCATTGTAAAACATGGTTGGCCGGCCCTGTTGTAGGAATAGACTTGTGTTTATAGTTCAAAAACTATAACTAAAAAGATTTCCCTCCTACTTGATCAAAAGGATTAAACCAAATCGGTTTAAACCAATCCTTTCCCTTATCACCTTAAGCCTCGATCGTTTGTATATATATATATATATATATATATGCAGGAGAGGCTCGACCTATTCCCCAAAACCCTAGCAATCTATCTCTCCCCCACTCGAAAAACCTAGGAGAGGAAGTTCCTATTGGATCGAAGGATAGTCCAACCCTGCTATCGACACCAAGAGGTAAACCATTTTCTTCTTAAGCACTTTATGATTCCTGTCGATTAACAGAACAGTAGATGACGATTGTTAGGTATTTGATAAAATTCCTGGATGAAGATTATTGGGAAGGAACCTATATCAGAAATCCTTAAACCACAATTACCTTGAATCCGACTACCTTGTATCAGTCACCAAGGGTATCAGTGGTTGCGTCCTTCTTCCTTTTGTCAGATCCATGTCCATTCTATCCTTGTTCTGTGATAAATAATGAATTGTGCTCCTGATTACTTGCAAAACTTATTGTTTCATGTCTGAGCATGAAAGCCTGATTACCACTCGTATCATAATCAAAACATTGGTCACATTTTAATTTCTCTCTTAGCGTTCTGCCACAAATTTAGTATTGCTTAAGTATATTCTAAACTAGAGGATGATTCATCGCTAGTTTGAGGGAAGTGTGACTGTTTTATATATAGACTTGTGTTGATCCCCACATATCCTCATCTGTTAGTTCTTCAATCATTGTTCTGATGGAAATCCCACTTTTACTGGCCAATATAGTTATGTATATGAACTTTTAATTGAGTTATCTTTGGACACCTGTACATGGGCCAGATGCCCATTAACTAACTGTGCTTCGTATAATGCACTACTTTGAAGTATCACCTTTACAAATGCATTGCCAAAGCTGGTAATTGGGATAGTCCGATGCCAAGTTGCTTCCATGAGGATTAATTTTGTTGTATATGTCAGTGCATACTTTATCTTCTTTCATGTCCTTCATAATCGATCTATTCTCTAGTTTTCAACCCAAAAGATCATCTCATCTTCTCGCTCAATATTTTAATTATCAGCAGAATTAGTAAACTCAAGATGTAGGTAAGGTTTAATTTCTTTACTAGATGAATCAATCACAAATGAGAAACCAAAAGCCGTCATTTAACAACATATGTGCTTCTAGATAGCAGGATTCATCCCTGGTTCGTGAAGCGCTTGCACTTCACTCTTTGGGAATTAGGTTGTCAATCTCATTCTTGTTTGTACGGGACTATAGTGAAAGTTCTCAATCCTTTTTAGCTCTACTGATGATTGATACGTAACCACTTTTTGGTCAACACTTAACATCACAGCTTGTTAATTTGTTTTCCTGGTTGACAATCTTAATTCTGTCATGTGTTCTTTGAGCACACTCGTGGAAATAGTATTTAGTTTGGACAGGCATCTGATCCTGTTATACTAGATTATTGGATGTGAAGGAACAACTTTCTTCTACCAGCATGCACTCTTTTCTTTTCTGTTCTGTTCTTCCTTTCAAGTTTTTCTGTCAGCAATAAATGTATATCCATTTTGTCGGTAAGGATAGTTACTGGAGACCTCTAAGGTTTCTTGTACTGAAGCATGCTGCATAAGGCACAAGTATCCTTATTATTATTTTCAAAGGCACTTGAATCCCTTTATTCATTTGTTAGGCTTCTTTGTGTGAAAGTCTAGTCCTTAAAGAGAATCACTCTTTCAGGATTTCCAATGTCGGACTCCTGATTGTGGAGTTGTGGGAGCACAGAGCTACAGTTTTAAGTTGAAAGAAATTAGCGGACAACATAAATGTAGAACTATAGCAAGATACCGTTGGAACTTCAACCTTATCATGTCAATATATGATGCATTGGACTCCATTTTCATTTTCTGTTTGTTTTCTTTGTATTAATGCCTTTCTTGAATTGGAATCTGTGTATTCCTCTTCTCACATGCCCTGTTCACTAATAGGATGTCCTGTCCACTTTAGGTTCAACCTTTAACCAGATATCCCAGTCCCAACCTTGCTCTGCCCTACATATGCTATGTATCAGTCAAGAGTATAGAGATAAGGGATTTGTATTAGGTTCAGTCACTATTTATATACCAGTTAGAGATTGAGTGGAGGGCTCGAGTGGATGCATATCCCTGTTATTTAACTGATCAGCCACCATGTCAATATATATGGTTCAGTCAGGTTCCTTTAAACTATTAGTCAATTATAACCTTGGTATCGACCAACCCTTTAACTGATAGCAGTGGGACACTAGTATAAGTGCTTAACATCAAGATGGATATGGCCATGTTGGTGTATGTCCTATAGAAAATTACATAGCAGGACTGTTCATTTAGCCAGGTATCACAAAGTATAAGAGTGACCTATAAGGCCAGGGTCATGACTAAGAAGCTCACTTTGGAAATCAATATAGGAAGGGACATGGGATGTATGTGTCAGCACACTAAGTGAGGGGGTCTAACCCAAGATATAAGGGTAGTTGGCTCTAACTCAAGAAAGATTTGTTGTAGTTCATTTTCACATGTTAATTAGAGATTTATAAATACAGGTTCATTGGACTATTTACTCAACATTTGGCCGTGCCAACAGCTCAGGACCACATGCAAGTATACCTTGCCAATTCGTACAATACAATTTATATGCATGTTCACTTCTCGCTGCTATTCTTTTCCTTACTTTCGTGATTGCTTTATTCCATGTCTTGTACACTCATCCTGTTGTGGTTTTACCTTACATGTTTCTAGTTTCTTGTTCCTTTCTGATATTTCTACCTGTTACACTGTGATAGTCTCATACGTATTGCTTGATAGAATCGTCTAGTCCTACACCACGATTCCCTCGACTTGACTTGATTTGATATAACTTGAGTAGGACTTGACTTTGACATTCTATAGATTGTGAGTACTTACCTTGACTACGGTCTATAGGATTTTATACTAGGATTGGCTACTATCTTGGTTGTGAGTACTTGCCTTGACTCTGCGATTGAGACATTATAGATATGAGTACTTGCCTTGACTGCAGTTTATAGCCAGCCATTTCTAGTATGTCATGCCAGTGTCTTAGGAACCTTGCGTTAGATCTTGTGTCTTAGTTCATTTTGTCTTGCTGGATATTCTTGATTGTTCCTTACTTCTTGGTATATTTGTACTGTTAGTTGTGTATTATGTATCTTGCTAGTCCTCTGAGGACCTGATGATCTCTTCAGGTTTAGCCGAGTATTGAGCCAGGTGCATACGAGCAGGTTTGAGCTAGCATGGACCACGGTGCCACTACAGCTGAGGGTACTTTTGACAGTTGGACTCGGTTATTTTATTTTCATGTTTCTATGTTATTATCGTCTATTTGTAGTGGATTTGTGTCCACGGACGTAACTAAAAATTCTTGATAAATTGGATACTCTATTTATATATTCATTCATTATTCAGTTTCATTTGTGTTAGTGACTTGTATCATATTTTGTGGATGAGATCTAGATTGCCTCTGTGACTTGTTCATGTACTAGACAGCGTTCTACCGCCGACACTGCGGCGTAGGCTGGACTTGGATACGTCTCGTATCCAAAAGCGGGTACGGTCGTGACAAGATAATAATAGGAATATGCATGTAAATAAACTGTAGAGGGAGGCAAGGTATCTTGCCTTGTGGTAGCACGAAGAACCAACAATATACCATCGGCTGGAAAGCCATAAAGTTCAAATCTCAAAACTGTCTCTGAAAGCTGAAATAGATATTACCAACATTTTCAGAATAGTCAAATTAGCTAGGATTGCCTGTCCATAAGTCCAATTCTGGACACATGGGCAAAATGGTCATTTCAGGCCAAAACGATATCCGTCGTTGGACCCGCTTTGCACCAAAAAGTATGCCAGAGTCAATTGTTTCTAAAGTCATCAAACTACATGTCTACGGATTTGTTTTAATGATACGAACCCAACGGTATGTCCAATTTTGGATTCCGGTGGGTCATGCACGAAATCGCCCGTTGAGTCGGATCGTGGAGCCCGCAAAACGGCGATCCTATCAACTGTCTCAGAATCGGACCAAACTTGGCTTACAGGACCAAAAAATGATACGGTCTTGTTCGCACAAGTTTCGTCTCGATCTGACGAACGTGTACAAAGTAATTGAGAAATTTGCAAAGTGGTCGATACGGTAAATTTTGACGGATACACATCAAATTCGTCGCGCACACGCAACCAATTTGAATTTCGTCAAATCCCACACGTCCGTGAAGTCGATACGCACCTTTTGATGCTTTCAGTTTGTGACCACGTCGTCCGGAATGGCGGGACGCACGTCGTATCGGAGGTTTCTAAAGTTTTAAAACTGTTTGTAAAACTATTTTTTCTCAATTTCGAAATCTGTTTTCTCGGTGTATAGTAGACAAAATCAGAAACTATGAAAAGGTGTTTGAAGCCTTATAGGTTGTCTGTAACTGTATTCAATTAGTTCTCGGAAACACTAGGTGGTTTGCTCAAAATCTAGTTTCCAAAAAGAGGTTGGGACTGTTCTACATGCTATTTTTAACAGATTTTGGTCAACTTTGTGTCGATCCTACGGGAAATCTAGCATAAGACAAATAAATCTAATTGAAGGCAATTGTAGTCATATAGGTTAGCTACGTACCGCAAAAGACGGATCGACCATTGGTCGACCGAGCGTGACAAAATGCCACTGTGAAGTCGGCCCCTCGATTGTTACTGCTGCCATTGCTCTTTGGCA
>JANAVB010040019.1:5443794-5593794 GCA_029216955.1 Iris pallida
ACTATGAAAAGGGGTTTGAAGCCTTATAGGTTGTCTGTAACTGTATTCAATTAGTTCTCGAAAACACTAGGTGGTTTGCTCAAAATCTAGTTTCCAAAAAGAGGTTGGGACTGTTCTACATGCTCTATTTTAACAGATTTGGGTCAACTTTGTGCCGATCCTGCGGGAATCTAGCGTAAGACAAATAAATCTAATTGAAGGCAATTGTAGTCGTATAGGTTAGCTACGTACCACAAAAGACGGATCGACCATTGGTCAATCGAGCGTGACGAAATGCCACTGTGAAGTCGGCCCCTCGGTATTGTTACTGCTGCCATTGCTCTTTGGCATGGCCCGCGCACGGTCGGCCTGGCGGCGCTCTGGCCGGCCGACAGCCTCCATGGCGGTATGTGGAGGTCGCCAGGGCTGGGTGCGGGTTAAGGTTATGGTTTTGATGTATTCTCTCGATCTCGATCTCTCTCTCAATTGATACATATACGCGAGTTTCATTCGGGCTCGACTTTGTACTAATGGGCCTGGGATAACTGGCCAAGCCTGGGGGTTTTTGGCTTGGATGGGCTTGTGGCTGGGCTGGGCTAAGCGTTATTTCATTTTTTATTTATTTTATTATGTATGTATATATATATATATATATATATATATATATATATATATATAATATATATATTATATATTATGTCCGACCTCCTGTCCAAGATCATCTCAGAAGAGCAGAGCGGCTTTGTCAAAGGGCGGAATATCATTGACAACATCCTCCTCTTCCAAGAATTGGTCAGCTGCAAGAAATTCCTCACTAGAGGTGGTAACGTCGCCATCAAACTAGACATGAAAAAAGCTTACGATCGCTTGGACTAGCAATTCATGATCCGGGTGTTCAGAGCCTTCGGTTTCTCTGAACCTAGGATTGACATTATCTTCAGATCCGTCAGCAACTCCTGGTTCTCCACCGTCATCAACGGCCAAGCGGAAGGCTTCTTTCCTTCCAGCCGCGGCGTGCGTCAAGGAGACCCTATGTCTGCCACCATCTTCATCATTATCGCCGAAGCTATCAGTAGAAACCTCAAAAGCTTGACCAACAACCCTCAATTCTACCACTTCTACACCACCACAGGTTGTCCCATCATCACTCCCTCGCTTATGCCGATGATGTCCTCATCTTATCTTCAGGCAACATCGGATCAGTAGAGGTCGTTCATCGAACGCTGGAGAGATACGCCTCATGCTCGGACCAACGGGTCAATAACAACAAAAGCGTCATCTACACCTACCATAAAGCGGACATGAACCACTCCACCAGGCTCTCCAATTTAACTTCCTTCGCCACCGCATATCCTTCGTTCTTCTACTTAGGCTGCCGTTAGTTTACGACACGTCCAACTCTACCATTTTCGAGTCTCTTGTGACCTCTATCAGAAAGAAGATTGAGGGCTGGCACAACGCGACCCTTTTCCTGGGTGGGAAGATGATTCTGATCAAACACGTTCTCTCTCCATCCCCATCCACATATTAGTCGTCTGTGCCCCCCCAAGAAGGTTCTATCCTCGCTCGAGTCCCTCTTCACCAGATTCTTTTGGGGCCATAGCCATTATGAAGATAAGCACCACTGGGCCAGTTGGAACACCATGGCCCAGCCTACCGAGGAGGGCGACCTGGGATTTTTAGATTAGAGCAGTTAGTGGACGCATGCTCCATGAAGTTATGGTGGAAGCTACGCACGGACAACTCTCTCTGGTCCAGGTTCATGAAGGCCAGATACTTCAGATTCACCCATCCAACATTGGCCTTAGTGAACAACAGATCCTTGGTCACCTGGCATCGTATTACTCGAGGCCGTGAGATCGCTGAACCCCGTATCCGACTGCAGCTGGGCAACGGGCACTCTTCGGTGAATAACGAGCGTTGGCTGGGGGACGTGCTACATATTGTCAACAACCCTCACATCGAGGTGATCCATGACCTGTGGGACATCACTTCTGGATGGAACTGGGCCAGATTCAGAGATTGGCTCGGGCAAGAGGCGGCTGACAGACTCGCAGCCGAAAATTTACAGATCTCTAACGAACGAACCATCTGGGGTGGACCCCCTATCCTAGCGGCTCGTTCACGCTGGCCTCTGCCAGGATAGTCGCCAAAGGGACCAGCACACCGTCTCCCTTCATCGACCCATATTGGCAGCCGTGCATCCGAAACAAAATGTCGATCCCCATCTGGAGAGCCCAGAGATGGAAACTTCCCATTGACGATACCATCACCTCTTTCGGCTACAGCCTAGCATCTAGATGTCACTGCTGCGCCTCTCCTCACGAGGAGACTATGAAGCATGTCCTCCTATCCGGTGATCTGGCATCGCAATTGTGGAATTGCCTCAACACCAAGCTACTGCAGACCCATAATCCCGGAGGCTTCAACGATCTCCTCGCCAGCTGGAGTCGCTCCCACGGCCTTCAGATCGTCGCAGCCGCCGATTTGGGTTCTGTGGAAGAATCGAAACAAGTATAGGTACGAAGGACGTCAATTCCTTCCTCACCAGCTTTTTTGTGAAGTTCTCCGTCAGGTCCATCGAGCTAGGAGGCGGTGCACTCACTCCGAGGACAGCTTTTGGGCAGCCTTAGCCTAGCCTCCACCTTTATTGCGTCCTTTGTCTTTCTTCCTTTTCTTTCGCTTTTTACAGCACGAGGCGCTTTTACTTGTGTAGGCATCGACATTTTGCGCCTGATACTTGAATATATATATGCTAATATACCCATATGTCTCCACATACACATATTCACATATAATCATAAATAATATTTTTATATCCAAAGATATAGTCTTTGTAAGATATTTTATAAAACACTCAACCCGTAGCTAAAGTCATCTACCATAATAATTAACTAAATAATTATTTATAAAATTCTAAAAATCACCATTTAAATCAAATAAAAAAAAAAAATATTTCTAATTTTTTGGGAAGAGGAGTTACAAGATAACCCAGCGTCCTCCCCGTACGGGTTTGCTGGCCTAGTATCCGAAGGATGTCGAACTTACCATCAATTGTGGCTTATCACATCAGTAACAGATCGCAAGTCATGCCCAAAAGATGTGCACCAACAATGATTAACATCTTTCCTAGGCCGAATGGTCCCGGTGCCCCGGCAAATATAACTCGTTCGAGGGAATCATATCCCACCAATGCACGGACAATATCTCAAGTCCATTCGACCATGCAACGCACGTCTTACTCAAACAACCAAACATAGTCCTGAGTCCGCGACTCAGACTTTATATCATCTCGTATTTCTCATATTAACTTTCTATGTTCTTACATTCCATACATCGTTTCAATGTTCAATGGGATCATGTCCCAACTCAACGTTTGTCAACCGACCGATCCGAAAGTCTCGAACATTTTTGAGGCATCATGTCACATCCGACAGTTCCATCACATTCATGCTACAGCTGTTCTCTTCGCAATAAAGCTATCTTTTATGATTCTCGTGTACATACGCACACTTTGATACGATTGTTCTCTATTCTTCGAATCGTGTATGTGATGCATGCCTCAATACCGTTTTCATGTTCTATGCCTTAGTGTTTGATGTTTATAGCTCGTGCACTAGGGCACTTGCCTCAATTATCTTTCACTATGCTAGCCTTCTACCTCGTGCACAGGGGCACGGAATGACTCGTGTACTAAGGCACTTGCCGATACAGTTATCCGATGTTCTTATGGCTTGCATACTGAGGCGCTCGTCGTTGCGGTATTTCGATGTTCAATAGGAACCCGTGCATTTGATGCACGTTTCATCTTACGATCGATGCCACGCCCGTGGTCTCGATAGTTAACTTAGCATACAATGGCATATTTTAGTTAGGCATGATGGAGTAAGAAAGAAAAGTCAAAGTCCTTCCACCTTAAGCCGATACGCCTTGTCGTTTTGCCGAGCCGATGCGGCTCAATTTCATAAGTTTATTGTAGGGCCAACTCTTCTGACTTAGCCATTCAAGCACTTCGTGCTTCGTTGAATTATCCAAACGATTTGGCCGACCGTGCCTATGCTTCAGTTCGTGGCAAGGCGACTATTTGGTTTTGTGGACACCATTGCAAATAAGGAAAAATGTTGACCTCTTATATTTCAGCGTAAACGTATAGCCTGCACACGAAATCAACTAAAATCAATATTCGTTCGAATCAGACTTGTGTGTTGCATCGATTTGATTTCTTAGAATCTTCGAACCGATTCAATGCTTTCTCTCGGTCCAACTTAACGCTTGCATCGATCTTACTCGATGCGTTCCTCGGGTCAACGAAACTCTTTGCATCGATCCGACTCGATGCATTCTCGGGTCAACATAACTCTTGTATCGATTCGCATCGATACTTAAATTGGGTCAACGTAACTCTTTGAGTCAATGACTTGGCATAATGTACCGTGCAGAGCGGGGCATTACAACAATAGCTTCCTTCACAAGCTTCAGTATTACTGCTTCTGGTAGCACAATCTCCATCCCAAGCTTCTCTATGTCTTCTAGCAGATGCTGGTCCTTTGTTAGAAACATAGCCATCGGGTACCTACTAAGCGCATCCGCAATGACATTATCCTTACCCGGATGGTACTGCAACTTGACACCAAAGTCCTTCATGAGCTCCAGCCATCGGCTCTGGCAAATGTTGAGCTTCTTCTGTGTAAAGACATACTTCAGACTTTTATGGTCTGTGTATATGTCTACCTTTTCGACGTATATGTAATGCTTCCAGAGCTTCAAGGCGAAGATGACCGCTGCTAGCTCCAGGTGATGCGTCGGGTAATTCTTTTCATGTTTCCGTAACTGCCGAGAAGCATAAGCAATTATTTCCATGCTGCTATAGCACACATCCCAATCCTTTACTGGAAGCGTCTGTAATCCCCCAAAATTTTGGAGAATTATTTTATTTATTTATAATTGGTTATATATGTTGTGTTGAATTATTTTTTATATTTTATAACAAGTTTGGAATTTTATTGTGTAATTTTCTTATACAGCAAAATTAGCAGCACAAATTCTACTATTAGTATTTCTTGCACAATCTCACTAAAAAAAAAAAAAAAAAAATATATATATATATATATATATATATTATATATATATATATATATATATATATATATATATGCAGCCACCTCCCGAAGCCCTAGCCTTCCCTTAACCCTAACCAGCACTCGATCCCCGCCTTAGGGCGACCCCCGGCCATCACAGTGCCACCGTAGGCGGCGGAACCTCGTCGGAGTTGCGCACGTACAGCCGGAATAGAGACAACAGCAGCGGCTGCAGTCGCAACAAAGGCAGCGATGAAGCCACCTTCGCGATGTCCTGTCTCCCTCGTTGCCCCACCGTTTCGTGTTTCAATTTTTCAGGTACGACCACAACCCATACGTCCATCAACCCCTTTATTTAATTTATATTTGTATGCTCTAGATTGCTCGAAAAACCGATGCGAACTTGAGAGAAAACTGTTCGAAAACAGAACATGTCGGGGTTCAAAACCCGAGATTAGAAGGCCGATTTCGATCGAACCATTAACCAAATTAAGGAACTAAATGAACAACTTCATAGACAACCTATAGGGCTCAAAAACCCTTCTTATAATTTTTGATTTCATTCGCTGTGCTTAGTTAAAATTGATTTCCAAATTTAGGAAAAACCATGAAAACAGTTTAGAAAACCTAAAAAAATTTGATACAACGTGCGTCCCGCCAATCCGGACGACGTGGTTGTGAACTGAAAGCATCGAAAGCTACGTATCGACGTCGTGGACGTGTGGGCTATGACGGAATTCAAATTGGTTGCGTATGCGCGACGAATTTGATGTGTATCCGTCAAAATTTCCCGTATCGGCCACTTTGTAAATTTTTTAATTACTTTGTGCATGTTCGCCGAATCGAGACGAAACTTGTGCCAGCAGGACCGTATTATTTTTTTGCTCATGTATGCCAAGTTTGGTCCGAATCTGAGAAGGTCGACCGGAACGCCTTTTTGGCGGGCCCGTGACCCGCTCCAACGGGCGAAATTGTGCACAGTCCACTTGAATCCAACTTTGGACATATGGATGGATTCATTTCCTCAAACCGGACCCATAGACATAGAGTTTGCCGACTTTAGAGACCGTAGATTCTGGCACGCATTTTGGTGCAAAATGGGTCCAACGGTGGACATCGTTTTGACCCAAAATTATGATTTTTCTCCTGTTCCAGAATTGGACTTTTGGACAAAATTTCTTAGACATATCTTATACTCCAAACACGTTCGTGGTGTTCATTTCAGCATCCGAGGACGTATGCGGGATTTGGCTTTCATCGCTTCAATATTCTGACAATTCGAGCTATTGGACGTCGTCCTTTTTGCACACAACCTCAGGCAAGTGTAATGCTCCAGTCCCAAAATACGTAGGACTAGGAACGTAGACATGCCAGCCGTATAATAAATATACGTAAGCTGTAAAATGCAGAAGAACCATAACTAATCTCATCCACACAAAATAATGAATAAAAAAATATCATATAATGATAATGAATTGTCTTGATACAATATGTTGGACGGAGACAAATCCACTACCAACAAGTAAAGAAAAAATACATAAGAAAAGAAATGATTTTGGCGAGCGAAGCGAAGATGATCCAAACGCAATCATCCTCGAAGAAATTGCGATGAACACGGCTAGAGCTAGAACACCTGCGAAAGATAAGACCACACACCTGGAGAGATAACCAGGTCCTCAGAGGGACGTAACAAGACACTAATATCATGCCATATAAACTGAATAAATATTGCTCAAATAATAAGTCAATTGAATTATGACATGGTCCAATACACACCTATTCAACTAGCGTACCATCCCCCCAACCAAACAAGGACATGAGATGGTAAACTAATTCACGATGACGTATCTTTCCATTCTATGAATCCAATATGGTATCCGGACCCCAACAAGGTTCAATACCTTCTCATCGAAGTAGTAAGCCACACCTACAACCAAACAAGGACAAGATGTGACGAACTAATCCGCGACAAGTTATTGTTCCAAGCCACGGTCAGATACAAGTACCCAAACCAAAAGTACTCGTACCTAACGGATAAAGGTGTCTAACCGTTCTAACTAAAATGTACTTAAGAACAATCCTTCCTACGCATGGGCCCTGGCTAAATAGGATCGGCGTAGTCCTTCCTTGGGGAACTAGAGGCCCAATCAATAATAGCATAACGTTCCGCAGAACGCCAGTGGCCGTCAGTAATCATGGGTCATCAACCCCGTAACTCCAGCGGAGCTTCCGGGTCACAAGGGAAAGTGCATCGAAGCCCATACGCTAAGGAATTGTCCTCTCCGCCCAATGCCTACTGTTGTATCCACAACAGTAAACCTCTATAACCGCTAAGTCAAACTAGCATGCAACATCTATTAGCGGTTAATCCTATCGTACGGCTTGTACGTACTGGTGGCCAACCAATCACGCACGTCCGTGTTCTACATGCGACACACAACTTCGTGGTACAATGTGTCAAGACCATGAATGCAACACACAAAGGTGGTCCCCTAAATCTAGGTTTAATGTATAAAAAAAAAATACATAGCAGGAAATATAACTGAACAGTAAGTTCTAACAGGTTATGCCATGTATCACAGTTTATTTTGCATAAAAAATAATGAATAATACATAAAATATGAGCTAAAATAAATAAATAACAAATGGTAAGGTGTCTTGCCTGGTAGGACGCCTGGTGTGCTGCGATGATCAAGGTGGCACGAAATGCGACTTCGATGCAACAACTATGTAAGGTGACCTCTGATGGTGGCACAGACAGTTCCATTGGTCGATAGGAGGAAGGACAGAATTGGCAGGAGGATAGGAAAGAGGGGTTGAGTTACAGACGGAAGAATAAGGAAAATTTTGACGAATAATAATAATATATGATTTTAGAAAACTAATTGTTTCACTTAACAAAATGCCTAAAATTGGCTTTTGAAAAAAACTAGAAAGAGTACAGAAGTACAAATTATTCTAGAAAGTATTGCTATGGAAGTCTGATCTGAGAGCGATCACTTTGTTCCTTGGACCATACGATGATGATGAAGAAAACTGCTTGAAGAAGACGAACAATCGGAAGAACTAAGTCACCGGAAAGGTATCGAGCAACGGCACTGATGGCACAGTCGAATGCTTTCTTGCTTTGCTTCACCCTGAAAATATGAGTTTTAATCTCAGAATCTTCTCTCCCTGTCTCTCTATTGATCTCTTGATGCATGATATGTAAAAATAAGTCTATTTATAGACTTAACCCTTTGTGCGTAAAAAGCAATAAAATTGGGTCTCTACGCTAGTAACTGTCACCCACGATCCAAATCATCCTCTACACATGTTGACACGTGTCCCATTACTTTAATAAAGTGGGGAGAGCACGTACACACGTTCCTCGATAAGTGTGACACAAAAGCTACGTAGGCAAACCACGTTCTCAAGTAGTCAGGAAAGATCGAGCGTAAAAATGACCCAAATATACTCCCAGCGTAAAGTGGCAAACTGGCGTAAAATAGCCCAAAATAAGCTTCCTGCGTAAAATGGCTAGAAAAATAGCCTTGAGTGTAAAAAGTAGCCCAAATAGACTTTAC
The DNA here is from genome assembly GCA_029216955.1 of Iris pallida. Taxonomy (NCBI): domain Eukaryota; kingdom Viridiplantae; phylum Streptophyta; class Magnoliopsida; order Asparagales; family Iridaceae; genus Iris; species Iris pallida. The sequence continues at coordinate 5,452,418 of JANAVB010040019.1, forward strand.
GTCCACAATAGCCTTGAGCGTAAAAGCTCGAATAACTATCGTACGTAAAAGAAGTAATTTTATTGAGCGTAAAATAGCCCTATCTGCACACTATACGACAAGTATTGGGTTTGGTGAAGAGATTTCCTCGGCTTCTGTGTAATCCTGCTGTTAGAAAATCATTGTGCCAGATCAAATCAGTTGCATTAAATGCGGCCTGACAGTCTGTCCCCCGACGTAAAGTTTAATGAATAGCCCTGGCGTAAAGTAGCTCGCGTAGATAGTAGCTCGCGTAGAGAGTAGCCTGCGTAAAGAGAAGCTTGCGTAAAGTTCTCAACTTCTTTGACTTAGTCCATAAAGCACTTTTACGCTCCTACAAGACCCCTTCAAAGTTTTCAAATATTTTCAAAATTTTGAAATACTTTGAACAAAAGCGTAAAATTCGGGATTTCAATAGTCAGGGTAGAATTCGGGATATCCAACGGTCATCCGCGTAAAAGTTGTGATATGCAACAGTCAGCGTAAAAGTCAGAAATTTGAACCGATTAAAAATTCTCTATAAATAGAGCTTTTCGAATAGGAATAAATCTTTACTTGTCTTTCGTAATCCGATCTTCTTTCACTCTTCTTCCTCCTTCATATTCTCGTTTCGATCCAAGAAGTCCGTCACCGACAGCAAGGACAAGAAGCCGTCGGTTCATCATCGGCCGACCGTACGAAAACTCCCATCCAATCATCCACGACGCCCCAACAGAGCAACCCCGCCGTGGCTCCGGCAATGAAGGGTAAAGCCCTAATTAATTTCGGCTATGAGTTCGTCGGAGAAGAAGAAGAAAACCCGAACTTTTAAATTTCACGCCCACGTCATACGTGTCAACGTAAACTAAAAAACAAAATATGCCCACGTTATACGTGTCAGCGTAAAGTTGAGAACATACGCTCACGTTTATATGTGCCAGCGTAAAATTAACAAAATATGCCCAGGTCTATACGTGCCAGCGTAAAATCTAAAATATGCTCATGTTTACACATGCTAGCGTAAAATTCACAATACGCTCACATCAACATGTGCCAGCGTAAAATTTAGAATACGCTCATGTTAACACATGCCAGCGTGAAATTCATAATACGCTCACATCAACATGTGCTAGCGTAAAATTTAGAATACGCTCATGTCAACACATGCCAGCGTAAAATTCACAATACACTCACTTCAACATGTACTAGCGTAAAATTTTATAAGTGAAAGACTTTGTGTAAATCAAAAGACCTTCTACACTTTAAAACCTTTATGTGTAAAAATTTAGACTAATTTATCTGCGTACAAATTTTAAATTAGATTTTCACTAACTTGATTTTTTTTTTGGCAGTGGATTTGCAAATTCACCCACTTGCAGAAGTATTTGGATCATCAGTTGGTATGGTGGGCTCAAATTATTTGGAGAATCTGTCTCATATGGAGTTTCTCCAATCGAATTCGGAGTACCCTGTAGAAAGAGCACAGTTGATAGCTGCCCAATGGGATAGAATGCTGCTATCCATGATTAATGGAGAACTGTTGATCTCGCTGGATGGCCAACAATTTGCAAAACCAGCTTTCTTATTTGGGGATGCAATAGACTGCAAGTCACAAACACACCCCAAGAAGGAGTCTTGGGTGTTCAAATCTGGAGATAGAGCCATGTATCTCCCTGACATGGATATAGATTATCCCCTGTCTGCATTCATCCATGCCACCCATCCTCGACAGATGTGTTGAATCTGACTCCCAGCAGTCACAGAAGACCAGGAAAGATCATTTTCAAGGGGAGAGAGCCAATGACATGGGCTACTACACCATTACTCCCAGTGGTGGTGTTGTTCCTTTCTCTGGTCTCTTGCCAGGATTTACTCCGAGTGAAGATTCGGCTTTAATCCAACCGGTGGAGACCCAGATGTTCGTCAATAAGTTCAAGGGCTGCGGTATTGTATCCCCAAACAAACCCTAGGCTACCTGGATGGTTGTCTCCATTTAACCAGAACTGGGTCCAGATTAGTGTTGGATCATGAAGAACTTCCAGACGGAGTTGAAAGACATCGGCCTGTATGAAGCAGTGGCCCCCTAGTCAGGGTATACCATCGAACAGTAACTTGTTCATGGCCCTGATGGAGATATATATAGTTTGACTGGAACTTTTGCGACCCCAAAAGGTGAAATAGGTCTCGCACTCCACGAGATGCAATTTATCTCGAAGCTGCCAATGGGGGAAGCCCCATATGAAGAATATGTTCCTCCAACCGGGAACTTGCTGAAATCAGGGAGAAAAACCCTCAATTGGTTGAGGTATATGAAGAGTTGATGTGCCACTACATGATTTGTACTACTATGCATGAGAGTGGATCTCATCTAGCATACATCAACAAGTGGACAACATACCTCTTTTCTATAAGGATAAATATCCAAAGATGATAAAGAAAGATTCCAGGAGAACAAAGCACCAACTATCAACACTGGTTCAACAATCCCTGCTGACAAAATACGGGATATGATGATCGGCTACAAATTCTCGAACAATATTTGTCCACCAGGACTGGGGAGTTCTCTGCTGGAACCGAAGCCTTGAGCTTCCTCAGATATGGCAGCCAGAAGATCTCCAAGAGAGCTTTGCTGGCAGGCTTCCTTTCTCTATGGCTAAGGAGATGGGTTGTACCAGGGACCGATACAGTTGATAGAATCCACCGAAGCATGCTATGGCCAGCGGTACGTTTGGTGTTTAAAGCTAGAATCAACCTGCTTTCAGCAATGGTTGCGTCGAGTAAACGCAGGTTTGAGGACTTTTGGTGAGGAGCTAATCAACAATGCTCCTCATCGAAACGTATTCCCTAAGGTAAAAATGCCCTACACTTACTTGATGGGCTGGCTGTTGCATCACAACTGTAACTTATTGCCACCAGGCACGGGAGATGATGTGGAGGTCTTCCTCCAAAAGTTTAGCAAAGCTACATGGATTGCCACGATAGTAGCAGATACCCGAATAGTCTTGAATTATTTTTATGGTTGGAACTTTTTCTGCACGAGGCCACAAGTTCCAGCCGACTGCTTCGGCGTTCAATTTGAAGATGAAGTTGAAGGAAGAGCTTTATTGTCAGCACCAGTCTTCTGGTGGCTACAGTACATCAGACCCTCCCATCTGATGTACAGAAATGAAGACAGTTGTGCATTCGAACCTATCTACCAAGTAGGTTCGCTCGCCAATTTGGATTGACCAGCTTCATGTTGGTAATCCCTCTACCAGTTTCTGTCACTATGGGAAACTGATTGATGGTGCAAGAGGTTGGAGATATTTACTACTGCCCGTACTGGTGCTAATTCAAAGTATCAACCGCTACCAGCACCACCGAGCTACGTTACTTCATACGTATGCTCACTTTTATGCTTCCATCCGCTCTTTCACCCATGGCTACATGAGAGGTAGTCTAAGAGGCCCAAAGAAGGGAATATTGAGGAGCCAATCAGGGTACCATCAGACTCCTGACGACACAGCTCTCCAGATCAGTATCTGGAAGTTATCCCTACGGGAGTTGGAAAAAAGCTGCAAAACCTCTCATTGGCAAGTCCCGTAAACAAAAACAACCAGTGCAGCTGTCAATCTTCCAGAGAAGACCCCGGAAAAGAAGAAGAAGACTACCATCAAAGGGCCTTCTAGACCAAGGGCCGCTACTCCAGAGATTGATATTCCAGTCGAGGAGCCGCAACATGTTGCATCTTCTTCATCTCATCCTGGAGAAGGGTCCTCGGCCTCCCAACCAGCAGTACCTGCAGTAGTCCTATCTCCGGGACGTCTCAGCTCGTCGCTTCATTTAACTTTGCCACAAAAGGCATAAGTTGTGGAGGACGTCGCCCCAGTACATACTGTTGATCAAGAGCCCATCCCATCCGATGAACCATCTATTAATTTTAATAATGAGGATTGGACTGGAGATTATGACGCGTACTTGGTACGTCCTACACATACTGCAGGTAAATATAATTTATACAAAATCCATACAAAACTATGATTTTGTATTTTAACTTATTTTGTTTAATTTTTGTAGGTGTTATCATTGCCCCAAAGCTTGTGGCTCCTCCTCCTCCTCAAGAAGATATTTATGAGGAAAATAAGGAATCTGAGGAGGAGACTTCTTCTTCTTCAGACGAAGATACTCAAGAAGAAGTACTACGAGAGCCCGAAGTGGAGATTCAGGAAGAATGTCCTTATCTCTGGAGGTACAACAAGAGCCAGAAATACAGGCTCAGCCAGAAATGTCCCTTCCTGCTGAGGGCAAGGATAAAGAAGAACTACAGTAGAACTTATTGTAGATGATGAAGTAGCTGCTGAGGAAGAGCTAGACTTTAATGAAGAATCAGTTGTAGAAGGATTCACTACAACTGAGATATTTGAAGAGTCTGCAAAGCCAGTAGCTGAAGAAGGTGATGAAGGCATAGTCAAATCATCAACTGAAGTTGGTGAAGTTGTAAATCATCTTCTGCTATTGCTACTGATCCAGTACAAGTTCCTGAAGAGATAATGCCTGAACCGGAGTCAACTGCCACAACTACCATTCCATCCACACTAATCACCGCCACTGAAACTCAAGTAGTTTCAGCTCCAGAAACGGCTGGAGTAACAAATGCTGAAGATACTATTCCTGAAGCTCCTGGGAACCAGTTGGCTATGGTAGCAGTGACAACAATGGCTTCATCTCTGCCTGCTACCAAGGCAACAGCATATGCTTCTAATCTTCAGAGAAGAGATTTGATAGACATCGCTGCAACGCCGAGCTCAAGTGCTGAAATAAATCTCTTAGTTGAGATTCATACTGAAACTTTTACAAGACTGGCATCTCTGATCAAGATGGTCTTGAATAAGGGCCTCAATTATGAAAGTTTGAAGGCATATATTTCTCTTACGATCAAAAATGTCGCTATGTTTAACGATGCAGCGAGAGCAGCGGCATTGGAGAAATCGTGTAGGGACTTAAACAGCCCATCAAAGAATATCTGAAGCTGTCAAGTGAAACCACTGAAAATCTTATCCAAGAGGAGTATGACGCTTTATCAGCTAAATATCTCGCTCGGGAGACAATTTTTAATAAAGCCCTCCATGAATACAGTACAAAGGTCGCCAAAGAAAAAGCTTTTTTGGCAGGAGCAAAGCCCGAGCTGGATAGCCAAAGAGAAGCCTATGAAACCTCAAATATGAGAATTCATCAACAAAATGATAAAATTTGAGAAGTTGAGGCTGAGTTGGCTCGTTTGAAGGCAGAGAGGGATCAGCTCATCACAGCTCGAGACCAGCAGCTTACACAAAGCTCGATCTTGGAAGAACAAGTCTTTGGAGCCGAATCTACTATCAGAACCCTTGACGAAGCCAAGGATCAGATGATAGTCACTTTTGCTGAACTTTCTCATATCTGCACTCATGAAGCTCGACGCTCCTTAGCTATTAAGAATGTATTGAGCTCTCGTGAAAAGCATCTAGCAGAGCTGCAGAAACTGCTAAAAGATTTATCTGCTCCACCTTAGGCAAATAAAGAGGTTTTGTAATCTTCTATCTTTTTTTATTTTTGTAATGTTTACAAGAAATGAATAAAATATTTATTGTGTGGCCCCTATCATTTATTTTGAAATTAAATAATAGGTATGAGATAGAAAACACTTATCAGACGTAATACGAACATGACAAGTTTTCTAAACTCAATAAATTATATCTATCCAGAGGTAATGTGGACATGATAGATAATGAATCTATTTTTCTGTTTAGAGTATACGACACTATCAGAGGTGATATGAGCGTGACAGATCATAACAACTCAAAGAAAAAATATATTAATACCTATTCAGAGGTCAAATAGACATGATAGATAGGAAAAAAAATTTAATATCTATTCAACGGTCATGAGAACATGATAAATAATAAAATTTTCTCTTTTTTTTTAATCAACTGGTAAGACAGAAGATCAAAATTTTCTTTTAGGAAGACAAATGATCAGCTTGGCCGAACATTGGTAGCTGGGGGATAAAGAAGAAATTCAAACATAATATTCTTCAAGAATTTGCCATTGATCGGCATCATAAGCAAATCTCTGTTAGGTTTAGACAACCTATATGCACCATTAGAGAAGACTGTCTCGACGACATAAGGGCCTTCCCATTTTGCTTGGAATTTTCCTTTGCTCTTATGAGTCATCACCATCGGTCTTTGAACTGCTAGAACTAGCTCACCGACTTTAAATATCCTCTTTCACTTTACGATTGAAAGTTCGAGATATACGGGCTTGATATAACTCAATGTGCTGTTGCGCTTGAAGACGCTTTTCATCCAATCCTTCAAGTTTTTGGAGTCGTAAGCGATCATTGTTCTCTGTAGTTAGCTCATTACCAATGGCTATTCTAAGAGATGGAATCTGGATTTCCAGTGGAAGAATAGCCTAACATCCGAAACTAGTAAAATGGTGTAAAACCAGTAGGAGTTTGGACTGTCGTTCTGTAAGTCCAAATATTCTCTAAGTTTCTCATTCTAATCACGTTTATTAGAAGAGACAAACTTTTTAAGAAGTTTAATGATCGTCTGGTTGAAAGCTTCGGCCAAACCATTAGCAGCTTGATTATAAGCCGATGAAGCCAAATTTTGAATCCGATTTTTATCACAGAACCGATAAAATGACTGACTGGCGAATTGTGGTCCATTGTCATGAATTATCTGTCGGGGAATCCTAAAACGATAAATGACTTGGTGTTTAATAAAACTAACCACATTTGATGTTTTTACTTCAACACGGGGAATCGCTTCTGCCTATTTAGAAAAGTAATCGATTATAGCCAGTATAAACCGATGTACCTTGACAGAAGGAGGGTTAATAGGACCAATAACATCCATGCCCCAGGCTTCGAAAGGCCAAAAAGCTGCTGTAGGATGTAAGAACTCCGATGGTTGATGAATAAAATCAGCATAAATCTGACATGCTTTACACCGTCTGGCATAATCTACAGCATCTGCTATCATGGATGGCCAATAATACCCTATTCTTCGAATGCGGTCCTGTAATTTTGGACCAGGTTGATGGGCACCACAGACACCATCATGAGCTTCACGAAGGTTTTCTTAGCTTCACTCTCTGAGAGACAATGTAGCAAAAGTCCGTCATATGAACGATGATATAACATATGTAAAGAAGAATCATAGTAAAATCGAAATGATAGTCTCTTGATTGATGCAGCTTCCTTCGGATCTTCAAGTAAAATCCCATGAACCGCATAATGAATGGACTTCTCCAATTCTTCTGCTGGAAACTTGATTATGTAATATAACTCTGTTCAATATACAAGTTATTCTTTACAAGAAACAAGTCTCGATCCAACAAAGTGATGGTATTTTGTCTTCTAATTGGAACAACTAAGTCTGCAGCTAAACTAGCAAGAGCATTAGCTTCCAAATATTGAGAACGTAGTACGAATTCGATAAAGAATCCTTTGAATGAAAGGACCAATTCAATTACCACTTGATGAAAAGGAATGAGGTCAGGATTTCTGACTTCATATGTCCCTCTAACCTGATTAACAATCAGTTGAGAATCTCCATAAGCATCCAGAAACTCGATGTCCAATTGTTATGCTACTTGGAGACCAATCAGCAGAGCATTATATTCTGCCACATTGTTGGAGCATGGCTCATTGAGAGAATAAGCACGGTATATGACCATTTTGTCAGGAGAAACCAAGATGATTCCTACTCCAGAGACAATATTGCCTTTAGGTCCGACCCGTGATGCTCCATCAAAATATAGTTGTCAAATATCATTTTTCAAAGTCATGTTGCAATCCACGACTTCATCTGGAATATCCTCATAAGTTTCGATGTCTCAGGTATAGGGTGAGCTGCTAAGAAATCAGCTAAAGCTTGACCCTTCACTGATTTTTGAGACACATAGACCATATCATAAGGAGTGAGCAACATCGCCTAGGTGGCTAACCTGGAGTTAAGAATGCTCGATTTTTTCATCAATACCCGAATAGGATTTATTCTGGAGATGACATGGATAGTCTGTCCTGATACATAATGTCTTGTCTTTGAACAGCAAAAACTAAGGCCAGACATGTTTTTCCACAGGAGTGTACCTGTGTTCAGCTCCGACCATCATTCGGCTAAGATAATAAATTGCTTGTTCATGACCCATATCACTTTTTTGTGCAAGAAGAGCACCAAGTTAATGATCCAAAAAGCTCGAATAGATAACAAAAATGGTCTCCCTACCACTGGAGGTACCAGAACAGGTGGATTTGTAAGGTATTGCTTGATGTCATTGAAGGCTTTCTGACATGCTTCATACCAGACAAATGATACACCTTCTTTAATAGACGGAAGAAAGGTTGACATCTCCCAGAAAGATTGGATATAAATCTTCTGATATAAGCAATGCGACCTTGGAAGCCACGGAGTTCTTTTAAATTACGTGGAGGACGTATTTCTAGAATTGCTTTAATTTTATCAGGATCAATATGGATACCATGAGAAGTGAAGACAAATCCCAAAAATTTGCCACTGGACACCCCTAAGAAAGGCTTAGTAGGATTCATCTTCAATTGATGTTGGCACATCAACTCGAATACCATCTTTAAGTCTTGAATATGATCATCTTTTAATCTACTTTTGACAGCAATGTCATCTACATAATATTCAACAGTCTTCCGTAGATGTTTTGAAAAATATTGCTCATAGCCCGTTGATACGTAGCACCGGCATTTTTCAGACCAAACGGCATGACCGTATAACAGTAAACCCAAGGGGTGTACGGAAAGCGGTGTGTTTTTTATCTCCTGGATGCATCTTAATTGATTGTATCCTGAAAATCCGTCCATGAAAGACATGCGTTCAAAACCACATGTATTGTCTATCATGACATCGGTAATTGGAAGTGGAAATTCGTCCTTTGGACAGCTGCATTAAGATCCCAAAAATCTATGCAAACTCGGACTTTTCTGTTCTTCTTCATAACATAAACAATGTTGGCTACCCATTCTGGGTGTTGTTCTTCATGAACAAAGCCACATGCGATCAGCTTTTTGACTTCTGCTTCAATTACATCCTTCATGTCTGGTCGAAAATGCCATTGCTGTTGTTTTACAGGCTTGGCATTAGAAAGAATATTAAGTTTATGAGTAGTAACTTAGGATCTAGATCCGGCATATCCTCATAACTCCATACAAAGATATCAATATATTCTTTAATTAGTTTTATCAACTCTTCCTTTTCATCTTCGGAAAGGTTTTTACTGAATATTGGCTTGGACGTTTCGTCTCCAACATCAATCTGGACAATCTCATCCTCTGTAGGTGGTTGTCGTTGTTCAAAACGAAGCTTCTATTGAGTGTCCATTTGCTGTGCCCAAGGGTCATTCTCAAATGGTTCAGATTCACCATCAGTTTGAACCATGTTGACTGAGAAGACACATTCAGATTCATCATAATAGTCTCCTTCAGAATATGAGGATTGTAAAAAACTGGAAGAACATTCTTCCATATTTTTTTTGTACATGGGGGGTGTATCTGATTCGATAAATTGAATTCTTCCGAATCTGAGGATTGTAAAGAACTGGAAGAGAATTCTTCTTGTATATCCTCGTTAAACATGTGAGACAGATCGTATCCTAACCCATGCTAAGTTTTCTGGTAAAACGGATCACCACATAATGGTAATCGTCTACCCTTGCCTTGATTGAGACCTTATATAGTCTTCAAATCATATCCCATATTCTGGATAATCTTGAGAGATTGTTGACTATATTTGTCAATTCAGATTCTTCCTTTATCTTTATCTCTGAGATCATCTGTCTGAGTAACATAAATATTTTTAGCCAGGCCAAACATAATTTGACGCTTTTTTCTTATTAGACGAAACCACAAAACAGGATTCTTCGTGACATCTATAAGTTATACAAGCTTGTGATAAAAGTGGCTACAGGAAGAAGATAGGGAGAAGATGTTAGGAACCTTTGAGCATAAGGTCCAACATCAATATGAGAAGGAAAGGAATTTTCTTTATGATCAATATATAGGGTTTCCTCTGTACTTATGTTATTTTTATATTGATGACTTTGATCATCAGAAGATAAAGTCATTCTCTCAAAAATTTGACAGCCATATACTCCAAAAGGAAATCTTCATTGATATTAGAAAGTACAGAATGATCAATATTACATCATTTACAATTTGACTGCTATGCTTCGGATTGATCATCAGCGGACCATCATCTGTCTTTTACGTGGTCTTGCCAAGGTTGATGATCAGTGGTGGTTCTGGATCATTCGTACGAGAAGTACGTCCCTTGACTTTGATCATGAGAGGTTGAACTTGGCTTTTAGCAGGAATACTCACTGATTCCTTAGACGAAGCTCGAGTTCTTCCTTTGACCATGATCATCAGAGGTTGGTCATTGACAGATTGGGGTTGGATCTGACCTTTGACTTTAATCTTCAAAGGTTGCTCTTTGGAGGAACTTTATTGACAGATTGATCTTCAGGCGGTGATCGATCTTCAGCCATATCTGATATCTCTTTCACATGCTCTTGTTTGTAGTATTGAGTCAGAAAAAATAGGCTTCAACACCCTTGAAAGGATTGATATCAGCAAACTCAGTCTTCACAACCCCTTGGGAATCCACATATTTAAAGCATTGGTGGAGAGTTGAAGGTACGATGTTATGCTCATGTATCCACGGTCTTCCAAGAAGGATGTTTAAGATACATCTGAATTGATAACATAAAATGTTGCCATAGTTCGAAGATCACCAATCTGAATCTTCAGACGAATCTTCTCCAGTGGTTTACTCTTTCTAGAGTTGAAACCAACTATTGTTGTACTAGTGTAAGTCAGATCACTAGTAGGGATCCTCAAGGGTCGTAGCATACTCTGAAGAATAATGCTAATAGAAGACCCAAGATCAATATAAATTCTGTCAATTTTAGTAGATTCAATATACCCAGTGTAGCACAGAGGCCTGTCATGTTTGTTATGCTTCAGCAGCATATCTTCTTATGTGAAGGTAATATTAGGAATTGCTTCCATCACACTATGACATTGTGGACAAGACACTGGTATATTGTCAGGAGTCTTGAGTTGAGGTAAGCATGAATCTGCTTGTAGCAAAGCTTCACTCAAAGTTTCGCGACTTTCTTTCAAAAGGCGAAGCAGCTCGAAGATCGAAAGTATAGCCGGAGTATTAGCTAACTGGGCTAGGATATCAAATTTGTAGGGCTTCATCACCACCCCTTGATTGGAAGTAGATTTCAACGGGACATCAAAGCACATGCTTTCTGTTTTCCCTTTTCAACCACAGATGGTTTAGCAAAAATAGGAGATGATTGAGCTGGTATTATTTCAACAACGTCCTCTACTTCTTTGGAAGATCCCTCATAATCTTTATGGTATTCTTTCCCAGATCTTGTACCAGCAAAAGTTTTTTCTTCAGACTCAGGAGAATGAAGTACCATATTGCAGGTTTTAGTCTTCTTTCCTTTAGCCTTCTTCTTTCGAAGATTTTTATGAGGAGCCTCAAAACCCAATCCAAGAGTAGATTTTTGACTTTGAAGTTTTAAAGGAAGTCATATTCCTATCAAAAACCTTTCGCCTTTTGAAAGTCATAGCCTATCTTTTTCATAAGATGGAATGATTGCCGACTATACAAATGAGTAGGTAGCGGACTTTTAATAGATGATTCAACAGAGGAAGAAGAAGCAGAGACCTCTGTAGCCACTGAGAAAAAGGATTTGGGACATGAGGAAAAATCCCGACAGGAGCTTTCTCATAAGCAGCAAAGACTTGTTGTGCCCTGTATAAGGGGACACTATTCATAGCTAACCACTGCTGATGATGAGTTGAGTTTGGTAGGAGGAGCCAAACTTGGAGGGCATATATTCAAACCCCTCAATCTATCCTCCAAGGGAATGCAATCCCATAAATGATCCAAATCATCATGGTTTAGGATTAAAATATGAGAAATCATGTGCTGTTTTGGACTTTTTTACCTTCTTGGATGTTGAAGTCTTACCTTCATCTTCTATTTCAGGTACTAAATCAGGATGTACCCACATAATTTCACCATTTTTCAGTGTAAGAGGCAAAAGTCCTTTATTTTGCTCTCTGGCAGGCGGAATATTCACAATCTTCATCGTCGCCTTTGGAATTGGGATAATTCCATCTGGGACTTGCTGTGGAGGAAAACCTCCAAATTGAAGAGAAAACCATATTGGTTGTAACCGTAACCGTATGCTCATCGTTGGTTAAAACGATGGCATTAGCATTTATCAGCTCCTGGATTTTCTTATTCAAGATATAAGAAGCCTTGGTAGGATGATTTATGTATCTGTGATAGATACAATACTTGGGATTGTCGGTCATTTACCTCGTTAGGCCTTTTTGGCTCTAGAATCTGGAGTTTGTCGCTCTTAACCAGACATTGTAATATCCTTGGGATATCACTGTCATCGAAAGAGTATTCTTCTTTTGGCTTGGAAGACTCTTGATTATTCGGCATCGTTTTGGGTTTTGAAAGATTAACCACAAGGGTTCCTTCCCTTTCCCATTACGGTTGTCGGAATTATTACCAGAAGAGCCTTTCTTTCCTTTATCCTCTGAGGCAAAGATCATCCCGTGTTCACGAGCCAACCTACCATTGGTCTCGGCAGAAACTACTGCTATAATAATGAGGCCCAATCTGTGAATTGGGAACCCGTGAAGACAGCAATGGATGGTCGCAGATTCATTTTGCACGTATCAATCAATGCTGAATCTGGTATTCCAGGAGGCATCTTCAAGGTTGCCTGTCGGAAGCGTTCGATGAACGTCCGAGTATCTCCTTCTTCTTTTGTTTGATTTCTATAAAGGAGGACATGCATGTCTATGCCTCCTTCATAGAAGCGGGAGAGAAACATTACTTTAAATTTGTCAAAAGACGAAATACAATTGTCGGGTAGACTATGATACCAATCGTAGGCTGAACCAGTCAGACACCCGATGAAAACTTGAGTGAGAAGAGCATTATTCTTCTGTAGATGTACAGTCATAATATCAAAGTAATTGATATACTGACTAGGAGAAGCCTTTCCATCAAATAACATCATTGATTATGGCTTGAATTTTGGAGGAAAGGGCACATCATTCCAATGAGGAGGATAAGGTTATTTAATCCCTAACCTCTGGAGCTGATCCTTGTGCTTCAGAACTTCAAACTGTGCTTTGAGCTCATGTACTGCTTGAATAGCTTCACTAGTTTGAGGAAGCACATTCGATTGAATAGTTGTTAGATGTACCGTAACTCCCACCGGAGGTGGCACATCTTCTGGAATAATAGGATCTGGAGATGCAGAATTTTGATTGACAGCAGGCTCTTGATTATTCAAAGGTATACACCCTTTGACTATCTTGAGTTTGTGCTGCTACCTGTACCGGTGTTACTACTGTCGGCTGAGCAGCTTGCTGAGTCATTATTATTTGATGCATACTTTGTATCATGGTAAGCATGTCTTTCAATGATTGCTCAACGGCAGAGAGACGTTGTTCTGTATTAGCAGATGACGTCTCCGGTTCATCTCCAATAGCATAGGATTCAACCTCTCTTGAAGATACAGAGGGATTGGTATAGAGGTTAAATCGACACTATCAGTTTCAGACTCAAAAGACTGAGTACCCCCAGCTTCTGAATCAGAAGTCTGCAACTGTCTTTGTTTCTTGATCGAGAATTCTGATATACACCTTCAAAGGAATCAAGAAGTCTGTTGAACTGTTATTGACCAGGAGTCTGGACGAGTTGCGTCTTGGACGTCGTCTTCTGTTGGTATGAGATGCCATATTGACTGACGCATAAACTGTCACGACCCGCACCCACCGTGAGGGTACGAGTACGTAACAACGCCCAGCCTACGCCGCAGTGTCGGCGGTGGTAGAACGCTGTTCTAGATCATGAACTATAACTAACATATATGAATACTCTCCATAAGGAGGCCAATACAGAGGTACAACTCAATCACAATCTAAGGTAGAATGATAAAGATAGATAAACATAAAATCCAAAAGAGATACAGGAGATAGAAGTCTAAGTGTCTAAGATACTAATCCCAGAAATACATCTCAAAACTCAAATACAGTAATCCATAAGTAAATACAACTCCAGACAAAATGAAATAACTATGAACAAAACCCTAGCTATCTATACAACCTCTACTGTGTCTCCTCTAGGCTAGCAGACTACCTCCAGGCTATCTGTAAAATTTATCAACAGGTCCAGTCAGGACAGGAGCGAGCACAATACATCTCACGCAGATCATAATAGGTTAGATAATATAAACATGCAAGAGAGTACGATACATAAAACTGAAAGAAAGTACATGATGTAAACAGAGAGAGAACTGTAATAGAAATATCTACTATAAGTAGAGAGCTACCAGTGACTAGTGATTTAGAGTACAAAGTCGACATGTGAACGGATGGATTTGCACATGACTATACTAAAGAGGCGCACTTGGCTATACTACTTTGGAATTGTTCACATGGATTTATACTCCTACCCCAATCAATACACAAGGATCCAAACAAGTTATGTTACGTACATGGTTTTCACATGAAGCCCATAAATGGATGCACATGAAGTACATGAGGGCTCATACATGAGTGCACATGAAGTTCACATGAGGGGCCCAAAAATGGGTGCACATAAAATTCACATGAAGGCTCATAAATGAGTGCACATGCAATATAGGTTATACATGAGATACATGGTAAACATGACCGATTCATGAGAGCACATAAGAGTACAACGAGCATGCATGAACGAGCATGAAGAACATGAGAAACATGAATAACATGAGAGCAAGAAATACATGATGTACACGAAATACATGACATAATGTATCCGATACTCCCGAAGGGGATAACATCTCAATGTAGGGATCCATATAGTACCAATTCGTGATAATATCATGACGTATCAAATAAGGTAAACTAGAGCAGGAATATAATTCTAAGCAAGTTATGAAATGATCAGAGAATATACTCGCCTGATATCTGAATGTCCAAGGTAAAGATACTGTCCGAGGAGAGGTATCTGGCTCCGAATTAGAACATCACAAGTCACAACATGTCCAGAAGGGTAATATAAAGCACTACAATGCATTCTACATGAATCCAGGTCAAACTAGGCCAAGTCAACCCTTTGTCAACTCTGGTCAACTGTACTAGTCAAACTAGGTCAAACTAGGTCATGTCCTAACCCAGCAAGTCTACTAGGCCTAACCAAGACTATCCTAGCAAGCACACATCAATACAAGGCTATACAAGCCAACATACACCCAACTCTATATAGCATGCAATTATTCAATACTCAAATAGGCAAGAATTCACATTGGATATACACTAGGTAATCTATTACTTTAAACTATATATGTCTACATATATACATATGCATATATTGGTATTCATTAGGTCTATAATCATGGCATTTCAAATGGTTATATAAACTTATATATTACAACACAATATGCTAACATATAATATATACATACATAGCTAAGTTAACTGTATTCATAAATACTGATTTAAGAGGCTATGTGTGTGTATGTGAACATGGCAAAAGGGCAAGTAAGGGTTAAATGGGCATACATAGTGTATACATATCAAAGAGTGTCAAAGTGTAAGTGAACAAAGTGTCAAGTGTGATAGTGTCTACATAGTGTAAGGGGTACTGAGGTAATATCGGATTTGTGTTAACATAGAACATTATATCTCATTAACTTGTATATTGCATACATTACATCTATTATTACATTACATTCATGCTTGCATCATTCATCATTCATTTATTCTCTTGCACAACTATATGCACCATACATTACATACTATAGAACCTACATTCATTACAAGCCAACTTATACATGCTTACATTAGATAGGATACTTACACCTCATACATCATTTATTTAAACATTTACTCATGCTTGTATTCTCTATTTACATTACAATTTATATACATTAACATGGGTTAAAAACAAATAGATATATTACACACAAGGGTGCACAAAATGCATATGCAGAATAGTAACTCCTACTAATAATCAATACTGTACCATCTCAGCATGAATTAAAATCTAGGATAAAGTATGTTATAGATCTATGTGTTAGCTTTCCGAAACTTCAAAGGATCGTGTTTTCGTTTCCGGAAACTCCCGGAATCGTAAAAACACCGAGAACACGTTTGTCTTTCGTACAGCTGACACTCAAATAATTCTCTAGAAAGTTACAAAAAGAATTAGGCCTATTAATATATGTTTTTGGAAATCTAACTTCAATACGCTTCTTTTAAAAAAACGGGAGATTAAACCGAGTTTTGAGGTAGAAGTTATGACATTTCTAAGTTAGGGCTGAAATTAAAAACGTGGATAAAAATTATGACGGATTTGGGTAGTTTGAGACAAAAGAACACAAGTATATAACATAATATATCAAGAACTCTCTCTCACTAATATTATATATGAGACACTATAGAACACATATCCAATACAAAATATGAGATTAAACATGTAATAATTCATACAAAACAACACATAGTGTGTCCAAATTTGGGTTTTCCCACATGGACACAACTACAAACAAATGACACTCCTATGACCTCCAATGGACACGAAATGGACACAATTGAGATACAACCATGGGGGTCATTCCTATGGGTTCAAAATAGACCTATATTCATGAGTAAATGAAAAGAAGAAGGGATTTATACCTCCCGGTAGTAGATCGAATCGAAGAAAAACCTTCCGGAGCGACACCGACACGTAGAGATTCCAAAAGGACACGAACGAGCTCCGAATCCTCCAAACTTGGGTAGCTTCCTCCTTGGCTAGAATGGAGAAGGAAAGAGAAGATTTGGTGGCAAAATGGAAGTATTTGGTGGAGAAATTGCTAGGGATTGCTCTCTAGAAATTTGGGGAAAATAAGAGAGAGTGTGGATGAGAATAATGAAATGAACTTGAGCCTATCCTCTCCCAAAGTGGCTGGCCATATGGGGCTATTTGTCCTATTATGGTAAGGTCCAAAATGCCCCCACTAACCTATATGAGTATTAGGAAAGGGCTAATGGTTGGGGCTAATTAGTCATTCTAAAGTCTCTAATCACACTAACTATATCCATAATAATTAGTCTAACCTCTAACTAAAATATTTCTATCATGTGGACTAAAATTAATATCATGTGGGCCATGCCTAACTAGTGTGTGGGTCCCACTAGAGTCAAACTACCCCCGGGTCCCCGTTTCAAGTCGGATTGAGTTGAAATTCGAACCCGACTAATAACCCCAAACAATATCATAAATAATAAAATAAATTTCAACCCCAAATAAATCAATAATAAAATAAATTTTAAAATATTCAAAAATATAAAATGATAAAAATCCCCTGTTTCTGAAAACGGGGGTGACAAATCTATCCACCTTAAAAAAATTTCGTCCTCGAAATTAAAACAAAGCAATCACAGGAAACACATGAAAAAACAATCTCATTCAAATACTTTTCAAAAAAAATCAGCAATAAAAAAATCTCTTTGAGGCACATCAAACATTTGAAAAAAAACTGATAGTGTCCGATATGGACACAAAACCATCACAAAATCACACCTATCAAAGGTCAAAATCAACAATCACCAACGCAATAAATATCAAAATAATTCAAAGAGGTAAAAATAAAATATCCTTAGGGCAGAATGACATTAAATATTTTAGTCACATGGTAGGCTCTAGGTCAAACAGTCTCTAGGGTTTCACTAGCAAAATATCAAAATCACAAGTCATGATTTTAAATAGTTTTAAAATGATTTAAAAATTACCAAAATTATATCATAATTTAAATGTCAATCAATAAATGATTAAAATTACAAAATTTCAAAATTACCTCATTTTAGAGAACTGGGTGTACAAGTCTACCCACCTTAGAAAAATTTATCCTCAAAATTAAAAATTCATACTCCTTCTAGGTCAAACCCACACAATCAAAGTCTCAGAACTAAACAATCATACGATTTAAAAGGATGACATACAGGGTCATGGCATACGGTGGTAGTGAAAGTCTCATCTAGGTATACTAGTCATGCTAAACCAAAACGGTTCATATGGTATCAAAACACACAAGCAATCTAGGGTGCTAAACTAGAAAAAGATACTGAAATAACAATCATCAAGACTGTAAGGCAGTCTACCATCATATAAAAACTGGTACTTATCAAAATAAATAAAAGTTAACTACCATTTACTAATAAGGGGTACTATTCAAGAAAATCAAAATCAAAAGTTAAAGAATGAAAGCCAATGCATGAAAATTCAATCACAATATATTATATATATAGCGTTAGAGAGGGAAAAGCTAGCATTATGTACAAGTTATGTAGTTCGTGTGTGTATGGGTGTATGTGTATTCATATGGTTAGATAATAGGCGTGTGTATGTGATTACATGAAAGTGCATAGGAGGATGTGGGATTTCAAACAATAACTATCAAGTTACACTAATCATGGCATATTGGTTAAACAATCTACAATACACAACTCATTTGCTCATAACATGCATGGCTAACCATGTATATATGTATATAAAGAGGTAGAGATTTAGTTATGTATGTATATACATTATAACATGTATGCCTAAGCTCTATATTTATATATATCTATAGATATATATCATGACATAGAGAGAAGAGTTAGGTTACCTGACAGGGTATTATAAGTTAGGGTGTGTGTGTCCTTGTACAGGGTTATAGCTTAGTATTGAAGGTTAAACCCAGTTTTATTCCATTTACATACAAAATCTGAAAATAAGCTAACATTTAAACCAGTGTATATTAACATAACACAATTTCAAAATTTAGGAGTTTGAAACATCACAACTAATCTCAATGCTCCCAATACATCCTAATGATAGAAATGAACCCTAATATACTATCAATACATTTATCTACGCATACAGTTCAATATTACATGTTAAATCTGAAATTGAACTAAACATGGAAGTCAATGTAAAAATGTTAACATGTATCAGTTTTAAGGATTTTGGAGAATTTGTACATCAAAACTAACTCAATGTTTATCACACCTAACATGTAAGAATATGGAACCTAAATTTATATCCCACAACAACAATGTACACAGCTCTAAATATTACATTTAAAACAATTAATTTGAACTAACATTTAAAATCCCGTATTAATTAATATGCCACAGTCTCAGATTTGACAAATTTAAACACAAAACCAACCAAAATTTTTTTTGAATTGAAACCCTACGTATAACATACATGTGCAGTTATAAATAAAACTATTACATGAAATTTTATATTTAAATTACGAGTTAAGCTAGGAAAAGCAGAGAATCGAAAATATTGGGATTTTGAAAATTTAACATTAACGACATATTATATGTATTCAGATAGGTGAAAATCACTGTAGCATGCATAGTGTCAAAAGTGTCCACTATATATATCATATATATTCTCATGTCCCAATATAAAATTTTAATTCTACGTTAAGACCAATAATTAGATTCCTACCAAGGTTGCAAGCAGGTGATTGACGTAATCAAGACAGTATTATTATTATTTATACAAGAATATAGCAAGAAAGAAATAACGATAAAATCTGTTTTTGCTTATCTGTTTAAAAGAAAACCCATTTTGAAACCCAGAGCTAAATTTTCAAATCCAGATAAAGTCTAGCAAAATCATCGATTCATTGTATTAAGAATTTCATAGTAGAAGTTACACAAAGTTTATAAAAACAGCTAAAGTTACTTCTAAGTTAAATAAATGAGAACACACAAAACAAACAAATAACAATTCTCTCTTTCTTTCTTTTTTTTCTTTTTTTTTTGAAGGATTGAAACAAAGTGAGAAAACATGTTCAAAATATTTAAGGTACAATCTGATAATCATATGCGTCTTGAAATTATGTGTCAGAATTCTGCCCGCCAATAAGCATCTGCAAAACGAGATCCATAATAAGGCACCCTAAATCATGTTATCTAAATTCTTCCTACCACGCCACCCGTACTGCAAAAAATCTAAATTTTCTAACTAGATAAGTATAGCTATATCAGGCTCTACGTCCTTGTCATGCTAGCAAATTGACTGTATAATTCTAATTCCATAATAAATAGACTTTTACCTTCTCACTGTCCTTATCAAGTATTATCAGGTTATACCTTAATTCCAAAAAAATGTACATATACATATAAATACAAACTCAAATTCAACAACTAACATCAAGATTCAAAATTCAACAATAATCCATCAAAAATCATAAAAATACAGACTCAAATTCACCACTATCATCAAGATTCAATTCAATAATAATCCATCAAAAATCATAAAAGACTCAAATTCAACCACTAACATCAATTCGAAATTCAACAATAATCCATCAAAAATCAGTTCAATAACAGAAGTAAAGGAAATCAAATCAGGGAAAAATAGATTTCAAATCGAAGTTAAATAAGATTTCAAGGGTCGTCCCAGAATCTCTCAAAAAATCCTAACTGTGATTAGTACCTCAAAAAATATATCCTAATTCTACTGCAGGCTGTAGTGTACTCTAATTCGAATACCACTACAAAAACTCGACCTGCATGGGCCACCACTAAAAACGTGTCACGACCCGCACCCACCGTGTAGAGTACGAGTACGTTCAACGCCCACCTACGCCGCAGTGTCGGCGGTAGAACGCTGTTCTAGGTCATGAACTATAACTAACATAATATGAATACTCTCCATAAGGAGGCCAATACAGAGGTACAACTCAATCACAATCTAAGTGAATGAAAGATAGATAAACAGAAATCCAAAAGAGATACAGAGATAGGTCTAAGTGTCTAAGATACATAATCCCAGAAATACATCTCAAAACTCAAATACAGTAATCCACAAGTAAATACAACTCCAGACAAATGAAATAACTATGAACAAAACCCTAGATATCTATACAACCTCTACTGTGTCTCCTCTCGGCAGCAGACATCCTCCAGGCTATCTGTAAAATTTATCAACAGGTCCATCAGGACAGGATCACGAGCACAATACATCTCACGCAGATCATAACAGGTTAGATAATAAATGCAAGAGATACGATATATAAAACTGAAAGAAAGTACATGATGTAAACAGAGAGAACTGTAATAGAATATCTACTATAAGTAGAGAGCTACCAGTGACTAGTGATTTAGAGTACAAAGTCGATATGTGACGGATGGATTTGCACATGACTATACTAAGAGACGCACATGGCTTACTACTTTGAAATTGTTCACATGGCTATTTATACTCCCCCATACCCCAATCAATACACAAGGATCCAAACAAGTTATGTTACGTACATGGTTTTCACATGAGCCCATAAATGGGTGCACATGAAGTATACATGAGTGCTTATACATGAGTGCACATGAAGTTCACATGGGGGCCCAAAATGGTGCACATGAAATTCACATGAGGCTCATAAATGAGTGCACATGCAATATAGGTTATACATGATACATGGGAAACATGACCGATTTATGAGAGCACATAAGAGTACACGGGCATGCATGAACGAGCATGAAGCACATGAAACATGAATAACTGAGAGCAAGGAATACATGATGTACACGAAACACATGACATAATGTATCCAATGCTCCCGAAGGGGATAACATCTCAATGTAGGATCCATATATACCAATCTGTGATAATATCGTGACAGCATCAAATAAGGTAAACTAGAGCAGGAATATAATTCTAACAAGTTATGAATGATCAGAGAATATACTTGCATGTATCTGAATGTCCAAGGTAAAGATACTGTCCGAGGAGAGTGCTTCTCCTAATTAGAACCACAATAACAACAGTCCAGAAGGGTATATAAGCACTACAATACATTCTACATGAATCTAGGTCAAACTAGGCCAAAGTTAACCCTTGGTCACTCTGGTCAACTGCACTAGTCAAACTAGGTCATGTCCTAACCCGCAAGTCTTACTAGGCCTAACCAAGACTACCTAGCAAGCACACATCAATACAAGGCTATACAGCCAACATACACCCAACTCTATATAACATGCAATTATTTAATACTCAAATAGGCAAGAATTCACATTGGATATACACTAGTATCTATTACTTTAAACATATATGTCTACACATATACACATGCATATATGGTATTCAACATTAGGTCTATAATCATGGCATTTAAATGGTTATATAAACTTATATATTACAACACAATATGCTAACATATATATAATATACATACATTGCTAAGTTAACTGTATTCATAAATACTTTTAAGAGGCATGTGTGTGTATGAACATGGCAAAGGGCAAGTAAGGGTTAAATGGGCATACATAGTGTATACATATCAAAGAGTGTCAAAGTGTAAGTGAACAAAGTGTCAAGTGTGATAGTGTCTACATAGTGTAAGGGGTACATGAGGTAATATAGGATTTGTGTTAACATAGAACATTACCTCATTAACTTGTATATTGTATACATTATATTACATTACATTCATGCTTGCATTCATCTCATTTATTTATTCTCTTGCACAACTATATGCACCTACATTACATACTATAGAACCTACATATTCATTACAAGCCATACTTATACATGCTTACATTAGATAGGATACTTACACCCTACATCATTTAAATATTTACTGATGCTTGCATCTCTATTTAATTACATAATTTATATACATTAACATGGGTTAAAAACAATAGAACATTATTTACACACAAGGTGCACAAAATGCATATGCCGATAGTAACTCCTACTAATATCATACTGTACATCTCAGTATGAATTAAAATCTAGGATTAAATAGTTATATATCTATGTGTTAGCTTTCCGAAACTTCAACGGATCGCATTTTCGTTTCCGAAACTCCCGAAATCGCGAAAACACCGAAACGCGTTTGTCTTTCGTACAGCTGACACTCAAAATAATTCTCTAGAAGTTACAGAAAGAATTAGGCCTATTAATATATGTTTTGGAAATCTAACTTTAATACGCTTCTTTTAAAAAAACGGAAGATTAAACCGAGCTTTGAGCTAGAAGTTATGACATTTCTAAGTTAGGGCTGAAATTAAAAACGTGATAAAATCATGACGGATTTGGGTAGTTTGAGATAAAGAACACAAGTATATAACATAATATATCAAGAACTCACTCTCTACACTAATATATATATGAGACACTATAGAACCATATCCAATACAATAATTAAACATGTAATAATTCATTCATACATAACAACACATAGTGTGTCCAATTTGGGTTTTCCCCACTGGACACAACCCACACACAAATGACACTCCTATGACCTCCAAATGGACACAAATATACACAAATAGAGATACAACCATGTGGGTCATTCCTATGGTTCAAAAGACCTATATTCATGAGGAAATGAAAAGAAGAAGGGATTTAACCTCTCGGTAGATCGAATCGAAGAAAAACCTTCCCGGAGCGACACCGACACGTATATTCCAAAGGACACGAACGAGCTCCGAATCCTCCCAAACTTGGGTACTTCCTCCTTGGCTAGAATGGAGAGAAAAAAAAAGAAGATTTGGTAGCAAATGAAAGGATTTGGTGGAGAAATTGCTAGAGATTGCTCTCTAAAATTTGGGGAAGAATAGAAGAGAGTGTGGATGATAATAATGAAATGCTTGAGCATAATCCTCTCCCAAATGGCTGGCCATATGGGACTATTGTCCTATTATGGTAAGGTCCAAAATGCCCCCACTAACCTATTCTATGAGTATTAGGAAGGACTAATTGGTTGGGGCTAAATTAGTCATTCTAAAGTCTCTAATCACACTAACCTTATCCATAATAATTAGTCTAACCTCTAACTAAATATTTCTATCATGTGACTAAAATAATATCATGTGGGCCATGCCTAACTAGTGTGTGGGTCCCACTAGAGTCAAACTACCCCCGGGTCCCCGTTTCAAGTCGGATTGAGTTTAAATTCGAACCCGACTCAAATAACCCCAAAACAATATCATAAATAATAAAATAATTTCAACCCCCAAAATAATCATAATAATAAAATAAATTTAAAAATATTCAAAATGTAAAATGATAAAAATACCCCTGTTTCTGAAAACTAGTTGTACCTTCAAAATATCCTATTCCTACTGCAGTGTAGTGGTACTCTAGTTCGAATACCACTACATAAACTCGACCTGCATGGGCCACCACTAAAAACGTGTCACGACCCGCACCCACCGTGAGGGTACGAGTACGTAACAACGCCCAGCCTACGCCGCAGTGTCGGCGGTAGAACGCTGTTCTAGGTCATGAACTATAACTAGCAAATAGAATACTCTCCATAAGGAGGCCAACACAGAGGTACAACTCAATCACAATCTAAGGTAATGATAAAGATAGATAAATATGAAATCCAAAAGAACACAGGAGATAGAAGTCTAAGTGTCTAAGATACATAATCCCAGAATACATCTCAAAACTCAAATACAGTAATCCACAGTAAATACAACTCCAGACAAAATAAATAACTATCTAAACAACCTCTACTGTGTCTCCTCTAGGCTAGCAGGCAATCCCAGCTATCTGTAAAATTTATCAACAGGTCCATCAGGACAGGAGCAGCACATATCTCTCAAAACAGTTCATAGCAGTTAGGAGTATAAATCATGCAAGAGTAAATACAGGAAGTGCTAAAAGGAAGTACGAATAAACATGAGATATTTTGTAACTGAAAGTAAATACATGATAGTAGAGACTGTAAGTGCTACGTAATTTAGAGTATATATGGTTATTAAATGGCTTAGGGGCACATGAATACAAATAAAAGGCACATTATACAGCTACTGAGGATAATGATCACATAACCAATTCTACTCACCCCCCCCAATTAATACACAAGGATCCATTCAAGTTACGTTATAAGCACATGAATACAGCTAAGGATACGTGAACTCATGTAATGAGTAGTACATGAGGCACGTGATAAAGCACATGAGAACATGTAAAAACATGAACTAGTACGAGTACAAGGAGTTACCTGATGCACATGATAAAGTACATGAACATAAAATACCCGATGCACCCGTAGAGGGATACATCTCAGAAGGATCCATATAGTATTATCCGTGAAGATACGTGTCCATCATCGTATAAATCTAGAGCAAGATATAATCCAGGTAAGTAAAAAGATCAGAAAATGTACTCGCCTGCTATCTGAGTATCCAAAAAAATGTACTGTCCGAAGAGTGGTGTCTGGCTCCTAATTAGAACAGCACAAGTCACAACATGTCCAGAAGGTAATATAAGCACTACAATGTATTCTACATGATCTAGGTCAAACTAACCAAAGTCACCCTTGGTCAACTCTGGTCAACTGCACTAGTCAAACTAGGTCAATTAGGTCATGTCCTAACCCAGCAAGTCTTACTAGGCCTAACCAAGACTATCCTAGCAAGCACATCAATACAAGACTATACAAGCCAACATACACCCAACTCTATATAGCATGCTATTATTCATACTCAAATAGCAAGAATTCACATTGGATATACACTAGTAATCTATTACTTTAAACTATATAGTCTACACATATTACACATGTATATTTGGTATTCAACATTAGGTCTATAATCATGGCATTTTAATGTTATATAAACTTATATATTACAACACAATATGCTAACATATATATAATATACATACATAGCTAAGTTAACTGTATTCATAAATACTTATTTAAGAGGCTATGCGTGTGTATGTGAACATGGCAAAGGGCAAGTGAGGGTTAAATGGGCATACATAGTGTTACATATCAAAGAGTGTCAAGTGTAAGTGAACAAAGTGTCAAGTGTGATAGTGTCTACATAGTGTAAGGGGTACATGAGGATATAGGATTTATTTTAACATAGAACATTACATCTCATTAACTTGTATATTGCATACATTACATCTATATTACATTACATTCATGCTTGCATTCATTCATCATTCATTTATTCTCTTGCACTACTATGCACCATACATTACATACTATGGAACCTACATATTCATACAAGTCATACTTATACATGCTTACATTAGATAGGATACTTACACCTCATACATCATTTATTTAAACATTTACTCATGCTTGCATTCTCTATTTAATTACATAATTAATTAATATGGTTAAAATCAAATAGAACATTATATTACACATAAGGGTGCACAAAATACATATGCCGAATAGTAACTCCTACTAATAATCAATACTGTACCATCTCAACATGAATTAAAATCTAGGATTAAAGTATGTTATAGATCTATGTGTTAGCTTTCCGAAACTTCAAACGGATCGCGTTTTCATTTCCGGAAACTCCCGAAATCGTGAAAACACCGAACGCGTTTGTCTTTCGTACAGCTGACACTCTAATTTTCCAGAAATAACAGAAAGAATTAGGCCTATTAATATATGTTTTTGGAAAGCTAACTTCAATACCTTCTTTTAAAAAAAACGGGAGATTAACCGAGCTTTGAGCTAGAAGTTAACATTTCTAAGTTAGGGCTGAAATTAAAAACGTGGATAAAAATCATGACGGATTTGGGTAGTTTGAGACAAAGAACACAAGTATATAACATAATATATCAAGAACTCACTCTCTACACTAATATATATATATGAGACACTATAGAACACATCTCCAATACAAAATATGAGATTAAACATGTAATAATTCATTCATACATAACAACACACATAGTGTGTCCAAATTTGGGGTTTTTCCACATGGACACAACCACAACACAAAGGACACTCCTATGACCTCCAATGGACACAAATGGACACAATGGAGATACAACCATGGGGTCATTCCTATGGTTCAAAATAGACCATATGTAGGAAAATGAAAGGAGAAGGATTTATACCTCCCGGTAGATCGAATCGAAGAAAAGCCTTCCCGGAGCGACCCGACACGTAGAGATTCCAAAAGGACACGAACGAGCTCCGAATCCTCCCAACTTGGTAGCTTCCTCCTTGGCTAGAATGAGAAGGAAAGAAGAAGATTTGGTGGCGAAATGGAAGATTTGGTGGAGAAATTGCTAGGGATTGCTCTCTAGAAATTTGGGGAATAACAAGAGAGTGTGTAGATGAGAATAACGAATGAACTTGAGCCTATCCTCTCCCAAAGTGTCTGGCCATATGGGCTATTTGTCCTATTATGGTAAGGTCCAAAATGCCCCTACTAACCTATTCTATGAGTATTAGGAAAGGGCTAATTGGTTGGGGCTAAATTAGTCATTCTAAAGTCTCTAATCACACTAATCTTATCCATATAAAGTCTAACCTCTAACTAAAATATTTCTATCATGTGACTAAAATTAATATCATGTGGGCCATGTCTAACTATGTGTGGGTCCCACTAGAGTCAACTACCCCCGGATCCCCGTTTCAAGTCGATTGAGTTAAAATTCGAACCCGACTCAAATAACCCCAAAACAATATCATAAATAATAAATAAATTTCAACCCCAAAATAATATCATAAATAATAACTAATTTTAAAAATATTCAAAATGTAAAATGACAAAAATATCCCTGTTCTGAAAACTGGGGGACAAATCTATCCACCTTAAAAAAAATTTCGTCCTCGAATTAAAACAAAGCAATCACAGGAAACACATACAGAAAACAATCTCATTCAAATACTTTTCAAAAAAAATCAGCAATAAAAAAACTCTTTGAGGCACATCAAATTGTAAATAAAACTGATACGTGTCCGATACGGACACAAACCATCACAAATCACACCTATCAAAGGTCAAAATCAACAATCACCAACGCAATAATATCAAAATAATTCAAAAGGTCAAATGCAAATATTCTTAGGCCAGAAATGACATTAAAATATCCTAATCACATGGTTAGGCTCTAGGTCAAACATCTCTAGGGTTTCACTAGCAAAACATCAAATCACAATCATAATTTTAAATAGTTTTAAATGATTTAAAAATTACCAAAACATATCATGATTTAAATGTAAATCAATAAATGATTAAAATATAAAATTTCAAATTACCCTCATTTTAGAGAACTGGGTGTTACAAGTCTACCCACCTTAGAAAATTTTATCCTCAAAATTAAAATGTTCATACTCCTTCTAGGTCAAACCCCCCACAATCAAGTCTCAGAACTTAACAATCATACGATTTAAAAGAGGACATACAGGGTCATGGCATACGGTGGTAGTGAAAGTCTCATCTAGGTATACTAGTCATGCTAGACCAAAACGGTCATATGGTATCAAAACACACAAGCAATCTAGGGTGCAAACTAGAAAAGATACAGAATAACAATCATCAAGACGTAGACAGTCTACCATCCTATATAAAAACGTACTTATCAAAATAAAATAAAGTTAACTACCATTTATCTAATAAGGGGTACTATTCAAGAAAATCAAAATCAAAAGTTAAAGAATGAAGCCAATTGCATGGAAATCCAATCACAATATATTTATATATAGCGTTAGAGAGGGAAAAGCTAGCATTATGTATAAGTTATGTAGTTCTGTGTGTATGGGTGTATGTGGACATGTTCATATGGTTAGATAATAGCGTGTGTGTATATGAATATACATGAAAGTGCATAGAGGATTTGGGGTTTCAAACAATACTATCAATTACACTAATCATGGCATATTGGTTAAATAATCTACAACACAACTCATTTGCTCATAACATGCATGGCTAACCATGTATATTGTATATATAAAGAGTAGAGATTTAGTTATGTATGTATATACATTATAACATGTATGCCTAAGCTCTATACTATATCTATATAGATATAACATGACATAGAGAGGAAGTTAGGTTACATGACAGGGATACTAATTAGGGTGTGTGTGTGTCCTTGTACAGGGTTTAGCTTAGTATTGAAAGGTTAAACCCAGTTTTAGTTCAGTATTTACATACAAAATCTGAAATAAGCTAACATTTAAACCGTGCAATATTAACATATAATTTCAAAATTTAGGAGTTTGAAACATCACAACTATCTCAATGCTCTCATACATCCTAACATGATAGAAATGAAATCCTAATACTATCAATACATTTCTACGCATACAGTTCAATATTACATGTTAATCGAAATTGAACTAAACATGGAAATCAATGTAAAAATGTTAACATGTATTCAGTTTTCAGGATTTTGGAGAATTTGCACATCAAACCATCAATGTTTATCACAACCTAACATGTAAGAATATGGAACCTAAATTTATACCCTACAACAACAATGTCACAGCTCTAAATATTACATTTAAACAATCAATTTGAACTAACATTTAAAATCCGTATTAAGGGTTATATGCACACAGTCTCAGATTTGACAAATTTAAACACAAAACCAACCAAAAAAAATTGAATTGAAACCCTACGTATAACATACATGTGCAGTGATATAAATAAAACTATTATCATGAATTTTATATTTAAATTACGAGTTAAGCTAGGAAAGCAGAGAATCGGAAATATTGGGGTTTTGAAAATTTAAACATTACGACATATTATATGTATTCAGATAGGTGGAAATCAAGTGTAGCATGCATAAGTGTCAGGAAAGTGTTCCACTATATATATTCATATATTCTCATGTCCCAATAAAATTTTAATTCTACGTTAAGACCAACAATTAGATTCCTACCAAGGTTGCAAGCAGGTGATGACGTAATCAAGACAGTATTATTATTATTATTTAATCAAGAATAATAGCAAGAAAGAAATAACGATAAAATCTGTTTTTGCTTATCTGTTTAAAAGAAAAACCCATTTTGAAACCCAGAGCTAAATTTTCAAATCCAAGATAAGTCTAGCAAATCATCGATTCATTGTATTAAGAAGAATTTCATAGTAAGAAGTTACACAAAGTTTATAAACAGCTAAAGCTACTCCTAATTAAATCATGAGAAACAAAACAAACAACAAATAACAATTCTCTCTTTCTTTTTTTTCTTTTTTTGAAGGACTGAAACAAAAGTAGAGAAAACATGTTCAAAAATATTAAGGTACAATCTGATAATCATATGCTTCTTGAAATTATTTGTCAGAATTCTGCCATGCCATAAGCATAGCTGCAGTAAACTAGAGTCCATAATAAGGCATACACCCTATAATCATGTTCTAGAATTCTTACCACGCCATCCGTATGGCTGCAAGAAATCTAGATTTCATAACTAAGATAAGTATAGCTATATCAGCTCTACGTCCTTGTCATGCTAGCAAATATGACTGCAATAAATTCTAAATTCCATAATAAAGTAGACGTTTACCTTTCTCACTGTCCTTATCAAGTATGTTATCAGGTTATACCTTAATTCCAAAAAAATATACATATACATATAATACAAACTCAAATTCAACAACTAACATCAAGATTCAAAATTCACAATAATCCATCAAAAATCATAAAATACAGACTCAAATTCAACCACTATCATCAAGATTCAAAATTCAACAATAATCCATCAAAAATCATAAAAATACAGACTCAAATTCAACCACTATCATCAAGATTCAAAATTCAACAATAATCCATCAAAATCAAGTTTAATAACAGGAAGTAAAGGTAAATCAAATCAGGGAAAAACAGATTTCAAATCGAAGTTAAAATAAGATTCTCAAGGGTACCCAGGAATCTCTCAAGGAGTCCTAACCGTGATTGTGTACCTTCAAATATATCATATTCCTACTGCAGGCTGTAGTGGTACTCTAGTTCGAATACCACTATATAAACTCGACCTGCATGGGCCACCACTAAAAACGCGTCACGACCCGCACCCACCATGAGGGTACGAGTACGTAACAACGCCCAGCCTACGCCGCAGTATCGGCGGTAGAACACTGTTCTAGGTCATGAACTATAACTAGCATAATATGAACTCTCCATAAGGAGGCCAACACAGAGGTACAACTCAATCACATCTAAGGTAGAATGATAAAGATAGATAAACATGAAATCCAAAAGAGATACAGGAGATAAGTCTATGTGTCTAAGATACATAATCCCAGAAACATCTCAAAACTCAAATACAGTAATCCACAAGTAATACAACCACCCAGACAAAATGAAATAACTATCTAAACAACCTCTACTGTGTCTCCTTTAGGCTCAGGCAATCCCAGGCTATCTGTAAATTTATCAACAGGTCTAGTCAGGATAGGAGTGAGCACATATCTCTCAAAATAGTTCATAGCAGGTTAGGAGTATAAATCATGCAATAGAGTAAAATACAGGAAGTGCTGAAAAGGATACGAGTAACAGGAGATATTTTGTAACTGAAAGTAAATACATGATAGTAGAGACTGTAAGTGGCTACGTGATTTAGAGTATAATATGGTTATGTAAACGACTTAGGGGCACATGAATACAAATAAGAGGCACATTTATACAGCTACTGGGGATAATGATCACATAACCAATTCTACTCACCCCGCCCCAATTAATACACAAGGATCCATTCAAGTTACGTTATAAGCACATGAATACAGCTAAGGATACGTGAACTCATGTAATGAGTAGTACATGAGGCACGTGATAAAGCACATGAGAACATGTAAAAACATGAACTAGTACGAGTACAAGGAGTACCTGATACATATGATAAGTACATGAACATAAAATACCCGATGCACCCGTAGAGGGATAACATCTCAGGAAGGGATCCATATAGTATTAATCCGTGAAGATACGTGTCAGCATCATATAGAGTAATCTAGAGCAAGAATATAATCCAGGTAAGTATGAAAAGATCAGAGAATGTACTCGCCTGCTATCTGAGTGTCCAAGAAAAATGTACTGTCCGAGGAATGGTGTCTGGCTCCTAATTAGAACAGCACAAGTCACAACATGTCCAGAAGGGTAATATAAAGCACTACAATGTATTCTACATGAATCTAGGTCAAACTAGGCCAAAGTCAACCCTTGGTCAACTCTGGTCAACTACACTAGTCAAACTAGGTCAAACTAAGTCATGTCCTAACCCAGCAAGTCTTACTAGGCCTAACCAAGACTATCCTAGCAAGCACACATCAATACAAGGCTATACAAGCCAACATACACCCAACTCTATATAGCATGCTATTATTCAATACTCAAATAGGCAAGAATTCACATTGGATATACACTAGGTAATCTATTACTTTAAACTATATATGTCTACACATATATACACATGCATATATTGGTATTCAACATTAGGTGTATAATCATGGCATTTCAAATGGTTATATAAACTTATATATTACAACACAATATGCTAACATATATATAATATACATACATAGCTAAGTTAACTGTATTCATAAATACTTATTTAAGAGGCTATGTGTGTGTATGTGAACATGGCAAAGGGGCAAGTGAGGGTTAAATGGGCATACATAGTGTATACATATCAAAGAGTGTCAAAGTGTAAGTGAACAAAGTGTCAAGTATGATAGTGTCTACATAGTGTAAGAGGTACATGAGGTAATATAGGATTTGTGTTAACATAGAACATCACATCTCATTAACTTGTATTTTGCATACATTATATCTAATATTACATTACATTCATGCTTACATTCATTCATCATTCATTTATTCTCTTGCACTACTATATGCACCATACATTACATACTATGGAACCTACATATTCATTACAAGCCATACTTATACATGCTTACATTAGATAGGATACTTGCACCTCATACATCATTTATTTAAACATTTACTCATGTTTGCATTCTCTATTTAATTATATAATGTATATACATTAACATGGGTTAAAAATCAAATAGAACATTATATTACACACAAGGGTGCACAAAATGCATATTCCGAATAGTTACTCCTACTAATAATCAATACTGTACCATCTCAGCATGAATTAAAATCTAGGATTAAAGTATGTTATAGATCTTTGTGTTAGCTTTCCGAAACTTCAAACGGATCGCATTTTCGTTTCCGGAAACTCCCGAAATCGCGAAAACACCGAGAACGCGTTTGTCTCTCGTACAGCTGACACTCAAATAATTCTCCAAAAAGTTACAGAAAGAATTAGGCCTATTAATATATGTTTTTGGAAAGCTAATTTCAATATGCTTCTTTAAAAAAACGGGAGATTAAACCGAGCTTTGAGCTAGAAGTTATGACATTTCTAAGTTAGGGCTGAAATTAAAAACGTGGATAAAAATCATGACGGATTTGGGTAGTTTGAGACAAAAGAACACAAGTATATAACATAATATATCAAGAACTCACTCTCTACACTAATATATATATATGAGACACTATAGAACACATCTCCAATACAAAAATATGAGATTAAACATGTAATAATTCATTCATACATAACAACAACACATAGTGTGTCCAAATTTGGGGTTTTCCCACATGGACACAACCACAACACAAATGACACTCCTATGACCTCCAAATGGACACAGAATGGACACAAATAGAGATACAACCATGGAGGTCATTTCTATGGGTTCAAAATAGACCTATATGTATGAGGAAATGAAAAAGAGGGGATTTATACCTCCTGATAGATCGAATCGAAGAAAAGTCTTCCCGGAGCGACACCGACACGTAGAGATTCCAAAAGGACACGAACGAGCTCCGAATCCTCCCAAACTTGGGTAGCTTCCTCCTTGGCTAGAATGGAGAAGGAAAGAAGAAGATTTGGTGGCGAAATGGAAGGATTTGGTGGAGAAATTGCTAGGGATTGCTCTCTAGAAATTTGGGGAAAAACAAGAGAGAGAGTGTGGATGAGAATAATGAAATGAACTTGAGCCTATCCTCTCCCAAAGTGGCTGGCCATATGGGCTATTTGTCCTATTATGGTAAGGTCCAAATGCCCCTACTAACCTATTCTATGAGTATTAGGAAAGGGCTAATTGGTTGGGGCTAAATTAGTCATTCTAAAGTCTCTAATCACACTAATCTTATCCATAATAATTAGTCTAACCTCTAAGTAAAATATTTCTATCATGTGGACTAAAATTAATATCATGTGGGCCATGCCTAACTATTGTGTGGGTCCCACTAGAGTCAAACTACCCCCGGATTCCCGTTTCAAGTCGGATTGAGTTGAAATTCGAACCCGACTCAAATAACCCCAAAACAATATCATAAATAATAAAATAAATTTCAACCCCAAAATAATATCATAAATAATAAACTAAAATTTAAAAATATTCAAAAATGTAAAATGACAAAAATACCCCTATTTCTGAAAACTGGGGGTGACAGGGCTTGGGATTCGTGTCGTATCCTACGAGACATAGACACAAGGATAGAGAGGATTTAGGAATTAGGGTTAGGGTTTGCTTATGGGTTTGTGGATTAGGCTGTGTTGGGGTTAGCGTGTCCTACGAGACATATGATTGGGTGGACGTGTCAAGAGTGTCGGGCACGAAGGATGAATGTATATGTAATAATTGAAATAGTGTAAAAGAGAATATGGACACAGGCACGATACACGATACGATGATGGCTGTGATGATTGTGGTGATTTGAGAAATTGTGGTTGTCGGATTCTATGGATGAGTACCTCTCCTTTTATAGGAGGTGGGAATTCCCAGTTGGATAATGATTAGGAATATTTAAACCCAATTTAGATAATTCAATTATTAAATTTAAATCAATACAATCAATCTAAATCCAAATTAAATTCCAATTTAAATCTAGGTAATCTAAACTTAAATTAAATATAAATTCCGTCTTTAAATTTAAGCTATTTAAATCAAATCTATAAAAATCCTATCAAAGATTAATTGCCACAAAAATTTCAAAATATATTTTCTAAAAATACATATAATATTAATTTCGAAAATTATATTATTATTCAAAATAAACTAGTAAATAATTATGAAATATATATGTATGCACGAAAAATATTATTTATTATTAATAACTGTTTTTACGAAAGACTTTAAATAAAATAAATAAAATAATAGACTTGGAAATGTTGGTATGATAGCTAAAATAAATATTACTTATATTATTTTAAAATTAAAAATAAGAAAAATGTTTCTCTGAAAATATGTACGCTCGCACATATTCGTACTTGTCGAGCAATTACGAAAAACAAAATTTCGCGCACGACGTACAATGCAAATACGCGACGTACAAATACAAATATGTAAAAAAATAATACCAAATTTATAATTAAAAAAATAGTAGAAATTTAGGGATTTTACAGCAAGATACCTTGCCATATTTACTGCTTATATTTAGTCTGCATTTTTGTTATTGCATATCACTATTTACTTATTTTTGGTTTTTGTAGCTGTACCATTATTACAGTTCCTGATTTATTGCCTGCTCAGTGATATTAGCTTTACTGTACTTATTATCCTTTGATTGCATATGGACCTAGAGTTAAGGAACTACCATTTGTAGTGTATAACATACACCTTGACACAGTTTTACCACGAGGTATGTGTGAGATGAGTAGCATATAGAGGTACTTGCGTGATGGCTGATCACCTGTGCGCATGCGTTATGGCTAACTGCTAATAGAGGCATGTTAGGAGACTTGGCAGTTAGAGGTATAGGAGTCATTGATATGACTCTACTAGTCATTGGGTAGGAAGAACAGTTCCTTAACGTATGGGCCAAGTATACACTTCCCTGTTATTGTCGGTTGTCTCCGCTGGAGATACGGTCCTGGATCCTGATACCTGATTTCCTGCTGGCCTCTGACATTCGATAAATTGTATGCTTTGAGGTCCCTGGTATCCTGATGGGACCATACCTGAGTTTCTACACCTGAGCCAGAGTGCCCATACATTGAAGGTTTGTTCTTAACTGAATAAACATATTAGAATGGTCAGGTAACCCTCGTCAATGTCACATCGCCCCATTCTATTAGTAGCTTGGGACAATGTCGCATCGCGGTATAGTGTACTACCCCTTGTTCTTGTTTGGTTGTAGGGGTAGTCCACTGTTTTGATGATAAGATATTGGATCTTGTTACGATTGGGACTGTTTACTTTACTTGTGATTTATGACACGTTATATATATTCAGTTATGTAGCATGTTCTTTATGTATCTTGTTACGTCTCTCTGAGGACCTGGTTATCTCTCTAGGTGTGTGCTTTGTGACTTTTCGCAGGTGTTCTAGCCAAGGCCGTGATCTTCTCCAGTCCTTCGAATATGATTGCCCATGGTTTGTCTTGTCATTTTCATCTATCCTTTCGTTGTATATTTCTCTCTTTTAAAATAGTTGGTAGTGGATTTGCCTCCGCCCAACTACATGTATAAGTGACAAATTCTTGAGTTAATTTATATCATTATTCTTCTGATTTTGTGGATGAGATTTAGTTATCATAGTTTTACTGCATTTTACAGCTTATGTATACATACGGGGGTTCCTTACATTGGAGTATACTTCGTATGTGTACAGCTGGCATGTCTACGTAGTTAGTCCTAAGTATTTTGGGACTGGGGCATTATATATTTTTATGGTGGCCCATGCAGGTCAAGTTTGTCACTTCGGTTACGTTACTGTACTGATGTGAGCCTGCATATAGGATTAGAATATAGAAATCTCATCCACAAGCTTGACTTCCTCCCTTGATTCCAAATCTTGAACTCTCATCCGATTACCATGACTTTCTTCTGCTTGATTCCTTTCGCTGTAAATCTTATCTTCTTTCTCGCTGAATATGGAGGTTAGGGGATAACTCATACAAGTATACGTGTTATATTTCTCAGTTACTCTATTAGTTGACTTTATAAGTTGAGTAGTATGACTACAACCTACCACCCGTATCCTTGTAACCTAGTATTAAAGTGTAACAGGGTGGCAATGGATATATGCTAGTGTAGGAAGATATGTTTAGCTGAAAGATAGAGTTTAGTAGCCTATACCCCATTGGTCAACCAAAGCCTGATACAAGAGACAGTAGGACGACTTTATAAGCAGGAACACCAGACAGGACTTAGATCTTTGTGAAACTTGATCTATTTATGTAATGCTCGTGGTTCGTATCACGTATTGGAAATACGTGTACGTATTTTTGGTTTGTCATAATTAGTTAGCCTTGGATTTTTATTTTGTATGTTGCATTTGCATGGTTCATCATGGCATTGCATTGGCTTGGTTTGGTTCGGTTTAGTGGGTTTGGCTTGGTTTGGTTTTATGAACCACTCCCACCTACCATCACTCCCACCATAAATATCTATCCCACTCTCTCTCTTCCATTATTACTCATTACTCATTTCTTCTTCTCTATCTTTACTTCTCCACCTACCAGGAGAGAGTGGAGAGCTTAGGCAAGTGCATCTTGCTTCATGGAGGAACCCCATTTTTATTGTTCCATTGTCTTCCTCATGTGTTTCTAACCCACTTTAGTACTTGTCATTTTTCCTTTCCATGGTTAAATTTTTGTAGATCTAGCTTTATGGTATTTTTGGTTCCCAAGATTTTGATCCATCAAACTTTCATATTTTTGCTAGTTGATGGTTCCATGCTGTAGAGAATTTCGTTCTACCCCATTTTGACCTATGGAAGTCCAAATTTGGACTCCTGTGAGAAATTGGGCGGTGTGGAGAAGCCATGGTATTTTCCATGAACTTCGTCTCAGTTGGCAACAATTATTACTAGCTTGCATTTTTGGCCGCATGATTCATGCTTAGCCGCATGGATATGTCAACATTGTTTGCTTCCTGACATGATAGCATTTATTAGTCAGCATAGTAATTTGGACAAGGCCTAATAATTAATTGCCACGTACAGCTTGCATTTCATGCATATAATATAGTGGAGAGCCGCATGAATTATTAATGTTTTAGCCGCATGAGAATTATACGTAGTTGGCCGCATGGCTTCTATTATAATGTAATAATGTTAGTAGCCGCATAGCTACAAACAATTGTAGCCGCATGGAATTTGAAAGCATGTTACATGCTTTTCCTTTAGCAAGCATTGAATGCTTCCTTGGAAAAGCATCTCAATGCTTCCTTGGAGCCGCATGGATTTGAAGCCGCAGGGGCTTTGAAACCAAGCATTAAATGAATGCTTGCTTGGAAGTATTAAATGCTTAGCTTGGAAAAGCATTAAATGCTTGCTTTAAAATAAGTTGAATGCCTTTTTGCTAATGCATTCTTGTTCCTTAAGGCTTGATTCCTTAATGCACACGTTCTGGAGTAAAATGGTCAAATGCATTATTAAATGCATTTTCTAATCATTGGACTAATGATTTGATTCTTTAAATGTATTTTTACTAAGCCTAGCCGCATAGGAATTGATTTCAATTCTTTAATGTAAGTTTTCTGAACCAGCCGCATAAAGGCTTAGAAATGCAATGCTAATATTTAATGCTTGTCATTATATGTTTAATACATTAATAACTGTACTTTTGAACCAGCCGTATGGCCTTTTAGCTAGCCTTTGCTTGCTTGCAAATTAAGCTTGGCCGCATGCACTTCAATGTTGACCGCATGGCTTTTTTTATAGTGTAATCATTGCTTGGCCACGTGAACCATTAATTTAAGGGTTCACGTGTACCTCTTCTTATTGCATTAATTGTGGTGGGTCCCATATAGCTTCCTTAGTTGACTTGCTTGCTGAAGTGGGAGTTTGCATTTAATGAGGGTCCCACTGTCTTTTGTCTTATTTGATTTTATGGCCTATTTATTGTTTCTTGGCCGCATGGGGTCCCTCCCACTCTTGGCCGCATGCACAATTGTATGCTAGCCGCATATGGCTTACTGGCCTTAAATGTTTGACTGATTGTATTTAAATAATTTCGGAGCCGCATGGGTGGCCTTCCACTCTCTTTGACCGCATGTTTGTTCTCCCACTTTTGGACCACATGGGTTCCACTTTGATTGTTTAAATGTCTTATTTGCGTGAATTGTGGTCCGAATTTCTTCCCACTCCCAACATGAAAGTTATAGAGTTTCTCCTTGGCTTCAGGAATATATATATTATTAATATATTATTATTTAATTGTGCAAGTTTCTCTCCTTCTTGATAATTGGCATGACTTGATAGTGACCCGCCGTGGTGCACTCCCGACATGATAACTTGACCTGACAATTTGACATGATAACTTGACATGATAATTCTTGATAGTGGCCCGCCGTGGCGCACTCCTGACAAAGTACACTGGACATGATAAACCTGACATGATAGCTCTCGAAATGCTGTTGCGACGGCTAACACGACTTGACAAGATTGAATAACTTGGACACCGTGGACGATTGTGCTTGTACAAATGAACCCGTCTTGTCTTGCATTATGTCTAGGACGGGGATCCCTGAGTACCACGGTCAGGGGTACCCACTGAAATCGACTAAGGATAATCACTAGAATAAATCCAGTAGTCATGAAGAGATTTCCCAGCTACAGACAATCCCGTTATCTGGGCGCCCCACTTGGGATCTGTAGCCTGCCGTCGAGTAGGGCACATTTCCAGCACACTGTCATGTGTTGCACCCTCTAAGTCACCTAAGGGTACATGCGTTTCCTGGACGATGTACCCACTTGAATCCAACTCTAATTGTGTCCGGATAGCCTGGATGGTCTGCAGGGCTTATGGCTGTGGAATAATATCATTGCATCTTGTTAGTAATTAGGCCTGTGATAACCCTAGTTAGTTAAAGTATCAAGCCGTACTTATTGCTTGGCCGTGTAATGTTGGATGAAGTTTACCAGTCTATTCTTGTCTTGATCCTGTACAAGATTATTACATGTCCTGATTTCTTACATTTATCCTTGCCGATAAATGGTGGGAGAATCCAAGTTCTGTTCAGACGAAGGGTTACAACCCCGATCCTTGTTTGGTTTACGGGTTGTAACCTGGTTATCTGAATAGTTCCATGGTTATCTCATCGTATATCACCTGTCCTGTTTTTTTTCTCTAATTATTATTTTTTTATTTATTTATTATGCAATTATTCTTGTGCTAAATTGCTGGTTTTAGTTCCTAAGTGAAGCCTCCTTTGTGGCACTTGCTCTTTCTGGGGTCTGACCCAGCTGGTTTTGTATGG
The DNA here is from genome assembly GCA_029216955.1 of Iris pallida. Classification (NCBI taxonomy): domain Eukaryota; kingdom Viridiplantae; phylum Streptophyta; class Magnoliopsida; order Asparagales; family Iridaceae; genus Iris; species Iris pallida. The sequence continues at coordinate 5,492,498 of JANAVB010040019.1, forward strand.
CCAGATACCAGAGCAGCTCCAGAGGATCTACCGGTTTTCCAGCCCGATGGTGAACACCAGGCGTAACCAGGGAAACGAGTGGGTTTATTTTTGCTCTCCCACTCTATTGTAAAATTATTCTTTTGAGGCGTTTAGCCGCCGAGCCAGTGTTAGCTCGTGTACATTTTTACTTACTGTCTGCCTACGGGCTGTAACATGATTGGCAACCTAGGGTTGATCATGTATGACTAAACTCTTGCTAGTCCTCACATTTTGTAACGACTAGCTTCATGATCAGCTGGATATATAATGTTTGGGACGCCTTACTATTGTATATTTGGTGATCTTACATCTTGTAACTCTATTTACTTGCTTGTGATTGAGACACTAGGCTTGTTAATGACCTTAAGAGACTGATGGCTTGTAGATAAACCCTCATATATCTAGACAGCCGTGACCGTATAGTGGAGTGGATTCTATTTCATTATACGTAGCTGGCTATGTCTGCCCCCGCTCTCCAGTATTCTGGTTCTGGGGCGTGACATGGTTTAAGTGGTGGCCCATGCAGGTCTTGTAAATCAAGATATATGAGGGTTTACCGAATAGATGTCTCAATCAGTATTCGTCCTTGATCTCTGCTCGTATCTTCTGAATCCCTGGATTCTTGTCCTGATCATATGCTTGTATCGTTGATCTGTCCTGGTCCTTCCTTATTGTTCCCTATGTCGTCTTCTTCAGCGGTATTTTTCGTGGTCCTACCGACCAGCAAGGCGGAGCACCTCCCGCGGACCAGCAGCAACCTGGGGATCAAGCCCAGCATTCTGGAGTAGCCTTCAGAGTCGTGCCTTCTGAAGGAGAGCCGCCAGTTCAGCCAGTCCAGCCTGCAGAGCCTGATGATGGCACTTTGGTGGGTCTCATCAGATCACTGTTAGCTTCCCAAGATCGGCGAGGAGATACCTTGCAACAGGCAGTGGCAGATGCTTTAAACAGAGACGGTCATCAATAGAACAGTGCAGCGAACAGTTTCAAGCACCTGAACCCTCCATTCTTCGATGGCAGTGAAGATGCTATCGCTGCTGACGCGTGGCTCCAGGATACTGAAGTCATTCTAGAGGCAGCGAAGACGCCCGAGGATGAGAAGGTGGCCGTGGTGCGTCTACAGTTATTGGATCTTGCCCGCAGCTGGTGGACAGCACAGGCCATGGGATTAGTGGCCCCTATTCCATGGGTACTATTCAGAGAGAGATTCCAGACAAAGTACTTTGATGCGGTGGCTCGATATGATCTTCAGACCAAGTTGACCAATCTGAAGCAAGGAGGAAGAACGGTCGACGGATATGCGACCGAGTTTTCCAGGCTTAGTCGGTTTGCTCCCACTTTGGTGGCGACCGAGTTTGACAGAGCCCAGCGGTTCCAGTAAGGGCTCCATCTCGAGATTTTATTAGCAGTGGAACAGTTTGAGCATCAGACCTTCGATGCAGTATTGAGAGCGGTACGAAGGCACGAGTATACCTCCCACAGGATCGTGGACAGGACCGGGGGTCGGAAGCGATCTCACGGCCAGATGACCCAGTCGACAGCACCAGCCCCGGCAGCTAGGGCTTTGACAATTGGAACTCCGAGGCAGGCGGCCTCAGTGACGTCGGTCACGTCCCCTCAGCAACAGAAACCGAAGCAGTCTTCCGTAATGGGCTGCACTCATTGTGGGAAGCCAGGACACGTTGTTTCAGAGTGTCGCAGGGCTCAAGGATTGTGTTTGGCTTGTGGGGCACCGAACCACAAGATAGGGTCCTGTCCGAATAGGGCCAGTTCGTCATCGGCCCAGACTAGTCCCTCGGTAAGGGGACCGGCCCCAGTCCAGCAGCAGCAGCAGTATCCATTGCCGAGGCCATTGTCGTCTCAGGTCCAAGTGTTTCAGCAGCAGTACCAGCCTCCGAGGCCATTGCCGCCTCAGGCCCTAGCCTTCCAGCTACAGAGACCCCAGCAGTATGCCCAGGTCCAAGCTCAGATTCAGAACCGACAGAGAGGTTCCTAGCAGGATATCTTTCCTCTTTCTCGTGCCTTCGATTTCCTTGCTTACATACATGATTGCATGATTGATTGCTTAGTATAGCTTGTCCTTGCATCTCTAGCCACTTGATTAAATTCCGAGGACGGAATTCTTTTAAGGTGGGTAGAGTTGTAATGCCCGTGGTTCGTATCACGTATTGGAAATACGTGTACGTATTTTTGGTTTGTCATAATTAGTTAGCCTTGGATTTTTATTTTGTATGTTGCATTAGCATGGTTCATCATGGCATTGCATTGGCTTGGTTTGGTTCGGTTTAGTGGGTTTGGCTTGGTTTGGTTTTATGAACCACTCCCACCTACCACCACTCCCACCATAAATATCTATCCCACTCTCTCTCTTCCATTATTACTCATTACTCATTTCTTCTTCTCTATCTTTACTTCTCCACCTACCAGGAGAGAGTGGAGAGCTTAGGCAAGTGCATCTTGCTTCATGGAGGAACCCCATTTTTATTGCTCCATTGTCTTCCTCATGTGTTTCTAACCCACTTTAGTACTTGTCATTTTTCCTTTCCATGGTTAAATTTTTGTAGATCTAGCTTTATGGTATTTTTGGTTCCCAAGATTTTGATCCATCAAACTTGCATATTTTTGCTAGTTGATGGTTCCATGCTGTAGAGAATTTCGTTCTACCCCATTTTGACCTATGGAAGTCCAAATTTGGACTCCTGTGGGAAATTGGGCGGTGTGGAGAAGCCATGGTATTTTTCATGAACTTCGTCTCAGTTGGCAACAATTATTACTAGCTTGCATTTTTGGCCGCATGATTCATGCTTAGCCGCATGGACATGTCAACATTGTTTGCTTCCTGACATGATAGCATTTATTAGTCAGCATAGTAATTTGGGCAAGGCCTAATAATTAATTGCCACGTACAGCTTGCATTTCATGCATATAATATAGTGGAGAGCCGCATGAATTATTAATGTTTTAGCCGCATGAGAATTATACGTAGTTGGCCGCATGGCTTCTATTATAATGTAATAATGTTAGTAGCCGCATGGCTACAAACAATTGTAGCCGCATGGAATTTGAAAGCATGTTGCATGCTTTTCCTTTAGCAAGCATTGAATGCTTCCTTGGAAAAGCATGGATTTGAAGCCGCAGGGGCTTTGAAACCAAGCATTAAATGAATGCTTGCTTGGAAGTATTAAATGCTTAGCTTGGAAAAGCATTAAATGCTTGCTTTAAAAAAAGTTGAATGCCTTTTTGCTAATGCATTCTTGTTCCTTAAGGCTTGATTCCTTAATGCACACGTTCTGGAGTGAAATGGTCAAATGCATTATTAAATGCATTTTCTAATCATTGGACTAATGATTTGATTCTTTAAATGTATTTTTACTAAGCCTAGCCGCATAGGAATTGATTTCAATTCTTTAATGTAAGTTTTCTGAGCCAGCCGCATAAAGGCTTAGAAATGCAATGCTAATATTTAATGCTTGTCATTATATGCTTAATACATTAATAACTGTACTTTTGAACCAGCCGCATGTCCTTTTAGCTAGCCTTTGCTTGCTTGCAAATTAAGCTTGGCCGCATGCACTTCAATGTTGACCGCATGGCTTTTTTTATAGTGTAATCATTGCTTGGCCACGTGAACCATTAATTTAAGGGTTCACGTGTACTTCTTCTTATTGCATTAATTGTGGGGGGTCCATATAGCTTCCTTAGTTGACTTGCTTGCTGAAGTGGGAGTTTGCATTTAATGAGGGTCCCACTGTCTTTTGTCTTATTTGATTTTATGGCCTATTTATTGTTTCTTGGCCGCATGGGGTCCCTCCCACTCTTGGCCGCATGCACAATTGTATGCTAGCCGCATATGGCTTGCTGGCCTTAAATGTTTGACTGATTGCATTTAAATAATTTCGGAGCCGCATGGGTGGCCTCCCACTCTCTTTGACCGCATGTTTGTTCTCCCACTTTTGGACCACATGGGTCCCACTTTGATTGTTTAAATGTCTTATTTGCGTGAATTGTGGTCTGAATTTCTTCCCACTCCCAACATGAAAGTTGTAGAGTTTCTCCTTGGCTTCAGGAATATATATATTATTAATATATTATTATTTAATTGTGCAAGTTTCTCTCTTTCTTGATAATTGGTATGACTTGATAGTGACCCGCCGTGGTGCACTCCCGACATGATAACTTGACCTGACAATTTGACATGATAACTTGACATGATAATTCTTGATAGTAGCCCGCCGTGGTGCACTCCTGACAAAGTACACTGGACATGATAAACCTGACATGATAGCTCTCGAAATGCTGTTGCGACGGCTAACACGACTTGACAAGATTGAATAACTTAGACACCGTGGACGATTGTGCTTGTACAAATGAACCCGTCTTGTCTTGCATCATGTCTAGGACGGGGATCCCTGAGTACCACGGTCAGGGGTACCCACTGAAATCGACTAAGGATAATCACTAGAATAAATCCAGTAGTCATGAAGAGATTTCCCAGCTACAGGCAATCCCGTTATCTGGGCGCCCCACTCGGGATCTGTAGCCTGCCGTCGAGTAGGGCACATTTCCAGCACACTGTCATGTGTTGCACCCTCTAAGTCACCTAAGGGTACATGCGTTTCCTGGACGATGTACCCACTTGAATCCAACTCTAATTGCGTCCGGATAGCCTGGATGGTCTGCAGGGCTTGTGGCTGTGGAATAATCTCATTGCATCTTGTTAGTAATTAGGCCTGTGATAACCCTAGTTAGTTAAAGTATCAAGCCGTACTTATTGCTTGGCCGTGTAATGTTGGATGAAGTTTACCTGTCTATTCTTGTCTTGATCCTGTACAAGATTATTATATGTCTTGATTTCTTACATTTATCCTTGCCGATAAATGGTGGGAGAATCCAAGTTCTGTTCAGACGAAGGGTTACAACCCCGGTCCTTGTTTGGTTTACGGGTTGTAACCTGGTTATCTGAATAGTCCTATGGTTATCTCATCGTATATCACCTGTCCTATTTTTTTCTCTAATTACTGTTTTTTTATTTATTTATTATGCAATTATTCTTGTGCTAAATTGCTGGTTTTAGTTCCTAAGTGAAGCCTCCTTTGTGGTACTTGCTCTTTCTGGGGTCTGACTCAGCTGGTTTTGTATGGCCAGATACCAGAGCAGCTCCAGAGGATCTACCGGTTTTCCAGCCCGATGGTGAACACCAGGCGTAACCAGGGCAACGAGTGGGTTTATTTTTGCTCTCCCACTCTATTGTAAAATTATTCTTTTGAGGCATTTAGCCTCCGAGCCAGTGTTAGCTCGTGTACATTTTTACTTACTGTCTGCCTACGGGCTGTAACATGATTGGCAACCTAGGGTTGATCATGTATGACTAAACTCTTGCTAGTCCTCACATTTTGTAACGACTAGCTTCATGATCAGCTGGATATGTAATGTTTGGGACACCTTACTATTGTATATTTGGTGATCTTACATCTTGTAACTCTATTTACTTGCTTGTGATTGAGACACTAGGCTTGTTAATGACCTTAAGAGACTGATGGCTTGTAGATAAACCCTCATATATCTAGACAGCCGTGACCGTATAGTGGAGTGGATTCTATTTCATTATACGTAGCTGGCTATGTCTGCCCCCGCTTTCCAGTATTCTGGTTCTGGGGTGTGACAATTTATAACTACTTTTATCATTATCTCCCGTAGTTATACTTTGCACTACCATGAATGATGTCGCTATTTATAGCCCAGTTTTACAAGCTTATTCTTTATCTAGCTTGTTCTGGACATATATACTGGGGACGCCCACAAGAATATTGTCTAATTAGAATCAATGTGTTATGGTCTGATCAACCATAGTGCATTTGGTTCGCTCTTCATTTGATTATTCTACGTGGATTGAAATATAGAGGTATCTAGGATCTCATCCGCGACTGTATTGACAATTTCTCTTGAATTATACATTCGTCTTTGAATCACGTAATTGTATTCGATGACATCTTTTTTAAACCCTTTATTGCTTTTATCTTTTACTGATTTGGAAAGACGAACGCTTGTATTTGATAGATAGAAACGGAGTATTTCCCCATGGCCATGATAGTTGTATACACTAGTGTGGTTACCATCGGCTGGCCATGTGACTACGACTTTGCCTTGAGTAGTTACTTATTCTTCCCTCGACTCTAAAACTAATATCATGGCCTTCTAGTCACTAGAATCTGAGAATGATCATGACCTTACCCTTGGTCAAACACAAATCTAGGAGACTATTTAATCTCTAGGAATCAATTATTATGAGCCTCCAATTATTCATCTTGATTCTTGGCTTAACTAGCAACCCGTATGCCTCAACTCAACCCTTACTTGACTAGGCCTCCACAGTTTAGACAAAAGAGAAATTTGGAGTGAATAGATTCCAAGCCTTCTATAATTGTATGAGTTACTAGTTTACCAATTGATTAGAATAAGTTGATCTCCATTAGGATGATAATTAGCGACTTATGAACTCCCACTTTCTTTTTAGATCTTTTGGTATCCCCTACCGTGACAATAATATTCGGAGCACGAGACCAGCGGTTACTCTCCAACAAATTGCACATACGAGACATAGACGTATCTACCTTCATGAAGATATATCATGTCCCACCAAAATACGTCACCTTGTACTCTATTTTTATGATATGACTTTCGAGTCAAAAAGGCCAGCTATAACCCCTACCATAATACCATTGTCCTTTCTAACTTCAGTTAGGGATCCAACCTCGACTCAAATCTTTTGACCCAATATGGTGGTGATCTACTCGAAGCCTACTATGCACATGCCACTAGTATGCCACTCAATTGAGTCTTCTTGTGCTACTCAAACACAAAAGTCACAGAAGGCGTATTCTCGGGCTCTAGGAACCTGGTTAACCAACTCGGCTGAAAATTAGGCCGACCACTTAACTTGGAACCTATATAAGGTTACCCTAACCTACTAGAAATGGCTCAAATTGATTTCATAGCATCTCGTCCAGTCAATATAGATTAAAACCTATGATTCATTCAATCAAAGATCAATGTCTAATTAGGGAATCCATTAAGACCCAGTTAAACCCATCCTTGCATATCGCCATATTTGGGCTATAAAAACCAAACTTGATGAAATGGATCCTTATACCTATCATATAGTCCCCATCTCGTGGTCCACTAATTCTCCTTCCATAAAATTTGTAACCATATCTCTTGTAGCCTATGTTATGAGATGAAATGGAATCATGTTGTACCAACTTATTTTTGGTTATGCTTGACTAAGACCTTCCAACTTCTTGATGAAATGTGGTCAATACATGGGCAATGTTAAATGAGTAATACTTAGGCTTCCTATAGACTCCATGACTACGATAAGAAGTAACTCATATCCTCAACATCTCCTTGAAATTTGATCTTCTTAGAAGTCCTGTTACCGTGCTTTCTATGTTTAACCAATTTCTACAAGTTAGGTAGTACCTTGAACTTAGCGTACTCTTTTTATCTCTCTCTCTTAGATACAGGATGACATTTGTAACCGTTGTACCATCTGTTTGGAGGTTACGATGTGATCTTCGTACTGCATTTATATTCTTTGCTCGTACGTTTAGATAACACAACGAAAGATAGAAACCTTGATTCTTTAAATTTTGTTCTATTATAGAAACGTGTCTTAGTTTCAATTTCGAGAAAGGAATTTCCTTAGGGTATAAACAAGCCTCTCTAGAACGCAGAATTCTTGAATTAGCAGATGATTGAGGTAGACCGATTCCACTTAGGCTAAAATTTTAGTAGTTCATAACGTCTATTTCTATCCATTCCAACTGATACCCTCTACCATGACTTTGATAATTGAAGTACAACACTAGTTTTTTCCTTCCAAAAAACTCTATACTCATGAAATAGACTAGTCAAACTACACACATGACATACATGTCCCACACAAACATACTTTCTTGTGCTCACTTTTCAATTACACCACATGTATGACATATTCCCTTAGAACAAACCGTAGATGTCCATTTTTGTTCCATTTGATTTCAAACCATACAACACTGACCCATTCCTTTGACTAAACCAAAGGCCAAAATCCATGCAAGATGCATCGCACGTACGACATATGCACTCTACCTAAGCCAGCCCATGCCTCCTACACAACACCAAACACCGACTCCGCACACGCTAGTGGTTATGACTTCAGAAATTTTAGACCCGTACCTAATCAAAATCCTAACAAGGTTTCTGCACTTAGTATGGATCTCAACCCTTAGCCAAGAATTCTTTTCCTCAAATTCTTTAATGTCATCTCCTTGTTAGGCGAAGATTGAAATCCTGTAAACTGACACATTTTAGTTATATTCGAACAAGAGATGCTTGCTATCTTGTTCAAGTATGACCCCTATAGAAATAATGTGAGATGGTAATAATTCTCCTATAGAAGCTAGTGACCATGAATGCCATGGCAATATCAAGGCTCCCTGAGGACTCGTGACTGCGGTCGGAAGTGTCCAATATTCTTGTACCCCCTTTAGACATTGTCCCTTTCGTAAGTCTTGTAACGATGATTTTACACGATTACCCAACTTCTATAAGTTGGGTAGAGGCTTGAACGGTTGTACCCCATCTTGTAGAATATGACGTCGACTGGATTCCTTTATTTAACTACCACCTACAACTTTTCGAAAATCAATTTATGAGTTGTTGCACTCATGCTCCCTTCGTATTCAGCCTTACTATATTTTTTATGTTAAGATTATTGTTATATTTTTATATCAAGATTTATTGCTATGATTTATATATATTAAGATTATTTTTAATTTCCAGGATGAAATTTTTATAAGTTGGGTAGGATGTAATCCCCCAAAATTTTGTAGAATTATTTTATTTATTTATAATTGGTTATATATGTTGTGTTGAATTATTTTTATATTTTTATAACAAGTTTGGTATTTAATTGTGTAATTTTCTTATACAGTAAAATTAGCAACACAAATGCTACTATTAGTACTTCTTGCACAATCTCACTCAAAAATATATTTTCAAGTGGTTACTAAATTTTTAGATTTTATTGTAAATATTTTATGATTTTAGAAATTATTTATAAATTGATTTAGGATATTATTAATAAATATATATAAAACAAATGATAAGATTTAAAAGAAAAAAAAGGGAAGTGGCCCATGGCCCGCTGCTCCCAAAAGGAGCAGCAATCATACAGAGAACCCGCGAAACCCCCAGGTCCATAGACGACAATGGGTCAAATAGAGATATAGGCATATATATATGCAGCCACCTTCCGAAGCCCTAGCCTTCCCTTAACCCTAACCAGCACTCGACCCCCGCCTTGGCGCGACCCCCGGCCATCACAACGCCGCCGTAGGCGGCGGAACCTCGCCAGGGTTGCGTGCGTATAGCCGAAATAGAGACAACAGCAGCGGCAGCAGTCGCAACAAAGGCAGCGATGATGCCACCTTCGCGATGTCCTATCTCCCTCGTCGCCCTACTATTTCGTGTTTCGATTTTTCAGGTACGACCACAACCCATACGTCCATCAACCCCTTTATTTAATTCATATTGGTATGCTCTAGATTGCTCAAACAACCGATGTGAACTTGAGAGAAAACTGTTCGAAAACAAAACAGGTTCGGGATTCAAAACCCGAGATTGGAAGGTCGATTTCGGTCGAACCACTAACAAAATTAAGGAACTAAATGAACAACTTCATAGACAACCTATAGGGCTCAAAAACCCTTCTTATAATTTCTGATTTCATTCACTGTGCTTAGTTAAAATTGATTTCCAAATTTAGGAAAAACCATGAAAACAGTTTCGAAAACCTAAAAAAAAAAATCGATACAACGTGCGTCCTGCCAATCTGGGCGACGTGGTCGCGAACCAAAAGCATCGAAAGGTGCGTATCGACTTCGTTGACGTGTGGGCTTTGACGGAATTCAAATTGGTTGCATGTGCATGACGAATTTGATGTGTATCCATCAAAATTTCCCGTATCGACCACTTTACAAATTTTCTAATTACTTTGTACACGTTCGCCGAATCGAGACGAAACTTGTGCTAGCAGGACCGTATTATTTTTTTGGTCCTGTACGCCAAGTTTGGTCCGAATCTGAGAAGGTCGACCGGAACGCCTTTTTGGCGGGCCTACGACCCGTTCCAACCGACGAAATTGTACACAGCCCACCGGAATCCAACTTTAGACATACGAGTGGGTTCGTCTCCTCAAACCGGACCTGTAGACATATAGTTTGACTACTTTAGAGACCGTAGGTTCTGGCACACATTTCAGTGTAAAACGGGTCCAATGGTGGACATCATTTTGACCCAAAATTATGATTTTGTCTCTATTCCAGAATTGGACTTTTGGACAGACATTTTCTAGACATATCTTATATTCCAAACACGTTCGTGTTGTTTATTTCAGCATCTGAGGATGTATGTAGGATTTGGCTTTCGTCGCTTCACTATTCTGACAGTTCGAGCTATTGGACGTCGCCATTTTTGCACACAACCACAGGCAAGATACCATGCCATATTTACTGCTTATATTTAGTCTATATTTTTGTAATTACATATTACTGTTTAATTATTTTTGATTTTTGTAGCTGTACCATTATTACAGTTTCTGATTTATTACCTGCTCAGTGATATTAGCTTTATTGTACTTATTATCCTTTGATTACATATGGACCTAGAGTTAAGGGACTACCATTTGTAGTGTATAACATAAACCTTGACACAGTTGTACCATGAGGTATGTGTGAGATGAGTAGAATGTAGAGGTACTTGTGTGATGGCTGATCACCTATCCGCATGCGTTAGGGCTAACTGCTAATAGAGGCATGTTAGGAGACTTGACAGTTAGTAAAGGTATAGGAGTCGTGGATATGACTCTACTGGGCATTGGATAAAAAGAACAGTTCCTTAACGTATGGGCCACGTATGCACTTTCCTATTATTGCCGATTATCTCCACTAGAGATACGGTCCTGGATCCTGATACCTAATTTCCTGCTGGCCTCTGACATTCGAGGAATATTATGCTTTGAGATCCCTGGTATCCTGATGGGACCATACCTGAGTTCCTGTACCTGAGCCAGAGTGCCCATGCCTTGAAGGTTTGTTCTTAACTGTATAAACACATTAGAATGGGCAGGTAACCCTCGTCAATGTCATATCACCCCGTTCCATTAGTAGCTTGGGGCAATGTCTCATCGTGGTATAGTGTACTACCCCTTGTCCTTGTTTGGTTGTAGGGGTAGTCTACTATTTCGATGATGAAATATTGGATCTTGTTACGATTGGGACTGCTTACTTTACTTATGATTTATGACATGTTATATATATTCAGTTATGTGGCATGTTCTTTATGTATCTTGTTACGTCCCTCTGAAGACCTGGTTATCTCTCCAGGTGTGTGCTTTGTGATTTTGTATGTATACAGCTGGCATGTCTACGTACTTAGTCCTAAGTATTTTGGGACTGGGGCATTACAACATCGTTGTAGATAGAGAATCCACCTGATCCTGACGGTAGCGACAATATAGGTGCTAATGTCAATCTTCTCTTCAGTTCCTCAAATGTTGCCTGGCATGCCTCGGTCCAGACGAATTCTTCATTCTTCCTGGTTATCTTCGTCATAGGCTCAGCAATCCTTGCAAAGTCCTTCACGAACTTCTTATAGTACCTTGCTAAGCCCAAGAAGCTTCTGATCTTTGTAACTGAACTGGGGGTTGTCCCTGACTCCTCTGCTGCTATCTTCTTGGGATCCTCTGATATGCCTTCTCCTGTGACAATGTGGCAAAAAAAAATCTACTTTGTCTAAGAAGAACTCGCACTTGGACAACTTACCGTATAACTTCTCCTTCTTTAATGTCTCCAAGAATATCCACAAGTGCTTCTCGTGTTATTCTTGGATCTTCGATTAGATCAGAATGTCGTCAATAAAGACAATAACAAACTGGTCCAAGTATTCATGGAAGACCTTGTTCATGAGATTCATGAACATTGATTGGGCATTTGTAAGTCCAAAGGACATGACCAAGAACTCATATTGTCCATATTTGGTGTTAAATGTCGTCTTTGGGATATCCTCCTTCCGTACTTTGACCTGGTGATATCCAGACCTAAGATCAATCTTTAAGAAAACCTTTGCTCCGCTCAGGTGATCGAAGAGGTTGTCGATCCTGGACATGGGATACTTGTTCTTGATGGTGATGTTATTCAATACCCGGTAGTCTATGCACATCCGTACGATTCTATCCTTTTTGGCCATGAACAAGACTGGGGCCCCCCAGGGTGAAGCTCCACTTCTGATGAATCCTTGGTCCTTGAGTTCATCAATCTGATCCTTCATCTCCTTAGCCTCCTTGGGCTTGACTTTGTAGCATCATTACGAGATAGGAGAAGAGCTAGGTACTAGGTCAATAGTAAACCCCACATCACGATCAGGGGGTAATCCTGGAAGATTATCGGGGAAGACATCTAGAAATTCTGCTATACGGGGATGAGGGGGTCCAGAATCTTCTGTGATGGATGTATAGGAGACACACCCCGTGCTCTCTGGTGCTCGAGCCACCTCAAACAAAGGTCCTCCAGGTGGACTAAAGATGACACAACTCCGATGACAGTCTATCAGGGCGTGCTTCTTGCTCAACCAGTCCATTCCTAATACTACATCGTAGTTAGGGAGAGGCATGACTAAGAGAAGTGCTTGGAAGGTATGACCTGAGATAGTGATAGGAAAGGTGCAAGTATTTGTAATTAGGATAGGTCCACCTTCGGTCATTACTCTACAGATCATCTTACTACATCCTAGATCTATGTGATATACGGCAATTAAGTTCGATGATATGAAACTATATGAAGCTCCAAATTCAAATAAAGCTAAAGCCGGGTGCGAATGTAATAGGATAACACCTGTGATGACATCTCCTTCAGTCTCTGGCTCTGGTTCTGGCTTTCCAACGGCCAAGTCAAAGGCTTGCCCTACTATGTGCTAGTTGTAGCTCTGATGCTGGGTGGGTAATGGACCTCTCTGCTGTCCAGCACTAGTCCTGATAAATAAGGTTGGATAGTCCTTCACTTGGTGGGTGAAAGATTCACAAATAAGGCAGTATCCCAGTTCTTTGTGCAGATGTCCGCGGTGTGACCAGGCCTCTTACAATAGGCGCAGTTGGTTGTCTTCTATTGATGGTACTAGAGCACCTTGTTGGGTGTTATTGGCTGCTATTGCTGCTGATGGTGAGAGGGTCTGTTGTTGTTGTGGTTGGGCCTCTTATTGTTGCCCTGGTAGGTGCTGCTGATCCTGGGTGCTCCCTCTTGGGCCGGGCAGACGAGGTGGCCTCCACATCCTTAGCCACTTTCAGCATCTTGTTATAGGTCTTCGCACCATTTGCATCTACCAAGGTGCGAATCTCCTCTCGCAGTCCATGCCAAAACTTCTTGGCACGCTCCACTGGGTCTTCTACCAGGCGGGTTACAAATCTGTCGAGCCGGTTGCCTCAGCTGCGTACTCCTCTATGGTACGATCTTTCTGCTTCAGATCATGGAACTGCCTCCCGATAGCTTCTAGGACGGTTTTCGAAAAGAACTTTCGTTTGAACTGCTTCTTGAAGGAACGCCAGGAGGTTCCTCTAGTCTAGAATCTGGGCTCATTTCTGTACCATATATAGGCTAGATCCCAGAGCTGTAGAGGTACATCCTCTACCATAAGATCGGCTAGGAGTCTAGCGACGTTGAGAAGTCGCTCTATATCGTCCATCCATTCATCCGCATAGATGACGACCTCTATTCCTCTGAGAGGGCGCGGATCCAACTTCTTGAAGCTCTCGATATTTCTAATCTTTTCCTGGATAATAGGCTGCCTGTCAGACTTATATTTTTCTAATGAAACGTAAAAATTAACAAAGTATTATTATTTTACCTTGGCAGGCCTCTGATCTATCTGTACTGAGTCTAGTGCTGCCATAGCCACGTTATGGGCATTCTCCATGCCCTCTCTCATAATTGCGGTCTGCTCGCAATTAGCTTTAGCGTGAGCCCTCTGAGCCTCAAGAAATCCTCGTAGCAGGCCTAGAGCTCGGTGGGGTCCACTGGCACTGGTGGGGCCACAAGAGGATTCACATCAGCAGGTGGTGGTATGGTCCTCGGAGGAATTGGTGCTGCTGCGTGCACTGTGGAAGTGTAAGCAGCGCGGGGAGTCCGTGCAATATGAGGGCGATCAGTGAGCTGCATCGTAGAGGGGTTAGATTGGACCTGAGTTGGGGTATTCTCAGAGGATGAAACCTCTTCGACAGCAGGCCCAGAATGGGTCGTCTTCTCTTTCACCATCTTCTGAAAGGTTTGGGTACAATCATATGCAATGTAACCTACGAACTATAGGCAAGCAAAATTAGATATTATATAAATAAGATAAATTCGGTCCTATGTTGTGACTTGGTGAAAATAGTCTATGTGTTCTAATTTGTTTCTAGAGTCTGCTTTCCTAAAGTCATACTTAGACCTAAGTCAGATTGCAGGACTGCATGTTGGTCTAGTTTATGTTGACTAGACCAATTTTGCATAACTGGACCTGTATGGGCCGCCACTGAAACATGTCACGACCCGATCCCAAGATATTAGGTCCAGTCGGATCATATCCAGCCTGTACCGTTGTGAGACGGCGACAGTAAGCTGTGTTAATCAGTAGCAACGTAGGAACAACATTCTAAATACGAAAATAAAACTTTATTAAAAATATTTAAAAATACAACTGTAACCACCACTTTTCTAAAACAAGAATAATTTTGAACTTTTGTAAAATTAATCATTTAATAATAGGTTTAAATCATATTATTGATTTATTGGTGAATTTTGATTATTTTTAATATCATTAAATTAGTGTTTTGTTATTTTGTCCTTTTGCTAGTGTAATCTTAGAGCTGCTTAGCCTAGAGACTAACCATGACCATGGAGGCCTAACCCATGTGATTATATTAGCTAATTACCAATTTTTAGGCTAAGGGTGTTTTGGTTATTTTTTATATTTTAATATTTTGGGAAATTTATATATTTAATATTGATTTTATGGGATTTATTTAGTCGGGTTTGAGTTTCGTCTCGTTCCGACTTGTGTTAGTGACCCTGGTAGCTTAGACTCTAGAGGGGACCCCAAGATTAGTTAGTTATGGCCCACAAATCCCACTAATTAAGTTAGTAAGTTTAGACTAATCCCACTTGATTAGATTGGTTAAGTTAGAGCCTTCAACTTAACCCTTTTAATCCCAAACTTGAACCTAACTTAAAATTAACCAAGGGAGATTAGTAGGGGCCTTATTGGGGTTTCCCCAAGGCCCAAATAGAGTTATATGGCAGCCACATATAGGAGGGTTTCCCTTCGTTCATTTTATTCCATCAAGCCTCCATTTTTTTTCACAAGTTTTCTTCCCCAAATTGAGAGCTTTCCTCTTTGATTTGATCTCCAAATCCTTACATCCCTCCACCAAAACTTCCATCCAACCTTCTCATACTACCAAAGGAGGGTGCTAGCAAAGATTTAGAGCAAAGTACAAGGAGGAGTGTCCTTTTTTGAAGATCTTCGTGTTGGAGCCGTGTCCATGAGTGTATCATTGGGATTCCACTCCCACACTACAAGAATACAGGTTTTTTTTTACGGTGATTCCCCGTCAAGAAATGGGTATCTTGACAGTTGCGGATCCGTCAAGTAGGCCGGAGTCAAGAAAAGTCTCCCTTTTCTTAACGGTCGCTGGCAGGACTTTTCTTGACGGTTTTTGGCCGTCATATGAAGTAATTTTCTTGACTGTTTTTGGCCGTCAAGATAGCAGTTTTTAGAAACCGTCAACGTAGGCAAAAACTTTTTTTGACTCCGGCCTAGATGACGGCTATTGGCCGTCAAGAAAAGCATTTATTCACAGGCTATTATGCAGCATGAATTGAATTAAAATTGACGTTTGAAAAACCGTCAAGAGAAGCTTGACAAAATGCAGTCAAGAGAAGCTTGCCAAAATTCCGTCAAGAATTATATAATATTAATCAAACACACATAATATCAATCTAGAAGTTACACATACATCAAATTACTATAAAACCCAATTTTTATATTAACAAACTGTATTGTTCATACACCAAACAAATTTTAATACACATCCCACCACAAACATCCATCACTTGTCCAACCACAACATAATCCAACCAGTACACATATTCCACATCTGTAGTTTCCATACCACTTAAACATCCAAACCACAAAACATAATCCAATCACATTTGATAATCATACAAATGAAACCAATAAAGTAGCAAACCAGACCGGAGCACATCCCTCCCATATCCACAGCATTCCCCTATTCACAGTATGCATGAACCTTCATTTTTTAGCAAGTTCCTGAGAGAACAAGAACACAAATTATCAATATACAGTACTTATATAGATATTGAACTCACTATTACAGAATTATCAATACAGATTGATTTTATTGCTGCACACACAAATATGGACTGTACACACATAGAGAAGTAATTCCCTAACTCGTATACCTATTATATAGACTATCTACTTTATATATTCCAAAACTAGTACTCAAGGACAACACATACCCAACAAATCACCTACTCTGCTGCCATAAGGCACTGGTCAGGTGCTCCTGTTAGCCCTAGTGCCTATGCAGGGGCTCAATTCCCCTACTACAAAATGGCCAAGGCTAAACTATACCAATCCAAGGCTAGGCAATGCAAAGTGTCTACCTGCCTGCCCCCAGTACACAAGTACTGGCTTGCTCAGTCTCTATATTGGCCAATTGGCTTCCCCTGCTACTGCTAAAGTTAATCCCTAAACCTCCTGGACTGATCAATACAAGAAATTCCTACTGATACCAAGGGAATGGGAATGAACCCAACCAAAGTCTACTACCAAAGGGTATAAGGATTGTTCAGTTCATATTGCAAACAAAGAAAGATATGTAACAAGCCACCCATGAATTGAACCAAGATAATCATGTAAGGACTGAATTAAAAGCCAAGGTAACCCCTCAAACTCAAGCCTATCCTATCTTTTATATCCTAGACTGAACCCAAACAAAAGGACTGAACTAAGGGAGAGGCTGAACTAAGGATGAACTGAATGTATATAATATGCAGGAGGGAACTTATATATGGTTAGACAAGTTTATTTGGGACTGGTATACATATACTTAAGAGATTTAGCCATGAAGACAAGGACCAAAGTAATGTCCAGGTAAAGCAACCACTGACACTAGGTTAAGGTGTGAGCCATGTCTGAAATTAGAAGTAAGCTGGCCTGCTAATAGGTAACAAGGGATTGGGCCATAAAGGTTAATACAAGGTGAAGTAAGGGAATGAAATTATCCTCCCATATGGGAATAGATATAGATACAACTGTTCAGTACATGAACTTCATTAGTTTGGTATCTCTCCTACCTATACTAACTAGCCAGGACACTCAATTACATGTGCTACAGAGCCTCATCCTCTCTCAACTGAACCAAGATTGAGGTATGAACAGTAAAGGGAATGAACTATGAGTGAAAAGCAGAACAAAACTTTGGGGTAAGTAGTGAATTGAAAGTTAGAGAGAAAATGGATTTCCTAAGTATACAAGGGCTTATACATATACAACTAATCAAATATACAATTTAGACATAACTCTAGAATCAATTTAGACTGTACAGGTAAATGAGGACTCATAATATTAAGGGGTTGCTCAGAACTCAAAATAGTGAATGATTCAAAGAAATATTAGGCTGATACTCTATTCCCAGGACTGACACCAAGTCCTAATGAATGAATAAGGATGAATTATGGACTGGTATATGGAAAAAAACTCAAATGAAGGTAGGACATAACATATCTGGACCTACATGTGCTGGGGTCCTCAAGGGCAAGAGAAACCACACAAGGCCTGAACCAATAACTAATGTAGGCAATTGCTAAAATCTGAACAAAAAGGGGTGCATATGATTGGGCTAACATGTCAGGGTTTGCAACGAAATGAATAATGAGTGATGCTTAAGAGTACGAGCCTAATAGTTAATCAGATCAGGTTATCTGTGAAAGGGACAGATGTTCGTGCCCAGGTATCAACTAGACTATAGGAATGTGATTGATCCCCAGAAAGAACTTGACTGCACATTCAAAGTGTATCAACTGATACCAAGTGGCTAACATGGTCTGCACAAGTATAATGGGATGTATATCAGTTATAAAAGATATCCCTATATAGCACTCCTTCCATTCACCAGATAAGAATTAAAGAAATCCATACAATAAAAATATCTCAGTAATAAAAATCCTACAACCCAATATTAGTTTTTTATCTTATTCTATACACTATGAAGATAAATTTCTAGTATTTCTAACTAAAATAATGATATTAAAAAAAGTATTCCACAAAAATAGTACCAAGCTGCTTTTCTTACAACCAAATTGTTTTTCTTTTTGAAATATTGTTCTCAAAATTCAGCAGTAGAAAACATGTTCCAGAAATGCAATTTTCACGACATCATTTATTTTAATACATTCATATTTTCAAAATGCTATTTCACTGACAAAATATTGCCAAAAAGAAAGGTTTGAAAATAAGTCTTAAAATTTCGAGTTTTATGGAATATAATTTCAAAAACAACATTATTTAGTCCAAAATCCTTTATTTTCCCCCAATTAAAGAATTAGCAATCAAAGAAAATCCCATCAAATTGACTTATTCCAAGGTTTCGATTATTCATAAATTATCAAAATCGAGGTATAACTGTTCACGAAACACCCAAAACATTGATAGCTAGATAACCCACATCATTGAATATAATTATACCTTAAAAAAAGATAAATGCATATCAAATCCATCAGTGGAAATAGCATATTGGAAATGTGAAATGTTCTTCTGAAACACACGAATTCAGTAACAAGTTTATGGAAAGAACGACAATTTGGTAATAACTTTCAGAAGCACAGATTTTTAACAGAGTATTCTTTAAACAAAATTGTTTTATTAAAAAAATCCTTCACTTTATTCCAAGGTGAATTCACAAATAAAGAAACCCCAGTCAAATTCACTTATTCCACAATATTTAAGCGATGATTCTGAACATATCCGATTAAAGCGATATTAGTTCACATATAACAGGAAACAAAATATCCACTGAGAGATTTCCACTTTGATTTGATCTCCAAATCCTTACATCCCTCCACCAAAACTTCCATCCAACCTTCTCATACTACCGAAGGAGGGTGCTAGCAAATATTTGGAGCAAAGTGCAAGGAGGAGTGTCCTTTTTGGAAGATTTTCGTGTCGGAGCCGTGTCCTTGAGAGTATTATTGGAATTCCACTCCCAAAAGGTAAAACCAACCCTCTAAATTGATTTCCTATGCATATTAGTTAGTTTTGAATCCATAGGATCCACCTTCATGCATGTACCTGTCACGACCCGCTCCCGAATAATCGGACACGAGTCGGACACGCCCAGCCTTCGTCGTTAGACACGACGAAGTAAGCTGTACCAAACTAGAGAAATCTAACCAGATAATCATAAATATATATAATCACAGCATCTAAAAACGTATCCCAAAATGATCACCATAATCCACAATTCTATGTATATAAATGTACGGGTCATCAAGAATGAAATGTACTATGAATTCTAAAACAATATCTAATAGTAAATGGTACGGCTTAGGACCGGCTAGGGGTAAGCACATGAAAACACATAAATGGTACGGCTTAGGACCCGCGTGCACGATGCGGGGTCTAAGCTAAACACACCTGAGTTGTTTCTTGGGTTTGGTCACATAAATAGTATATTTCCCCTCCCCAGGTACAAGTAATAAGAATAAGGAACATGAGCACCAGAAAAACATGTCGTGTCGCAGTACGTTAATCAAGGAAGCACATGATATAATGAAATGTACAAGACCATAGAATGTACTTGCCTTGCTCCAGGAAAGTACGGGTAGTCAGTGGAACTGGATGTCCTCATGTATTTAATAATGTACAAATTGGTTAAGTTATTAAATTATGGTTATCTAGCTAAATTCTAATTAATTATGCACATCTCTTAGCTGGGTTGTATACCCTACAAGAGTTATTTATATAGTCACTAATTAAATATCCTGGAATTGGTAACTCAACACTCATCCCTTTACTACTAATTTAAATATTTTAATGAGCTAGGCTTATATATAGCCATACTAACTTGATAGAGTTAAAATTAAGACAAGCTCTTCATAAAAGAACCATATAATTTTATAAGGAAATAAATTATATAAAAGTCTTGAGTCAGAACATGAAATAAATTGAGTATTTATTCAATTTAACCCAAACTCCTGAACATACTTAGCAACAAACCCAACCAAAGTTCTAACATAAGTTCAAAATCAACATGTAGCTCCACCTAGCCATAATCTCCAACATTAAACCGCCTATGCCAATTTGAATCTCTCAACCCACAGATCATCAACAAATGCTCAAAAGACTGAGCAATACTCAAAATGAAAAAAATTCAATGAGACAGATTTGAACCCAAGCTTTGCCAAGCACACAGAGATAACAACCTTACAAGCCCAGACCGATCCCAGGGTTAGTCCACTATCAGCTCGAAGCTAATCTATATTAACCAAGCCATAGCCTGCAAGAATTTGCCCATCACAACCCTCATGTACTCTCCAGTTCAAATATAATTTAAAATATACTAATCTACAATAGAGTTCAGCATTGTGATACACAAGTTCCAGGAACATAGACACCCAAAGCCCGAAATTACACTAAACCCCATTCTTCCTGATATTTAACCGTATTCATTCAAACATTTAGCAATAATTACAAGCTTATATTTGTATTTAATATAGACTTAACAAATAACACAACTCAAAGAAATCTTTGGAAAGCATTCAACCAAAATCCCAATCATGTACTTAACCTCAGAATTTTATTCTTCGGTTGCAGTAAAGATTCACCAAACACTTAAGCTGAAGGTTCAATTCGAATGTCCAGAATATCATTTCAAATCAAATGTTTAAAACATCTAAAATCAAAAATTCCAAACAATACTCCAAACAAAATGTCCACGGCTTACGACACCAATCAGGGAGATAAGATCGAATACGACGCAAGCGCTGGATACGAACGTCAACTTGGTCTAACACGGACTGCACCAGTCCTGGACACCAATGTAAAATCTGGAATGGACTTGAATCTTGGACACATGCAAACGAACACAGCCTCACAGCACCAAATGAACCGCACCCTTGGACACAGCCGCACCTTGACACGCCTCACTGGTCGGACACGACAGTATCATGAATACTTACACAAGACACAAGCTAACCATTCAACCCAGATCAACACCAAACCCCTCCAATTCGAAGAAAAATCACAACATTAAGAAGGATCAAGTAATATCTGAAGGAGAGTGTTCAGTGAGATTAAAGATACGTCTCCAGTATCGGATACAATTCTGAATCCAAAGGAATCACTGCAGCATTTCTTCAAATATTTTTTGAGTGAAGAACATGGGAAAAAATTAGAACACAACAACTGTATTCAGTAAAATCACGAAGGAATTTCCAGAAGAAAATACCTCAATAAACGTTCATGATCAATCGTTCTCCAAATCAAAGTCAACTCGGAGCTAAGAACTGGTCACGACTACAATTAACAAACAAAGAAACAAAATCATCGATCGACCCAATTGACATTTCCACAATACGTAGATCTCCGCTTACCAGATTGCTGAGAATGATGCGGATGACGGACTGAACGATCGGCTGCTCGCCGTGGCGGTCGTTGCACTTCTTGACTGGAGGAGATCGAACCATAGAGGAGATCACTGTGTCACCGGAGAAGACTCCCGCCGAAGAAACTCGCCGACTGTTAAAGAGAATCGCCCGCCACCGTTGATGTCGCCATCGCCTGAACGAGAGTGTTGAGACACCTCTGCAGAGCCCCCTCAGTCGACCAAACCGCCTGAGCACTGCCGAGAATGGAGGATCTCCGCCAAGGGATGTCGCCTAGTCGTCGAAGGAGGAGCTCGACATGTCATTGTCGACGCCAGGCTTGTCGATATCAACCGTCGCTCGGGAAAGGTCACCGTCGCCGGAGATGGTGGTCGTGCGCCGCCAGAAAGGAGTCGCCGCTCGGTGGGAGGGGTCCGCCTTGTCACTGGAGACCTGTAGGCAGGCCACCTCCACCACCACCGAGGTATGAGCCTCCACCATGGGTCCGGTCATCGTCGCCACGAGAAGTTAGGGTTTCGAGATTGGGAAAGAAAGGAAGTTAAAAAAATTCTGAAATGAGAATGAGATTCTCTCTCTCTATTTACCAGTTTAAAAGAAATTTATTTGTACTTTTGCAAATAACCCCTCCGATCTAACTAATTCACCAAACAGTCCCTCCGCTTAAAATTATTTACATTATCCCCCTCTTCCTTTTCACTTATTGCAAGATTGATAGAAAATCAGTTAGAAAACAAAATGGTGGACCCCAAAGTTTGTTATAACAATCTTTCAAATTTTAAAAATAATTCCTGCTTTAACTAATTTTCTCTCCAAAAGCATAAATCAAAATATTCATCATTTTAAAACTAGACTTATTATTATTAGAAAAATTTAATTCCCTAAAAATAGGAAGTGGAGTTACAAATCTCTCCCCTTGAAAAATTTTGTCCTCGAAATTCGAGAGACAAACAAAACAATCTCAAAGCAAAATCTCAAGATGGTTCAAACACAATTCATTTTATTGTATTTAAAATTTTTTAATATCAAAATACAATCAGACAAACAAACTGGGATAGCGCTCCCGTATCTCGTCCTCCCGCTCCCATGTGGACTCTTCCGGAGAGTGGTGTATCCACATGACGCGAACAAGTACAATGGTCTGGTTCCGCATTTGCTTCTCCCTCCGATCAAGGATCTCCGCTGGCTGCTCCTCGTAGGTCAATCTCGGACCCACCTCTAGCTCTGAATAGTACACCATATGGCTCGGATCTGGAATGTAGCGTCGAAGCTGGGACACGTGGAAAACATCGTGCACTCCCTCCAAGCTAGCTGGAAGCGCTAGTCGATATACCACCTCGCCAATCAGTACAGTCACGCCAAAAGGCCCGATGTACCTCGAACTGAGCTTCCCGCCTCTGCCAAATCTGTTGACGCCCCTAGTCGACGAGATCTTCAGGAACACTCTATCTCCAACTGCGAGCTCTAGTGGCCGTCTGCTGCTGTCCGCCCAGTGCTTCTGTCGATCCTGCACAACTCTGAGATGCTCCCTGAGCCTTGAGACCCCGTACGATAATTACACACAAGAAGTTGGAATAACACGATCGATGATCAAGAATCAAATAGGCACGAGATAGAATAAAGTTCCAATTACAACTTAGAGAAGCAAAATCATGAAGACACAACTATTAAGTACGATAAAAAAATTAATATTTTAACACAAGTGGACTAGGACAAGATAGGAAAATCATGGTCAGATAGTCATGATTTAAGATCGAAGTTTAGATAAGACACAAACGAAGTATGGAATCAAACTCTGGCAATGTATAATTTTGAGGAATTCAATGATCTAACGATAAAATGCTAAAGGGAAGTTAGCAAGAGTTGATTGAGGAAACGTACGTTTTACTCAGGAGGTACAGTATCAAATCAGGATAACGTACAAGGATTTATGATTCTCGAAAACCAATAATCATAAGAAAAGGAACATAGTTTCTATGGTATCCGAAAACATATAGATATTTGAAATCACTTTACTCAGAATCCCTACCCCGCCAGGGAATACCTGGCTGCAGTGAACTTCGGCTCCGTGACTCAAATAATGATATGTTACCGAATATTCTATGCACTATATCCATTTTCCAACAATCATCACCGAAGCAACCCAAGAGATCACGATATGAAAAATTTAGGACAAGTCTCCATAATACCCGAAACCTATGAATGTCTGAAATCACTTCAACTTAGAGTTCCTGTCCCGCCAGTGCGCTGCTGTCTGCAGTGAACTTTCGGTCTCCTCAATCCAGATAACGGCTGCAGCGCACAACTGTCACGCCCTAGTAGGTCATCGAATAGTCTTTCAACTTTATCCATAAAAAATTTCAAGGAATCAAAATAAGTTTCAATAGTCAAAGTCACGAAAATGGTGAGGTTATCTGACTATTAGAATACAAGGGTTTATTAGGTACTAAGAGACGACAAGGGATCCAATCAGTGAGTACAAAAGGGCAACCAGGGAGATTTAAAATTTCAGACAGGGAGCGAAGTTTCAATTTATAACAGAATTTCAACTGATATAAGGAATGGTAACAAGATTCCATATATGGGATATTATCCCGAAGGGATAACAGAATCTCAAAGGATGAACTGAAGCAAGGTATCAGATAGGAGACAAGTTTCAAAATAAATAAAATTTTGTACTGGAAACAAGTTTCAATAAAATCTCGAATAACGATGAAATCTCGAGTAAAAACTTGAATAGAAAATGAAATCTCCAATAAGGTACACTGTGGAAAATAGAAAATCAAGTATCAACAAAGTTGTGGATAAGGGAAAAAATCTCGAATAGAAAATCTCAACGAGGAATCAAGATTTTGAATAGGGAACACGGTCTCAACGAGTCGCAAGTAGGAACTGAAGTTTCAAAGTCTGGAAAATCTTGAATATGAGACAAAATCACGAACGAAAGCAAAGTCAAAAATGAGAAAAGAAATCTCAAAATCTCGAATGGAATCCAGTTATAAAATAGGAAAAGAGAATCACTGGATGAATAGAAAACAAGCATCCATGAAGCAAGTGATACCTCAAATAGGAGACGAGATTAAAACAAAGTGGTGATCAGAACAATTTCTCAAACAGAAAACAAGCCATGAATAGGAAAAGAAATCTCATATAAGGAACATGTCAAGTCCTCAGGTTTGAAAGGAAATTTTCAAAGGATGTCTTGAATGGTGAATAGAAGCAAATATTGAATAAAATTAAATTCTAACAAGCCCCTAATAGAAAACTGAACCTCGGGGAGAAAACAAAATTTACAAATTGTAACTAGTTCTGAATAGGAAACAAAATTCCTGAATAGAATCTCGAAAATAAAGCAGGGTTACGAAGAATGGATGGAGAAGTATTAATCAACGAATAGGAAACGATATCTCAAAATAAGTTTCGAATATCCACCAAGGTTCCAAAGTAGAAAACAAGAAGTTTCAAGAAATGGTCTAGATGCTAAAAGAAATTTAAGGAAAGGCTGGATTGCTAATCAAGATACATCGTTTCCCCAACCATGCAAAAAAATCTTCTATCTTCATTCTATCTTCAGTATTCCCCCGGGACGAAAATCTCTCCAACCTTCTTCAATTTTTCTGACGTAGACTGGTCCTTGCGGTAATGCTCCTTGTGATGGCAGAATCTGGAGAGGTGGGTTCCCTTGCTGTAGTCCTGATGCTCCTCGTGCTTGTCTTTGGGCAGTATGATCAACCGCCTCTGGCAATCCTTGACTTGATGAGCAGGCGATCCGTAGTATAAGCATAGCCTCCGTCTTTTGCGTCACTCTTCATAGTAGTGTCCTGGATGGCGGCAGAAAGCACAGTTGGTCATTGTCTGAATCTAATGATGCGGCTGAAGAAGCGATGTCTGAGTATGGCAACGCTTTACGGGTCCAGCATAGTTGTTGTCTTCATCATAAGTCTTCATGTATCTTATGTGCTTCAGCTTTCCGTCTCGTTCCATTGTATGTGTTTTATTCGGGATCTCCTGGCTAGTGGCTTCAGTCTTCAGAGGAGTCGGATCCTCAAAGACTTGGATGATCTTCAGTGGTAGCTCCAGGTTCTCGATCTGCTCCTCGGAACAAGATATGAGCTCGGCATCGGAGAAGTCCAAAAGTCTGAGAGTCTGGAAATCAGAAGTCCTTTCTGGCTTGGAGAGTGTATCCACAAGTCTGACTTGGAAAGGATGGCATACTCCCTCTGGTTGTCGAGGGACTCTTCAAACGTTTCCGTCAACTACGTACTACCCATGGGGATAGTAGAGTGATAGAAGGTAGTGGAAGCTCAAAACCTTCAAGTGTAGATGGATCAACAGTTCTGGTGTCGCATGATTTTGGGCCATCTGAAAAACATAAAATTGTTAAAATAACCTAGACCTAAAAATAACAAGTGTTTATAGAATATCAATATACCCGATGTACCAGATTTTCTATGCTGTGATCAAGTTTTTCTAGTGTAAATCAAGTCCCCTATAGTATGCTAATACCTAGGTACTATTAGGACAGACCTGCATGGGCCACCACTAAAAACATGTCATGACCCGCTTCCGAATAATCGGACACGAGTCGGACATGCCCAGCCTTCATCGTTAGATACGACGAAGTAAGCTGTACCAAACTAGGGAAATCTAACCCAGTAATCATAAATGTATATAGTCACAGCATCTAAAAACGTATTCCAGAATGATCACCATAATCCACAATTCTATGTATATAAATGTACGAGTCATCAAGAATAAAATGTACTATGAATTCTAAAACAATATCTAATAGTAAAGCTAACAGTCTAAACCTGAAACCTCAAGCTAAGTCATGACCCATCCTACTCAGCTAAGATCCCGGGCTCTGGCCCATAAGGTAGAATGATGTCCTACAAGTACACCTGCAACTTATCCAGTCAGGAGCGGAGCAAAGTACTGTTCTAGGTAATAAACAAGACATCATGATATAAAAGTACAAGGGAACATGGTATGTAAAGCACAAGAAGGAACATGGTGTATAAGTACATGAAAGAACATGGTATGTAAGAACATGAAAGAACATGGTGTGTAAGAACATGAAAGAACATGGTATCTCAGGAATCACAGGAACTAAGTACATGATATATCTCCTGAACATGTGTGTACAATATTTAAAATATAACTAAGTATGTGACCGGCTAGGGGTAAGCACATGAAAGCACATAAATGGTACGGCTTAGGACCCGCGTGCACGATGCGGGGTCTAAGCTAAACACACCTGAGTTGTTTCTTGGGTTTGGTCACATAAATAGTATATTATCCCTCCCCAGGTACAAGTAATAAGAACAAGGAACATGAGCACCAGAAAAGCATGTCGTGTCGTAGTGTGTCAATCAAGGAAGCACATGATATAATGAAATGTACAAGACCATAGAATGTACTTGCCTTGCTCCAGGAGAGTACGGTAGTCAGTGGAACTGGATGTCCTCCTGTATTTAATAATGTACAAATTGGTTAAGTTATTAAATTATGGTTATCTAGCTAAATTCTAATTAATTATGCACATCTCTTAGCTGGGCTGTATACCCTACAAGAGTTATTTATATAGTCACTAATTAAATATCCTAGAATTGGTAACTCAACACTCATCCTTTACTACTAATTTAAATATTTTAATGATCTAGGCTTATATATAGCCATACTAACTTGATATAGTTAAAATTAAGACAAACTCTTCATAAAAGAACCATATAAGTTTATAAGGAAATAAATTATATAAAAGTCTTGAGTCAGAACATGACATAAATTGAGTATTTATTCAATTTAACCCAAACTCCTGAACATACTCAGCGATAAACCCAACCAAAGTTCTAACATAAGTTCAAAATCAACATGTAGCTCCACCTAGCCATAATCTCAACATTAAACCGCCTATGCCAATTTGAATCTCAACCCACAGATCATCAACGAATGCTCAAAAGACTGAGCAATACTCAAAATGACAAAATTCAATTAGACAGATTTGAACCCAAGCTTTGCCAAGCACACAGAGATAACAACCTTACAAGCCCAGACCGAACCCAGGGTTAGTCCACTATCAGCTCGAAGCTAATCTATATTAACCAAGTCATAGATTGCAAAAATTTGCCCATCACAACCCTCCTGTACCCTCCAGTTCAAATACAATTTAAAATATACTAATCTACAATAGAGTTAAGCATTGTAGATACACAAGTTCCAGGAACATGGACACCCAAAGCCAGGAATTACACTAAACACCATTCTTCCTGATATTTAACCGTATTCATTCAAACATTTAGCAATAATTACAAGATTATATTTGTATTTAATATAGACTTAACAAATAACACAACTCAAAGAAATCTTTAGAAAGCATTCAACCTAAATCCCAATCCTGTACTTAACCTCAGAATTTTATTCTTCGGTTGTAGTAAAGATTCACCAAACACTCAAGCTGAAGGTTCAATTCGAATGTCCACAGAATATCATTTCAAATCAAATGTTTAAAACATCTAAAATCAAAAATTCCAAACAATACTCCAAACAAAATGTCTACGGCTTACGACACCAATCAGGAAGATAAGGTCGAATACGACGCAAGCGCTGGATACGAACGTCAACTTGGTCGAACACGGACTGCACCAGCCCTGGACACCAATGTAAAATCTGGACACAACTTGAACATTGGACACACGCACACGAACACAGCCTCACAGCACCAAATGAACCGCACCCCTGGACACAGCCGCACCTTGACACGCCTCACTGGTCGGACACGAAGGTATCCTGAATACTTACACAAGACACAAGCTAACCATTCAACCCCGATCAACACCAAACCCCTCCAATTCGAAGAAAAATCACAACATTAAGAAGGATCAAGTAATACCTTTATGAGAGTGTTCAGTGAGATCAAAGATACATCTCCAGTATCGGATACAATTCTGAATCCAAAGGAATCACTGCAGCATTTCTTCAAATATTTTTCGAGTGAAGAACAGGGGGAAAAATTAGAACACAACAACTGTATTCAGTAAAATCACGAAGGAATTCCCAGAAGAAAATACCTCAGTCAACGTTCATGTTAAATCGTTCTCCAGATCAAAGTCAACTCGGAGCTAAGAACTGGTCACGACCACAATTAACAAACAAAGAAACAAAATCATCGATCGACCCAATTGACATTTCAACAGTACGCAGATCTTCGCTTACCAGATTGCCGAAAATGTTGCGGAGGATGGACTGAGCGATCGGCTGCTCGCCGTGGCGGTCGTTGCACTTCTTGACCGGAGGAGATCGAACCATAGAGGAGATCACTGCGTCACCGGAGAAGACTTCTGCCGAAGAAATTCGCCGACTGTTAAAGAGAA
Source organism: Iris pallida (assembly GCA_029216955.1). Taxonomy (NCBI): domain Eukaryota; kingdom Viridiplantae; phylum Streptophyta; class Magnoliopsida; order Asparagales; family Iridaceae; genus Iris; species Iris pallida. The sequence goes on from JANAVB010040019.1 coordinate 5,521,641, forward strand.
TCACCCGCCACCGTTGATGTCTCCATCGCCTGAACGAGAGTGTTGAGACACCTCTGCAGAGCACCTTCAGTCGACCAAACTGCCAGAGCGCTGCCGAGAATGGAGGATCTCCGCCAGGGGATGTCGCCTAGTCGTCAAAGGAGGAGCTCGACATGTCATTGCCGAAGCCAGGCTTGTCGATATCAACCGTCGCTCGGGAAAGGTCATCGTCGCCGGAGATGGTGGCCGTGCGCCACTTGAAAGGAGTCGCCGCTTGGTGGGAGGGGTCCGCCTTGTCACTGGAGACCAGTAGGCAGGCCACCTCTACCACCGCCGAGGTATGAGCCTCCACCATGGCTCCGGTCATCGTCGCCACGAGAAGTTAGGGTTTCGAGATTGGGAAAGAAAGGAAGTTAAAAAAATTCTGAAATAAGAATGAGATTCTCTCTCTCCATTTACCAGTTTAAAAGAAAGTTATTTGCACTTTTGCAAATAACCCCTCCGATCTAACTAATTCACCAAACAGTCCCTCCACCTAAAATTATTTACATTATCCTCCTCTTTCTTTTCACTTATTGCAGGATTGATAGAAAATCAATTAGAAAATAAAATGGTGGACCCCAAAGTTTGTTATAACAATCTTTCAAATTTTAAAAATAATTCCTGCTTTAACTAATTTTCCCTCCAAAAGCATAAATCAAAATATTTATCATTTTAAAACTTGACTTATTATTATTAGAAAATTTTAATTCCCTAAAAATAGGAAAGTGGAGTTACAAATCTCTCTCCCTTGAAAAATTTTGTCCTCGAAATTCGAGAGACAAACAAAACAATCTCAAAGCAAAATCTCAAGAAGGTTCAAACATAATTCATTTTATTGTATTTAAAATCTCTTAATATCAAAATACAATCAGACAAACAAACTGGGATAGCGCTTCCGCATCTCGTCCTTGCGCTCCCATGTGGACTCTCCCGGAGAGTGGTGTATCCACATGACGCGAACAAGTAGAATGGTCAGGTTCTGCAGTTGCTTCTCCCTTCGATTAAGGATCTCCACTGGCTGCTCCTCGTAGGTCAATCTCGGACCCACCTCTAGCTCTGAATAGTCCACCACATGGCTCGGATCTGGAATGTAGCGTCGAAGCTGGGACACGTAAAAAACATCGTGCACCTCCTCCAAGCTAGCTGGAAGCGCTAGTCGATATACCACCTCGCCAATCAGCGCAATCACGCCAAAAGGCCCAATGTACCTCGGACTGAGCTTCCCGCCTCTGCCAAATCTGATGATGCCCCTAGTCGACGAGATCTTCAGGAACACTCTATCTCCAACTACGAGCTCTAGTGGCCGTTTGCTGCTGTCCGCCCAGTGCTTCTATCGATCCTGCACAACTCTGAGATGCTCCCTGAGCCTTGAGACCCCGTACGATAATTACACATAAGGAGTTGGAATAACACGATCAATGATCAAGAATCAAATAGGCACGAGATAGAATGAAGTTCCAATTACAACTTAGAGGAGCAAAATCATGAAGACACAACTATTAAGTACGATAAAATAATTGATATTTTAACACAAATGGACTAGGACAAGATAGGAAAATCATGGTCAGATAGTCATGATTTAAGATCGAAGTTTAGAAAAGACACAAACGAAGTATGGAAACAAACTCTGGCAATGTATAATTTTGAGGAATTCAATAATCCAACGATAAAATGCTAAAGGGAAGTTAGCAAGAGTTTATTGTGGAAACGTACAAAATACTCAGGAGGTACAATATCAAATCAGGATAATGTGCAAGGATTTATGATTCTCGAAAACCAATAATCATAAGAAAAGAAACATAGTTTCTATGGTATCCAGAAACATATAGATGTTTGAAATCACTTTACTCAGAATCCCTATCCCGCCAGGGAATACCTGGCTGCAGTGAACTTCGGCTCCGTGACTCAAATAACGATATGTTACCGAATATTCTATGTACTCTATCCATTTTCCAACAATCATCAATGAAGCAACCCAAGAGATCACGACATGAAGAATTTAGGACAAATCTCCATAATACCCGAAACCTATGAATGTCCGAAATCACTTCAACTTAGAGTTCCTGCCCTGCCAGTGCGTTGCTGGCTGTAGTGAACTTTCGGTCTCCGCAATCCAGACAGCGGCTGCAGCACACAACTGTCACGCCCTAGTAGGTCATCGAATAGTCTTTCAACTTTATCCATAAAAAATTTCAAGGAATGAAAATGAGTTTCAATAGTCAAAGTCACGAAAATGGTGAGGTTATCTGACTATTAGAATACAATCGTTTATTAGGCACTAAGAGACGACAAGGGATCCAATCAGTGAGTACAAAAGGGCAACCAGGGAGATTTAAAATTTCAGACAGGGAGCAAAGTTTCAATTTATAACAGAATTTCAACTGATATCAGGAATGGTAACAAGATTCCATATATGGAATATTATTCCGAAGGGATAACAGAATATCAAAGGATGAACTGAAGCAAGGTATCATATAGGAGACAAGTTTCAAAATAAATAAAATTTCGTACTGGAAACAAGTTTCAATAAAATCTTGAATAACGATGAAATCTCGAGTAAAAACTTGAATAGAAAACAAAATCTCTAATAAGGTACACTGTGGAAAAATTGAAAATCAAGTATCAACAAAGTTGTGGATAAGGAACAAAATCTCGAATAGAAAATCTCAACGAGGAATCAAGATTTTGAATAGGGAATACGGTCTCAACGAGTCTCAAGTAGGAACTGAAGTTTCAAATTCTGGAAAATCTTGAATATGAGACAAAATCATGAACAAAAGCAAAGTCAAAAATAAGAAAAAAATCTCAAAATCTCGAATGGAATCCAGTTACGAAATAGGAAAAGAGAATCACTGGGTGAATAGGAAACAAGTATCCATGAAACAAGTGATACCTCAAATAGGGGACAAGATTGAAATAAAGTGGTGATCAGAACAATTTCTCAAACAGAAAACATGCCATGAATAGGAAAAGAAATCTGATATAAGGAACATGTCAAGTCCTCAAGTTTGAAAGAAAATTTTCAAAGGATGTCTTGAATGGTGAATAGAAGCAAATATTGAATAAAATTAAATTCCAACAAGCCCCGAATAGAAAACTGAACCTCGAGGAGAAAAGAAAATTTATAAATTGTAACTAGTTCTGAATAGAAAATAAAATTCCTGAATAGAATCTCGAAAAGAAAGCACGGTTACGAAGAATGGATGGAGAAGTATCAATCAACGAATAGGAAACAATATCTCAAAATAAGTTTTGAATATCCACTAAGGTTCCAAAATAGAAAACAAGAAGTTTCAAGAAATGGTCTAGATGCTAAAAGAAATTTGAGGAAAGACTGGATTGCTAATCAAGATACATGGTTTTCCCATCCATGTAAAAGAAATCTTCTGTCTTCATTCTATCTTCAGTATTCCTCCGGGACGGAAATCTCTCCAACATTCTTCAACTTTTCTGACGTAGATTGGTCCTTGCGGTAATGCTCCATGTGATGGCAGAATCTGGAGAGGTGGGTCCCCTTGCTGTAGTCCTGATGCTTCTCGTGCTTGTCTTTGGGCAGTGTGATCATCCGTCTCTGGCAATTCTTGACTTGTTGAGCAGGGATCCGTAGTACAAGCATAGCCTCCGTCTTTTGCGGCACTCTTCATAGTGGTGTCCTGGATGGCGGCAGAAAGCAAAGTTGGTCATTGTCTGAATATGATGATGCGGCTGAAGAAGCGATGTCTGAGTATGGCAACGCTTTGCGGGTCCAGGGTAGTTGTTGTCTTCGTTATAAGTCTTCATGTCTCTTATGTGCTTCAGCTTTCCGTCTCGTTCCATTGTCTGTATTTTATTCGGGATCTACAAGCTAGTGGCTTCAGTCTTCAGAGGAGTCGGATCCTCAAAGACTTGGATGATCTTCAGTGGCGGCTCCAGGTTCTCGATCTGCTCCTCGGAACAAGATATGAGCTCGACATCGGAGAAGTCCAAAAGTCTGAGAGTCTGGAAATCAGATGTCCTTTCTGGCTCGGAGAGTGTATCCACAAGTCCGACTTGGAAAGGATGGCATGCTCCCTCTGGTTGTCGAGGGACTCTTCAAACGTCTCCGTCAACTACTACTACCCATGGGGATAGTAGAGTAATAGAAGGTAGTGGAAGCTCGAAACCTTCAAGTGTAGGTGGATCAACAGTTCTGGTGTCGCATGCTTTTGGGCTGTCTGAAAAACATAAAACTGTTAAAATAACCTAGACCTAAAAATAACAAGTGTTTATAGAATATCAATATACCCGATGTACCCGATTTTCTATGTTGTGATCAAGTTTTCCTAGTATAAATCAAGTCCCCCTATAGTACGCTAATACCTAGGTACTATTAGGACAGACCTGCATGGGCCACCACTAAAAATATGTCACGACCCGCTTCCGAATAATCGGACACGAGTCGGACACGCCCAGCCTTCGTCGTTAGATACGACGAAGTAAGCTGTACCAAACTAGGGAAATCTAACCAGGTAATCATAAATGTATATAATCACAGCATCTAAAAACGTATCCCAGAATGATCACCATAATCCACAATTCTATGTATATAAATGTACGAGTCATCAAGAATGAAATGTACTATGAATTCTAAAACAATATCTAATAGTAAAGCTAACAGTCTAAACCTAAAACCTCAAGCTAAGTCATGACCCATCCTACTCAGCTAAGATCCCGGGCTCTGGCCCATAAGGTAGAATGATGTCCTACAAGTACACCTCTAACTTATCCAGTCAGGAGCAGAGCAAAGTACAGTTCTAGGTAATGAACAAGACATCATGATATGAAAGTACTAGGGAACATGGTATATAAAGCACAAGAAGGAACATGGTGTATAAGTACATGAAAGAACATGGTATGTAAGAACATGAAAGAACATGGCGTATAAGAACATGAAAGAACATGGTATCTCAGGAATCACAGGAACTAAGTATATGATATATCTCCTGAACATGTGTGTACAATATTTGAAATATAATTAAGTATGTGACCGGCTAGGGGTAAGCACATGAAAACACATAAATGGTACGGCTTAGGATCCGCGTGCACGATACGGGGTCTAAGCTAAACACACCTGAGTTGTTTCTTGGGTTTGGTCACATAAATAGTAAATTTTCCCTCCCCAGGTACAAGTAATAAGAACAAGGATCATGAGCACCAGAAAAGCATGTCGTGTCGCAGTGTGTCAATCAAGGAAGCACATGATATAATGAAATGTACAAGACCCTAGAATGTACTTGCCTTGCTCCAGAAAAGTACGGGTAGTCAGTGGAACTGGATGTCCTCCTGTATTTAATAATGTACAAATTGGTTAAGTTATTAAATTATGGTTATCTAGCTAAATTCTAATTAATTATGCACATCTCTTAGCTGGGCTGTATACCCTACAAGAGTTATTTATATAGTCACTAATTAAATATCCTGGAATTGGTAACTCAACACTCATCCTTTACTACTAATTTAAATAATTTAATGAGCTAGGCTTATATATAGCCATACTAACTTGATAGAGTTAAAATTAAGACAAACTCTTCATAAAAGAACAATATAATTTTATAAGGAAATAAATTATATAAAAGTCTTGAGTCAGAACATGACATAAATTGAGTATTTATTCAATTTAACCCAAACTCCTGAACATACTCAGCAACAAACCCGACCAAAGTTCTAACATAAGTTCAAAATCAACATGTAGCTCCACCTAGCCATAATCTCCAACATTAAACCGCCTATGCCAATTTGAATCTCTCAACCCACAGATCATCAACGAATGCTCAAAATACTGAGCAATACTCAAAATGGCAAAATTCAATTAGACAGATTTGAACCCAAGCTTTGCCAAGCACACAGAGATAACAACTTTACAAGCCCAGACCGATCGCAGGGTTAGTCCACTATCAGCTCGAAGCCAATCTATATTAACCAAGTCATAGCCTACAAGAATTTGCCCATCACAACCCTCCTGTACTCTCCAGTTCAAATACAATTTAAAATATACTAATCTACAATAGAGTTCAGCATTGTAGATACACAAGTTCCAGGAACATGGACACCCAAAGCCCGGAATTACACTAAACCCCATTCTTCCTGATATTTAACCATATTAATTCAAACATTTAGCAATAATTACAAGCTTATATTTGTATTAAATATAGACCTAACAAATAACACAACTCAAAGAAATCTTTAGAAAGCATTCAACAAAATTCCCAATCCTGTACTTAATCTCAGAATTTTATTCTTCGGTTGCAGTAAAGATTCACCAAACACTCAAGCTGAAGGTTCAATTCGAATGTCCAGAATATCATTTCAAATCAAATGTTTAAAACATCTAAAATCAAAAATCCAAACAATACTCCAAACAAAATGTCCACGGCTTACGACACCAATCAGGAAGATAAGGTCGAATACGACGCAAGCGCTGGATACGAACGTCAACTTGGTGTAACACGGACTGCACCAGCCCTGGACACCAATTTAAAATCTGAACACGACTTGAATTTTGGACACACACACACGAACACAGCCTCACAGCACCAAATGAACCGCACCCCTGGACAAAGCTGCACCTTGACACTTCTTACTGGTCGGACACGACAGTATCCTGAATACTTACACAAGACACAAGCTAACCATTCAACCCCGACCAACACCATACCCCTCCAATTCGAAGAAAAATCACAACATTAAGAAGGATCAAGTAATACCTGAAGGAGAGTGTTCAGTGAGATCAAAGATACGTCTCCAGTATCGGATACAATTCTTAATCCAAAGGAATCACTGCAGCATTTCTTCAAATATTTTTTGAGTGAAGAAGAGGGGGAAAAATTAGAACACAACAACTGTATTCAGTAAAATCACGAAGGAATTTCCAAAAGAAAATACCTCAATCAACGTTCATGATCAATCGTTCTCCAAATCAAAGTCAAATCGGAGCTAAGAACTGGTCACGACTACAATTAACAAACAAAGAAACAAAATCATCGATCGACCCAATTGACATTTCAACAATATGCAGATCTTCGCTTACCAGATTGCCGAGAATGATACGGAGGATGGACTGAACGATCGGTTGGTCGTCGTGGCAGTCGTTACACTTCTTGACCGGAGGAGATCGAACCACAGAGGAGATCACCGCGTCACCAGAGAAGACTCTCGCCGAAGAAACTTACCGACTGTTGAAAAGAATCGCCCGCCACCGTTGATGTCGCCATCGCTTGAACGAGAGTGTTGAGACACCTCTACAGAGCTTCCTCAGTCAACCAAACCGCCTGAGCACTGCCGAGAATGGAGGATCTCCGCCAGGGGATGTCGCCTAGTCGTCGAAGGAGGAGCTCGACATGTCACTGCCAACGCCAGGCTTGTCGATATCAACCGTCGCTCGGAAAAGGTCACCGTCGTCGGGGATGGAGGCCGTGCACTGCCTGGAAGGAGTCGCCGCTCGGTGGGAGGTGTCCGTCTAGTCACTGGACACTTGTAGGCAGGCCACCTCCACCACCATCGAAGTAGGAGCCTCCACCATGGCTCCGGTCATCGTCGTCACGAGAAGTTAGGGTTTCAAGATTGGGAAAGAAAGGAAGTTAAAAAAATTTTGAGATGAGAATGAGATTCTCTCTCTCCATTTACCAGTTTAAAAGAAAGTTATTTGTACTTTTGCAAATAACCCCTCCGATCTAACTAATTCACCAAACAGTCCCTCCGCCTAAAATTATTTACATTATCCCCCTCTTCCTTTTCACTTATTGCTGGATTGATAGAAAATCAGTTAGAAAACAAAATGGTGGACCCCAAAGTTTGTTATAACAATCTTTTAAATTTTAAAAATAATTCCTGCTTTAACTAATTTTCCCTCCAAAAGCATAAATCAAAATATTCATCATTTTAAAACTAGACTTATTATTATTAGAAAATTTTAATTCCCTAAAAATAGGAAAGTGGAGTTACAGTACCGCATTTAGATTCAAGTTTGAGGTCATTTGGAGCTCTCTTGAGAATTTTAGATATGTGTTTTGTGTCCTACTTGATAGATCCCAAATTAGGACACCCCATGTGTTTGGTTTATTGCCCAATAGGATTAACTGTATTTTAAATTCAGTTTTAGAATGCTTAGAGAGTGGATTGATCTTAGTTAGGATGGTTAGAATGAGTTTTATTTACATACCTATGTTGGTATCCAAGTATCTTGGCCTACATGTGTTTCTTTTGTCCAGAACAACCCAAATTCGTCATAATATTCATCTACGTTTTTAGTAGCCATAGCAACTTAGAAATGTCATAACTTTTAGCTCAGAACACCGATTAATCTCCTATTTTTTAAAAGAACCGTATTGAATTTAGCTTTACAAATATATATTTGAATAAGCCAAATTCGTTCTAGAACTTTCTGTAAAACTATTTGAGTGTCAGCTGTCCGAAAGACGAACGCGTTTCGGTATTTTCGCAATTTCGGGAGCTTTCGGACACGAAAATACGATCTGTTTGAAGTTTCGAAAAGCTAATACGAAGGGCTACAACATACTTTAATATTAGAATTTAGTAAAGGCCCAATTAGTACAGTATTGGTTTTAAGTAGAAGAGTCACTATACGACATAAGCATTTTGTGTAACCTATGAGCCTATGTAGTATGGATATTAAGTGAATGTAGGTATCACAGGTTGTCGAGTATATGTATGATATAGTACAAATATATATTATTGTTAAGTTATATATGTTAGTATATTTGTTAGATGTTGGTTAGTAGAGGATTACATATGTTAGAGTTTTTTATATGTTAGTGTAAGTTATATTTGTTAGTATGAGTGTTAGTTAGATAGTAGTGGTTAGTATTTTGTTAGATATTTGATATGTTGTTAGATAGTTTGATGTTAGATATCTAGTATGTTAGATATTGATATGTTAGTAGGTTATGTTAGTTCTAGATATTGGTATGTTAGCAAGTTAGTCTCTATAGGTTATATGTTAGATATTAGTTAAGATGTTATATTAGTACATTAGATAGTTAATTAGATATTTGAGGGGTATCTTGGTATCTCATGATACCAAGTTAGTATCTTAAGGTAAATTTAAATTACCTTTACCTTCAAGGTAAATGATTAGTTTACCTTATGATCAAGGTATGGTATCAACATACCAAGGTAAGATATCAAGGTAAGGTATAGGTTTATCTAAGTTAACGTATTGGATTTCAACCAAGGTATTGATATTGGGATGCCAATATGACCAAGGTTGATATGGTATCCTTGTGTTAGTGGGTTAGTGTCTAAGTGTTTGAGTTTAAGTAGGTAATGTTAGATTATGGAAGGATTATATAGATAGGCATATATATTTTTGGATTATATAGTATCTAAATATATTATGAGAGTATGTAGATATAGGTTATGGTTCATAGTGAGGATATGTATATACTTGATATATGATATCTATATGTATGTGTTTGGGTGATACTATATGGGTAAGGATATATGTGGTATGTATATATATTAATATATCCTAAGTATCATAGATGTTGACCACTAATCTAAGTTTGACCAAAACCTTAGAAGCTTGACCTTGACTCCTAGTTTGACCCAAGGTGGAGCAGAGTTGACCTAGAGTTGACCAGAGTTGTCCAATTGACCAAAAGTCAACTGTAAGTCAACCTTTGACCCAGTTTACCTAGTTTGACTTGGTTTGACTTCATATGACCTAGTGTGACTCAGTTTGACCTAGTTTGACTTGATGTGACCTAGTTCGACTTAGTTGGACTGAGATTGACCTAGATTGCATATTATATATTAGAAAATCATGCTTAACTCTGTTTAAACCTAATTAACTTACAATATCTCATCTTTAGGTCTGTGAGATCATTCTGAGCATCGACCCTACTTGACAGCTCAGGAAAGCAGGCGAGTACATTCTTTGATAGTAGTTTTTGTCTTGATATCTTCTGTATCCGATTCAGTTATAATGTTTTACTTGATTCTCGACACGATGGTGCATGGACTAGTATATATCGGATTCCTGTCATGAGATGTCATTCCTAGATTTTCTTGGGATACTGGTACTTGCTCGATCTTGTTCTTATACTTGTATTGACATCGATTCCTGAGAAGGAGTAGCTACCTTCTTAGGGAATCCCGTGTCATGACGTGCTATGTCCGGATCCGTATACTATTCTAGGATGGGGAGTTATTATAGGTTATGTGATCAATACCCCTCCTGTATTTTTGTTACTAATTATTTCATAGCTCCACCCTCACCATACGTGGGGTGTAGCCTGACCCGTTACTAATAGTTTCATAGCTTTCTATTTTGGCCGGGCCGAGTTCCCGCACTTGTAGCCGGTCATATGGAACAGCCCGATCCTGACCCATACCAATCACATAATGCTATAATACTCGAGGCACATTTTATATTTATTACATCAGGTAGATAGATTCCTATTCAGTTCTACTTTCCTGTATGATACACCTGGCATGATTTTCTGCTTTACATATCCAGTTATATTTCCATCTTGATATGTTTATCTTGTATTCCATTGTGATTGTCTCTTACAGTATTTGTCAATACTATAGAACTATTGTTGGTAGTTTGTACTTGCTCATTTTCCTGATAGGATAATCGTTGATGTTTACAGATGACTTAGATGCCGACTGTTCTACCTACTATAGGTATGGCCATGATGGAGACTATGATCAGCTGTTACCCCTAGAGCCCATAGATGATATTTCATCTATCTAGATCGGCTAGTTAGGTTTGTCTGGACTGTGAGCCAGCTAGTTTATGAGACTTATACTATATTTGTGTTTTGGGACCTTATGTTATGTTTTCGACTCTCTACTTTATTGTGACATTATTTTATTTTTCGTACTTCTATTTCTATCATATCTATATGATATTCGTACCTATCTTTCCTAGATGTCTTGTGATTGAGTTGAGTTTATATACCTCCGTACGGAGATGACATGTATATTTATATTATGTATAGATGCTTTACTTTCTAGGAGACCTATACAGCGTTCTACCGCCGATTCTACGACGTAGGCTGGACGTACCCACGTGCTCGTGCCCCTACTCAGGGTACGGGTCGTGACACGTTTTTGTGGTGGCCCATGCAGGTCAGAGTCACAACTAATGTGATTTCATAGTGGTGCTTGACTTAGAGTACTGCTACGAGCCTGCGGTTAGGATATATGTTCTAGGTTATGATAGGAGTTACTCAATCACAGTTAGGACTTTTGAGAGATTCCTGGGACAATCCTTGAGAATCTTATTGTGAACTTCAATTTGAATTCATTTCCTCTTATTTCTATTTTACCCTTATTTCTTATTTTTTAGTTGGATTTTGATGGAATTATTGTTGATTTTGATTTTCATATCGAGATGAATGTTATGGCCTGAGTTACGGTATCTTCTGATGACATATGTTGATGGAAATAACAGAAAAGGTAAAACGCCTACTTGGTTATGTAACCTAGAGTTTATCGCAGCTATATTAGCCGGCGTGGCAGAAACGTAGAGACCTGACTTCGGATGTACATATCTTGATTATGAGATTTAGGATTTCTCGCAGCTATACTAGTCTGCATAACGAGAATTCCAGACGACATAATTATAGAGGTGCATTCCCCAGTTATGGACTCTACTGTTTATCGCAGCCTTGCTTACTAGCGTGGCGAGGATTCTGAGTATCATAATTTTGGACAAACGTGTATGATTATCAGATTGTATCTTGAGAAGGGTCCTAACATGTCATCTCTATCATTTTATTTTTGTTATTATAGATTTTGTTCCATCCTGAATTAGCTTAAGAGTTAGGATACCTTCAGTTCTTTAGTCCAGGTTCGGGTAGATTCACATTTCATTATAGGTTCTTCATAGTGTGATGGCTTGGTGATTGCAATTGGTCTGTGTTCTTGCTTAATTGTGTTAATAGTTTAGAGTAAGGTTGGAAAGTATTGTATATGGTTTTGATAGATGAGAACCCTAGAGTGAACATTAAGTGTCAAGGTAGGAGTTGCACCAGAAAATAGGATAGGAGGAGTACCCTAGTACCCAGAGACAAGGTATCTCAAATGTTATAGAAGTTTAGGCACCAAAACGGTTTAGTGACTAGTTGGAGAAGGGGTATGAACAACCTAGTATAGGGGTACCATCCTAGTATCAATTAAAAGAGTTAGTGCCTTGTTTAGATTGTGACTAGACTTAGGTAGACACCCTGGAGAGAGTATTCTAGATAAACAGTGTTCTTCCATGACTTCGATTTCTGGAGTGTCAGAAATGTCAATCTCTGGAAACTTCCTTCATGAGTTGTAGTAGACAAGATTATCTTCATTTTGATATATCACGTCCCACTCAAACTTGTTCCCTTTTACTACTTTTGTATCACAACTTCGGTTCAATTTAGGCCATTTGACCATTTTCCATTTTTATTTATGATTTCCATATGCGTATTGCCATGACTTTTAACTTAGGAGCACAAGACTAGTTGTTTTCTCAAAACTAACTTTACATACATGATCTAGACAGGACACCCTACACCCATGACCTTCGTGTCCCACTTGGACACACCATCTTGTACTTTATTTTTATCGCATGATTTTTCTGATACAAGACCCAATCTTGATTTTCCCCACAGAGTCATTTTTATTTTCGACTCGAGTTAGAGATACTATTTCGACCTAAACATGACGACCCAAAGTATGAGCACGACCCACTTTAAGCCTACTATCTATATTTCACTTGTGTTCCATTCATTTGAGCTCCCAATTTCTGCATCATTCTTTTCAGTCGCCACAACAGCAGTTTCAGGCCCTATCTAGGGCCCGGGTTTAGCAATTTCATGCGACGATATGAGCTCTAGTACAACTAGATCAGCAGTACCCCCCGAGTCAGTTTCAGCCAGCTCCTACCTGTACCTACTGTAGGAGCATAAAAAGTGCTTCATAAGAATGAGTCAAAGAGATGGATCATTTCATTCAAATTGATCCACTTTACGCCAAAGAGAGGCTAATCACTTTACGCCTAAAGCAGGCTAATCATTTTACGCCCGGGTCAAAGCTAATGGTTTTACGCTTAAGACAGGCTAGCCACTTTTACGCTGGACAAAGCTGTCAAGTCTTGCATTTAATGCAAAGTCTGACATAAAGATTTAATGATGGCATATATCACAAAAATCAAAGGGATTTGTTTTACACAGAGACCAATTTGTCGTTTAGTATGTGGACTGAGCTATTTTACGCTCATAATATGGCTTCTTTTACGCACGGAGACTATACGAGTTTTTACGCTCAAAAGTTGACGTGTGCGTAAGGTTTATTTGGGCTACTTTTACGCTCAAGGTTATTTAACAACCACTTTACGCGGGAAGTCCACGTCAGGACTATTTTACGCCTAGTCTACTACTTTACGCTCAGGGTATTTTGGGTTGTTTTTACGCCCTATTCTTCTTCATCAATTTGGAACGTAGTTTGCCTACATGGCTTTCATGCCACACATCTCGAAGAACGTGTGTACGTGCATCCTATTCGTACTGAAATGATGGGACACGTGTCAACGTATGCAGAGGATGACTTCAGTCATGGGTGACAGTTGTTAGCGTAAAGACGGAACTTTTGCTGAGTTTTTACGCACAAGATCCCAAGTCTATAAATAGACTTATTTTTCTCATAGGAACAGACAGACAGGGACAGACAGAGACAGAGGGAGAGAAGAGAATACATAGAGATCAGAGCCCAGAGACTTTGATTTTTCGGAGCATTTTTCTTCAACTTTTCTTCTAGAATAGAGTGAAGCAAAGCAGGAAAGCATTCGGCCTCGCCATCAGTGCCCAAGTGCGTCGATACCTTTCTGGTGACTTAGTTCTTCCAATTTTTTATCTTCAAGCAGTGATCTTCATCATCATCATATGGTCCAAGGAACAAAGTGATCATTTACAGATCAGACTTCCATAGCAATACTTTCCAGAATCAAATTTGTACTTCTTGTACTTTTTCTCGTTTTATTTTACAAATCCGATTTCCAGGCATTTTGTTAAGTGAAATAAAAATGGCGACTCTGCTGGGGATGACCTTCTCCTCTGACGAGGAGGCAATTGCTCAATATGATGATGTGTCGATTAGATCGACAAAGAAGACTCTGGTTGTACACTTCGACCAGACTGCTTATGAAGAGATGCTCCGAACTGGGGGCGGTTCTCGCTGCTCCAATGTTCAAAAATCTCGTAAAGCACAAAAAGTTTGGATTCCTAAATCTAAAATAGCTTCTGATCTCTCTGTTGCTTCTGATAGCAAGGGAATTCTTCCTACTCCTGTCGTAGGGGCTCCCATTTGTAACGAGGCAGTCCTTACGTACTTCAGCGTTGCACTCTAAGTATGACAAGTTATCTCCCGTCTGTGACGGTGAAGATAATCAGGTTTTACACCCAGTGGGTAAAAACCAAATTTTACGCTTAGTGCATAAGAACGAGTCTTCCATTTGTAATAAGGCAGACTCTAATGCTTGTGCTTCTAAGTGTAAAAATAAGTCTCCCGTCTGTGACGTGGTAGACACACAAAAATTATGCTCTTCGCGTAAAGAAAATCTCCCGTCTGTGACGTGGTAGATAATCAATTTTTACGCTCTTCGCGTAAAGGTAAGTCTCATGTCTGTGACAGTGTAGATAAAATTCGCAACGATGTTTTTACATCTAATGTGAATGTACCTAAATGTAAACAGCGTAAAAATGTTGTTGGTAAAGCTTCAGCTCTACACCAACAGCTTTTTTATACTGCTCTACGCAAAGTACCAAACCTACAAATCACACGCAATGAAAATGGAGTCCTTCGTGCTCAAAAATCTTAATATTTGCGCACACAACTCCAAACGCGTAGAAATATACAATTTGGTTCTGCGAATGCAGCTAATAATCTTCTTTATACACAAGGGATTAAACGTTTTGCTACCCCAAATATAATAAAGAAGACTACTCCTTCTACTCCTTCTGATTTACGTGAAATGCTAATGCAAAAGCGTAAAAATAGACAATCTCCCGTGACACTCCCCCAAGAAAATCATCACTGTGAGTGTCACCAGATTGTGATCAAATGTTGTTGTTCGGCTTTTTGATCGATTGAATTTTAATGCACCCCAACAACAAGCTGATGAGTTGTCATATGCATCAGTCAACATGGCATCTCACACCAATAGAGGACGACGTCCTAGACGGAACACGTCCCAAACCCCAGGTCAACAGCAGTTCAACAGACTTCTTGATTCTTTTGAAGGAGTATATCAGAATACTCGATCAAGAAGACAAAGACAATTGCATACTTCTGATTCTGAAGCTGGGGGTACTCAATCTCTTGAGTCCGAAACTGATAGTGTCGATTCATACTTCTATACTAATCCTTCTGTATCTTCAAGAGAGGTTGAATCCTACGCTATTGGAGATGAACCAGAGACGCCATCTGTTAATACAGAACAATATCTTACCGCCGTTGAGCAATCATTGAAAGACATGCTTAATATGATGCAAAGCATGCACCAGATAATAACGGCTCAGCAAACTGCTCAACCAGCAATTATAACACCGGTTCAGGAAGCAGCACCAACTCAAGATAGCCAAGGGGTTGATATACCTTTGAATATCCAAGAGCCTGCTGTTAATTAAAATTCTGCATCTCCAGATCCCATCATTCCAGAAGATGTACCATCTTCGGTGGGGATTATGGTACAACCAACAACTTTTCAATCAAACGTGCTTCCACAAACCAGCGAAGCCATTCAAGCAGTGCGTGAGCTCAAAGCATAGTTTGAAGTTTTGAAGCAAAAGGACCAACTCCAGAGATTAGGGATTAAGCAACCTTATCCTCCTCATTGGAATGATGTACCCTTTCCACCAAAATTCAAGCCACAGTCAATGGTATTGTTTGATGGAAAGGCTTCTCCTAGTCAGTATATCAATTACTTTGATATTATGACTGTACATTTGCAGAAAAATGATGCTCTTCTCACTAGAGTATTCATTGGATGCTTGACGGGTTCAGCTTACGACTGGTATCGTAGTTTACCCGACAATTGCATTTCGTCTTTTGACTAATTTAAGGTAATATTTTTTTCTTGTTTCTATGAAGGAGGTATGGACATGAACATGTCCTCCTTAATAGAAATCAAGCAAAAGGAGAAAGAAGATACTCGGACGTTTATTGAACGTTTTCGACAGGCGACTCTAAAGATGCTCCCTGGTATGCCAGATTCAGCGCTGATTGATACATGTAAGATGAATCTGCGACCATCCATCGCTGTCTTCACGGGTTCCCAATTGACAGATTGGGCTTCGTTTATCATAGCAGTAGTTTCTGCCGAGACCAATGGTAGGTTGGCTCGTGAATATGGGATGATTTTTACCTCTGAGGATAAAAGAAAGAAAAGTAATCCTGGTAATAATTTCGGCAATCATAATATGAAAGGAAAAGACACTCTTATGGTCAATCTTTCTAAGAATAAAACGACGCCGAATAATCAAGAATCTTCCAGGCCAAAAGAAGAATATTTTTTTGACGAAAGTGATATCCCAGGGATATTCCAATGTCTGGTGAAGAGTGGTAAACTCCAGATTCCAGAGCCAAAGAGGCCTAATGAGGTAAATCTGACTGACAATCCTAAATATTGTATCTATCATAGATACATTAATCATCCTACCAGTGCTTGCTATGTTTTGAAGAAGAAAATCCAAGAGCTGATAAATGGTGGTGCTATTGCTTTAACCAATGATGACAATACGGTTACAACCAATATGGTTTCTCTTCAATTTAGAGATTTTCCTCCACAACAAATACCAGATGGAATTGTCCCAATTCCGAAGGCGACGATGAAGATTGTGAATATCCCGCCTGCCAGGGAGGAAAATGAAGGATTGTTGCCTCTTACATTAAAGAAGGGTAAAATTATGTGGGTACATCCTGACTTAGTACCTGAAATGGAAGATGAAGGTAAAACTTCAAAATCTAAGAAAGGTAAGAAAGTCAAAACCTGCAACATGATTTCTCATGTTATTCCAGATCCTGATAATTTGGATCATCTATGGGATAACATTTCTTTGGAAAATAGACTGAGAGGATTGAACATATGTCCTCCAAGTCTGGCTCCTCCTACCAAGTTCAAGCTTACTCATCAGCAGTGGCTAGCCATGAATAGTGTTCCCTTATACAGGGCACAACAAGTCTTCGCTGCTTATGAAAAAGTTCCTATAGGGATTTTTCCTCGTATTCTGAATTCTTTTCCTCCCGTAGCTATGGAGACGTCTATTCCTCATTCTCCTATAGTTACAGAGATCTCTTCTTCTTCCTCTATGGAACCACCTATTGAAAGTCCACTGCCTACTCACTTGTACAGTCAGCAATCTGTCCTTCTCATGAAGAAGATGGGTTATAACTTTCATAAGGCAGAAGGTTTGAATTATGATAAAAGAATATGACTTCCTTTACAAATTCAAAGTCAAAAATCCACTGTTGGATTAGGTTCTGAGGTTCCTCATAACAATCCTCACAAGAAGAAGGCTAAGGAAAGGAAGATTAAATCCTGCAATATGGTACTTCCTTCTTCTGAGTCTAAAGAAAAAACTTTTGTTGGTACAAGATCTGGAAAAGAGTACCACAAAGATTATGAGGGATCCTCCAAAGAAGCTGAGAATGTTGAAACACCATCAACCCAACCCTCTCTTGTTCCTGCTGTGGTTGAAAAGGAGAAACAGAAAGCGGTACGCTTCGACGTCCCTTTGAAGTCTACTTCCAGTCAGGGGGTGGTGATGAAACCCTATAAATTTGATATTCTAGCCCAGTTAGCTAATACTCCGGCTAGATTATCTATCTTCGAGTTCCTTCGCCTTTCTAAAGAAAGCCGCGAAACTTTGAGTGAAGCTTTGCTGTAAGCTGATTCCTGCTTAGCTCAACTCAAGACTCCTGACAATATACTAGTATCATGCCCACAATGTCATAGTGTGATGGAAGCAATTCCCAACATCACCTTTACACAAGAAGATATGTTGTTGAAGCATAACAAGCATGATAGGCCTTTGTGTTACACTGGGTATATTGAATCCATTGAAGTTGACAGAATTTATATTGATCCTGGGTCTTCCATTAGCATAATTCTTCAAAGTATGCTAAGACCATTGAGGATTCCTACTAGTGATCTGACTTACACTAGTACCACAATAATTGGTTTCAACTCTGGAAAGAGCAAACCACTGGGGAAGATTAGTCTGAAGATTCAGATTGGTGATCTTCGAACTATGGCAATATTTTATGTTATTAATTCTGACGTATCCTACAATATTCTTCTTGGAAGACCATGGTTACATGAGCATAACATCGTGCCTTCGACTCTCCACCAATACTTTAAGTATGTGGATCCCCAAGGAGTTGTGAAGACTGAGTTTGCTGATATCAATCCTTTCAAGGGTGTCAAAGCCTATTTTTCTGACTCAAGGCTTTACAAACAAGAGCATATGAGAGAAATATCAGATATGGCTGAAGATCAATCATCTGCTGAAGATCAGTCTATTAATGAAGATCCGCCAGAAGAGCAACCTTTGAATATCAAAGTCAAAGGGCGAATCCAACCCCAATCTGTCAACAATCAACCTTTGATGATCATGGTTAAGGGAAGAACTCAAGCTTCATCTGAGGAATCAGTGAATGTTCCTGCTAAAAGCCAAGTTCAATCTCTTGTGATCAAAGTCAAAGGGCGTACATTTCGTACGAATGATCCAGAACCTCCATTGATTGTCAATCTTGGCAAATCTACGCAGAAGACGGATGATAGTCCACCAGTGATTAATCCGAAGCATAGTAGTTAAATTGTAAATGATGTAAATATTGATCATTCTGTACTTTTTGATATCAATAAAGATTTCCTTTTCGAGTATATGGCTGTCAAGTTTATTGAAAGAATGACTTTATCTTCTGATAATCAAAGTCATCAATATAAAGACGACATAGACACAGAGGAAACCTTATACATTGACAATAAGGAAAATTCTTTTCATTCTCATGTCGATGTTGGATCTTATGCTCAAAGGTTTCTAACATCTTCTCCCTATCTTCTTCCTGTAGCCGCTTCATCGCAAGCTTGTGTAACTTATAGACGTCACAAAGAATCTTATTTCGTGGTTTCGTCTGATAAGAAAAACAAGTGCCAAATTGTGTTTGGCCTGGCTAAAAATATCCCTGTTGCTCATACAGATGATCTAAAAGATAAAGATAAAGGAAGAAACCAAATTGACATATATAGTCAACAATCTCTCAAGATTATCCAGAACATGGGATATGATTTGAAGACTATGCAAGGTCTCAATCAAGGCAAAGGTAGACGACTACCATTATGTGGTAATCCGTTCTACCAGAAGACTCGTCATGGATTGGGACATGATCCGTTCCATATGTTTAATGACGATATTCAAGAAGAATTCCCTTCTAGCTCTTCATAATCATCAGATTCAGAAGAAATCAATTTTATTGAATCTGATACATCTCACTCCTCGTGTGTTAAAGGAGACTATTATGATAAATCTGAGCAAATATTTTCAGCTTACATGGTTCAAATTGATGGTGAATCCGAGCCATTTGAGAATGATCCTTGGGCTCAACAGATGGACACTCAATAGGAACTTCGTTTTGAACAACGACAGCCACCTACAGAGGATGAGGTTGTCCAGATCGATGTTGGAGATGGTACTACACCCAAATCAATATTCATCAGTAAAAATCTTTCTGAAGATAAAAAGGAAGAATTGATAAAACTGATCAAAGAATATATTAATATTTTTGCATGGAGTTATGAGGATATGCCGGGTTTAGATCCTAAAGTTGCTACTCATAAACTCAATATTCTTCCTAATGCTAAGCCTGTAAAACAACAACAACGGCATTTTCGACCA
Source organism: Iris pallida (assembly GCA_029216955.1). NCBI lineage: Eukaryota > Viridiplantae > Streptophyta > Magnoliopsida > Asparagales > Iridaceae > Iris > Iris pallida. The sequence goes on from JANAVB010040019.1 coordinate 5,541,575, forward strand.
GATATGATGGATGCAATTGAGGCAGAAGTCAAAAAGCTGATCACATGTGGCTTTGTTCGTGAAGAACAACACCCGGACTGGATCGCTAATATTGTTCCTGTTATGAAAAAAGAATAGAAAAGTCCGAGTTTGCATAAATTTTCGAGATCTTAATATAGCTTGTCCAAAGGATGAATTTCTACTTCCGATTACTGATGTCATGATAGACAATACATGCAGTTTTGAACGCATATCTTTCATAGATGGATTCTCAGGATACAACCAAATTAAGATGCATCCAGAAGATGAGAAGCATACTGCTTTTCGTAGACCCCTTGGGGTTTACTGCTATACGGTTATGCCGTTTGGTCTTAAAAATGCCGGTGCCACGTATCAACGGGCCATGAGCAATATCTTTCAAGAACATCTACGGAAGACAGTAGAATGTTATGTAGATGATATTGTTGTTAAAAGTCAATCAAAAGATGATCACATTCAAGACTTGAAGACAGTATTTGAATTGATGCGCCAACATCAGTTGAAAATGAACCCTACTAAGTCTTTCTTAGGGGTTTTCAGTGGCAAGTTTTTAGGATTTGTCATTACTTCTCAGGGTATCCATGTTGATCCTGACAAGGTTAAAGCAATTCTTGAAATGCGTCCTCCATGCAATCTAAAAGAACTTTGTGGCTTCCAAGATCATATTACGTATATCAGAAGATTCATATCCAATCTCTCTGGAAGATGCCAGTCTTTCTTCCGTCTATTAAAGAAGGGTGTGTCATTTGTTTGGGATGAAGCATGTCAGAAAGCCTTCAATGACATCAAGCAATACCTTACAAATCCCCCTGTTTTGGTACCTCCAGTGATAGGAAGACCATTTTTGCTATACGTTCGAGCTTTAGATCATTCACTTGGTGCTCTTCTTGCACAAAAAGTGATATAGGGCATGAACAAGCGATTTATTATCTTAGCCGAATGATGGTCGGAGCAGAACACAGGTATACTCCTGTAGAAAAGGAATGTCTGGCCTTGGTTTTTGCTGTCCAAAAGACAAGACATTATGTGACAGGACAGACTATCCATGTCATCTTCAGAATAAATCCCATTCGGGTATTGATGAGAAAATCGAGCATTCTTAACTCTAGGTTAGCTACTTGGGCGATGTTGCTCACTTCTTATGACATGGTTTATATACCTCAAAAATCAGTGAAGGGTCAAGCATTAGCTGATTTTTTAGCTGCTCATCCTATACCTGAAACATCAAAGTTATATGAGGACATTCTAGATGAAGTTGTGGATTGCAATATGACTTTTAAAAATGACATTTGGCAATTATATTTTGACGGGGCATCACGGGTTGGACCTAAAGGTAATATTGTCTCTGGGGTAGGAATCGTCTTGGTTTCTCCTGACAAAATGGTCATATATTGTGCATATTCTCTCAATGAACCATGCTCCAATAATGTTGCAGAATATAATGCTCTATTGATTGGTCTCCAAGTCGTAAAACAATTGAATATTGAATTCCTGGAAGCCTATGGAGATTCTCAGCTGATTATTAATCAGATTAGAGGAACTTATGAAGTCAGAAATCCTGATCTCATTCCTTATCATCAAGTGGTAGTTGAATTGGTCCTTTCATTCAAAGGATTCTTTATTGAATTGGTACCACGTTCTCAGAATGTGGAGGCTGATGCTCTTGCTAGCCTAGCTGCAGACTTGGCTGTTCCAATCCGAAGACAAAATACAATTACTTTGTTGGACCGAGATTTATTCTATGTCAAGAATAATTTGTGTATTGAACAGAGTTATACTACAGAGTCAAGCTCTCAGCGAAGGGATTGGAGAACTCTATTTATTGATTACGCGGTTCATGGGATTTTACCTGAAGATCCAAAAGAAGCTACATCAATTAAAAGACGATCATTTCGATTCTATTATGATTCATCTTTAAATATGTTATATCGTCGCTCATATGATGGACTCTTGCTGCGCTGTCTCTCAGAAAGTGAAGCTAAACAGACACTCCGTGAGGCTCATGATGGCGTTTGTGGTGCTCATCAACCAGGTCCAAAATTATAAGACCGCATTCGAAGAATAGGGTATTATTGGCCTTCCATGATAGTAGATGCTGTGGATTACGCCAGAAGGTGTAAAGCATGTCAGATTCATGCCAATTTTATTCACCAACCTTCTGAATTTCTATATCCTACAGTAGCTTCTTGGCCCTTCGAAGCTTGGGGTATGGATGTCATTGGTCCTATTAACCCTCCTTCTGTTAAAGGACATCGGTTCATATTTGCTATAATCGATTACTTTTCTAAGTGGACAGAAGAAGTTCCCCTTGCTGAAGTAAAAATATCTAATGTGATCAGCTTTATCAAACGTCATGTTATTTATCGCTTCGGGATTCCTCGACGAATAATTCATGATAATGGTCCACAATTTGCCAGTCAGGCATTTTATCGATTTTGTGATAAGAATCGAATTCAGAATTTGGCTTCTACGGCTTATAATCCAGCTGCTAATGGTTTAGCTGAAGCTTTCAATAAGACGATCATTAAACTTCTCAAAAATTTTGTCTCTTCTAATAAACGTGATAGGAATGAGAAACTTGGTGAATGTTTATGGGCTTATCGAACAACAGTCCGAGCTCCTACTGGTTTTACACTATTTTTATTGGTTTATGGATGTGAGGCCGTTCTTCCCTTGGAAATCCAGATTCAATCCCTACGAATAGCTATTGCTAATGAGCTAAATATAGAGAACAATGATCGCTTACGACTCCAAGAACTTGAAGGATTGGACGAAAAGCGTCTTCAACCACAACAGCATATTGAGATATATCAAGCCCGTATATCTCGAACTTTCAATCGTAAAGTTAAAGAGAGGATATTCAAGATTGGCGAATTGGTATTAGCCGTTCGAAGACCGATGATTATGACTCACAAAAGCAAAGGGAAATTCCAAGAGAAATGGGAAGGTCCTTATGTAATTGAGACTGTGTTTTCTAATGGTGCCTATCGGTTATCAAAATATAATGGAGATCTACTCATGATGCCAATCAATGGCAAATTTCTTAAGAAGTACTATGTATAAAAAAAAAGAGACATAATGAAAATAAAATTTCTTTTATTATTATTTTTGTTCTGAACAAAGGATTAAGGACGAGGATCACTGCCTTCCTTATTAAATACATAGTCAGCCAATGCATCGAAGGCATCGTTGCCTGAGCTCATCAGAAATTTGCAGGCAGCCATCCTCAGTGCTTCTTCTTCAGGAGTTTTCCCTGGTTCTACTAAGAAAGCAAGGATGTCTTGTGGTGGCTTGGGCGTAGAAGAGTTTTCGCCTACTTCGGTTGTGCCTGACACGATTGGCTCAATGGGGCACGTCTCAATGATGTCCTCAACTTTCTTGGAGACTTCATTCTTTTGCTGCATATCCTTGGAAGACATTTCCAATAGAGGAGTGGAAATAAAAATGAAAAGTTACAAAGATTTCTCACATATTTAATAGGAGAGATCTATTAATGAACCGGTCTTTGAAATTGAAAATAACTTTTCATTCCCGAAAAGTCCTGTCCGTTCATTATATCAGATTCATCCATGTAATTATGGAATTGAATTGATCTTTTTTCTTTTTCTGAAAGATATGTCGGTTCATTTCAGATTGGCATATATCCTCAATGACATCTGTCTTTTTAATCCCCAGCTACCAAGGTTTGGTTAAGCTGATTACTCATCTTTTTGGAGAGAAATTTTGATCTTCTATCTTACCCGTTGGTATAGAAAATTGGATTTATTATTTATCACGTTCTTATAACCTCTGAATAAATATTAAATCTGCTTGCTTTTCTTATCTATCAAATTCATTTGACCTCTGCATAGATATTAATCTACTTTTTCTTTGAGTTCTTACATGATGTCATGTCCATAATACCTCTGATAGTATTGTATACTCTAAACAGAAAACAAGACTTTATTATCTATCATGTCCATATTACTTCTGGATAGATACAGATCATTGAGCATAGAAGATTCATCATTTCCATTCTTATTTTATCATAAAAGTCTATTACACTTCTTAGACTTTCTTACAAATCATAATGGAAATTTATTACATCTTGGATTTTCATTCTATACAACAACGATGACCTAATCGAGATCTATTTTTTCTTTGGATCTTCTTTATCGGATTCGTTGTTGGTGTCAATTCCTTACTGTCTGAGCCTCAATGGCGACCAGAACAGAAGGAATCAAACTATGGTCTTTTCTCTCAGACGAGAGGAGAATCCCAGAGTATGGCAGTCCGAAGATGTGTTGCTGCCAATACAATTGGTGGAGAAGTGGCGGCCTTTCAGAGGAGATAGGAATGTATCCAGCATTGGGATACAATTCCTAGTCCTACCGTGAAAGGAACTATACTACCCAATTTCTCGGGATAGAGTTGACTCCACCATCCAACTCTCCGTGTATAAAGGCTCTTCCTACCAACAGAGGAAGACCCTTCTATCCCACGAAGAGTTCTGAGTTGTCTGATTTGTGCGTCAAAAGCGCATGAGCTCCCTGATGTTGATGTCAGCCAAACTTCTGTAGAAAACAACAAAGAAAAATTGTTTTAATGGAAGTAGCATCAGACGCATATTAGTAGATGCTTACGCATCTTCTTCTATCTTCAACAGGCTACAAGGACTTTACACCTGAGGTTTTTATGCCAGTAATTCATGAGCACTTAATCTATAAAGGATTTACGCCCGTGTATCAGGTGTACCTTATTCAACAAAGCTTTCTATGCCAGTGTCTCATGTGCACCCTATTCAACAAGGCTTTTTACGCTGTTGTTTCATGTGCACCTCATTCAACTAGGCTTTTTATGCCAATATTTTTTGAACATATTATGCAGCAAGGCTTTTTACGCCTGTGCATCTTTCTTATGAGATTCTACGCCTGTCAAGGATTTACGCTCATGGGCATTTGTTTTCAACAAAAAGTCCAAAGGCAGACAATTGATTTATGAATCAAACTTACCATTAAGGTCGAATGGTTCGGCTCTGAGAGCGGTTGAATCTACGTCTGGTGACCGGGCGTACAGAGAGACAGCATCGGAAAGCATCATCACTTGCTAGAGAATGAAATGTTGCAAAAAGCTATCTTCGAAAGAATAAGAATGAGAATATATAAAACATTCTTTAACTCAGCTATTTATAAGGGTTGAGAAAACGGTTGGCATGAGTCTATTTCGAAAAAGATCCTATTAAAAGATGCTCGTGACCACAAGACAGATGACACGTGTTGTTTAGTTTCTCTTGGGAATGAACAACCATAGAAGCAGTCAAAAGAAGTGTTGAACAATTCTATGTACCAACAGTTGAGATCAATATCAAGATTTTATTTATAAAAAGGGGGAAGTGGACCCCTACAGATAAAAGAGTCGCAATACATAGACGACACTTCTACCTAAAACATTATTTTTTCTCTCCTTCGTTGGACTGACGAAGGGAGGCATCTAACTCGTGCATGTTGCGGATCCCGGAGTGACGCATCAGATTAAAAATGCTTCTGCATCTCCTGATCCCTCATACGCAGTGGAGGGACCATCATCGATACGACTAAAGACTGCTGGAGTCACTCCAAAGCACTATATAAAGTTGCGTGCTCGCTCAAAATCAATCCTGGAGCTCTGAGCCTCTTTATTGTTAATCTCTTTCTTTGGTGCCATGACAATATGAGGATGAATAGCAAGGATGAAGAATTTCTCCTTATTTATACAATCAAATCAACTTTTCATATTCCTTATGGGAAATTGCTCATTTTTAATGCAAGCTCGGGAAGATGAAGAAGCATTCAAAAGTTTCGAAAAGAAAATTCATTATGACGGTTAAGTATTGACCGGTACCATTTCTTGATTTTTACGCCGACTGTTGGATATCCCCACTCTTACGCGGATGACTATTGCGTATCCCAAATTTTACGCTAACTGGTTAAATCCTGACTTTTACGCTTCTGTTCAAAGTATTTCAAATTTTGAGGATATTTGAAAACATTGAAGGGGGTCTTGTAGGAGCGTAAAAAGTGCTTCATAAGAATGAGTCAAAGAGATGGATCATTTCATTCAAATTGATCCACTTTACGCCAAAGAGAGGCTAATCACTTTACGCCTAAAGCAGGCTAATCATTTTACGCCCGGGTCAAAGCTAATGGTTTTACGCCTAAGACAGGCTAGCCACTTTTACGCTAGACAAAGCTGTCAAGTCTTACATTTAATGCAAAGTCTGACATAAAGATTTAATGATGGCATATATCACAGAAATCAAAGGGATTTGTTTTACACAGAGACCAATTTGTCGTTTAGTATGTGGACTGAGCTATTTTACGCTCATAATATGGCTTTTTTTTATGTACGGAGACTATACGAGTTTTTACGCTCAAAAGTTAACGTGTGCGTAAGGTTTATTTGGGCTACTTTTACGCTCAAGGTTATTTAACAACCACTTTACGCGGGAAGTCCACGTCAGGGCTATTTTACGCCTAGTCTACTACTTTACGCTCAGGGTATTTTAGGTTGTTTTTACGCCCTATTCTTCTTCATCAATTTGGAACGTGGTTTGCCTACATGGCTTTCATGTCACACATCTCGAAGAACGTGTATACGTGCATCCTATTCTTACTGAAATGATGGGACACGTGTCAACGTATGCAGAGGATGACTTCAGTCATGGGTGACAGTTGTTAGCGTAAAGACGGAACTTTTGCTGAGTTTTTACGCACAAGATTCCAAGTCTATAAATAGACTTATTTTTGTCATAGGAACAGATAGACAGGGACAGACAGGGACAGACAGAGACAGAGGGAGAGAAGAGAATACATAGAGATCAGAGCCCAGAGACTTTGATTTTTTGGAGCATTCTTCTTTAATTTTTCTTCCAGAACAGAGTGAAGCAAAACAGGAAAGCATTCGGCCTCGCCATCAGTGCCCAAGTGCGTCGATACCTTTCTGGTGACTTAGTTCTTCCAATTGTTCATCTTCTAGCAGTGATCTTCATCATCATCGTATGGTCCAAGGAACAAAGTGATCATTTACAGATCAGACTTCCATATCAATACTTTCCAGAATCAAATTTGTACTTCTTGTACTTTTTCTCGTTTTATTTTCAAAATCCGATTTTCAGGCATTTTGTTAAGTGAAACACCTACTGTTGGAGGTCAGGCCATTCTTGGGAGGTGTGCAGAAAGAGGCTGGAAGTGTGCTTGCACTGTGGATCAACGGAGCATCTGGTTAAAAAGTGTCTCTTAACCCTTCACCGTCCTGGCCAGTGTCCATACCAAGGGTAGAAAGATGGAGTTAGGCCACCTGTGGAATAGTGGCATGCCCCGCACCAGCAAAATGATATACCCAGCCGGGCAGGTTCCTGCATTGACGGCCGAGGAGGCCGATGCTACAGGTGATGGGTTAGCAGTCTGTCCTTTGTTCTTCTTCCGTCCTTTTCTATGATTGTTGTATATTCCAATAGTACCTCTTGGATTGTGTTTTGTTGTGCTAGATAGTGTAATGACACTGTTGAGAATATAAAATTCCTGACTAGTAGGACCCAGATCTTGTGTGTCGCTAGATAGTAGTTTTGACCTTGATTGTTGGTGGTTTAACCTAGGGAAGAGTATAACCACCTTGAATTTCGACGAAATTATTTTAAGGAGGGTAGATTTGTAACCACCATTTATCTAAAACAAGGATAATTTTGAACTTTTGTAAAATTAATCATTTAATAATAGGTTTAAATCATATTAATGATTTATTGGTGAATTTTGATTATTTTTAATATCATTAAATTAGTGTTTTGTTATTTTGTCATTTTGCTAGTGTAATCTTAGAGCTGCTTAGCCTAGGGACTAACCATGACCATGGAGGCCTATCCCATGCGATTATATTAGCTAATTACCACTTTTTAGGCAAGGGTGTTTTGGTTATTTTTATATTTTAATATTTTGGGAATTTTATATATTTAATAATTGATTTTACGGGATTTGTTTAGTCGGGTTTAACTTTCGTCTCGTACTGACTTGTGTTAGTGACCCGGGTAGCTTAGACTCTAGACAGGACCCCAAGATTAGTTAGTCATGGCTCACAAATTCCACTAATTAAGTTAGTAAGTTTAGACTAATCACACTTGATTAGATTGGTTAAGTTAGAGCCTTCAACTTAACCCTTTTAATCCCAAACTTGAACCTAACTTAAAATTAACCAAGGGAGATTAGTAGGAGTCTTATTGGGCTTTCCCCAAGGCCCAAATAGAATTACATGGTAGCCACATATAGGAGGGTTGCCCTTCCAATTTCATTTCATTCCATCAAGCCTCTATTTTCTTTCGCAAGTGTTCTTTCCCAAATTAAGAGCTTCCCTCTTTGATTTGATCTCCAAATCCTTACATCCCTCCACCAAAACTTCCATCCAACCTTCTCATACTACCAAAGGAGGGAGCTAGCAAAGATTTGGAACAAAGTGCAAGGAGGAGTGTCCTTTTTGGAAGATCCTTGTGTCGGAGCCGAATCCTTGAGAGTATTATTGGAATTCCACTCCCAATAGGTAAAACCAACCCTTTAAATTGATTTCCTATGCATATTAGTTAGTTTTGAATCCATAGGATCCAACTTCATGCATGTACCCCCTTTAGATTCAAGTTTGAGGTAATTTGGAGCTCTCTTGAGAATTTTAGATATGTGTTTTGTGTCCTACTTGATAGATCCCAAATTAGGACACCCCATGTGTTTGGTTTATTGTCCAATAGGATTAATTATATTTTAAATTCAGTTTTAGAATGGTTAGAGACTGGATTGATCTTAGTTAGGATGGTTAGAATGAGTTTTATTTAGATACCTATGTTGGTATCCAAGTATCTTGGCCTACATGTATTTTTTGTCCAAAACAACCAAAATTCGTCATAATATTCATTCACGTTTTTAGTAGCCATAGCAACTTAGAAATGTCATAACTTTTAGCTCAGAACTCCGATTAATCTTCCATTTTTTAGAAGAGCCGTATTGAAGTTATCTTTCCAAATATATATATTTTAATAAGCCAAATTCGTTCTAGAACTTTCTGTAAAACTATTTGAGTGTCAGCTGTCCGAAAGTCGAACGTGTTTCGGTGTTTTCGCGATTTCGATAGCTTCCGGACACGAAAATGTGATCCGTTTGAAACTTCGAAAAGCTAATACGAAGAGCTACAAAATACTTTAATACTAAAATTTAGTGAAGGTCCAATTAGTACAGTATTGGTTTTAAGTAGAAGAGTTACTATACGACATATGTATTTTGTGTAACCTATGAGCCTATGTAGTATGGATATTAAGTGAATGTAGGTATCACAGGTTGTCATGTATATGTATGATATAGTATAAATATATATATTATTGTTAAGTTATATATGTTAGTATGTTTGTTAGATGTTGGTTAGAGGGTTAGATATGTTAGAGTTTGTTATATGTTAGTGTAAGTTATATTTGTTAGTATGAGTGTTAGTTAGATAGTAGATTTTAGTATTTTGTTAGATATTTGATATGTTGTTAGATAGTTTGATGTTAGATATCTAGTATGTTAGATATTGATATGTTAGTAGGTTATGTTAGTTCTAGATATTGGTATGTTAGCAAGTTAGTCTCTATAGGTTATATGTTAGATATTAGTTAAGATGTTATGTTAGTACATTAGATAGTTAGTTAATTAGATATTTGAGTGGTATCTTGGTATCTCATGATACAAAGTTAGTATGTTAAGCTAAATATGCATTACCTTTACCTTCAAGGTAAATGATTAGTTTACCTTATGACCAAGGTATGGTATCAAGATACCAAGGTAAGGTATCAAGATATCAAGGTAAGGTATAGGTTTATCCAAGTTAAGGTATTGGATTCCAACCAAGGTATTGATATTGGGATGCCAATATGACCAAGGTTGATATGGTATCCTAGTGTTAGTGGGTTAGTATCTAAGTGTTTTAGTTTGAGTAGGTGATGTTAGATTGTGGAAGAGTTATATAGATAGGTATATATATTTTTGGGTTATATAGTATCTATATATATTATGAGAGTATATAGATATAGGTTATGGTTCATAGTGAGGATATGTATATACTTGATATATGATATCTATATGTATGTGTTAGGGTGGTACTATATGGGTAAGGATATATGTGGTATGTATATATATTAATATATCCTAAGTATCATAGATGTTGACCACTAATCTAAGTTTGACCAAAACCCTAGAAGCTTGACCTTAACTCCTAGTTTGACCCAAGGTAGACTAGAGTTGACCTAGAGTTGACCAGAGTTGACCAGTTGACCAAAAGTCAACTATAATTCAACCTTTCACCCAGTTTGACTTGGTTTGACTTCTTGTGACCTAGTGTGACTCAGTTTGACCTAGTTTGACTTGATGTGACCTAGCTTGACTTAGTTGGACTGAGATTGACCTAGATTGCATATTATACATTATAAAATTATGCTTAAATTTGTTTAAACCTAATTAACTTACAATATATCATCTTTAGGTCTGTGAGATCATTTTGAGCATCGATCCTACTTGACAGCTCAGGACCGCAGGCGAGTACATTCTCTGATAGTAGTTCTTTGTCTTGATATCTTCTGTATCTGATTCAGTTATAGTGTTTTACTTTATTCTCGACACGATAGTGCACGGACTAGTATATATCGGATTCCTGCCATAAGATGTCATTCCTGAATTTTTTTGGGATACTGGTACTTGTTCAATCTTATTCTTGTACTTGTATTGACATCGATTCCTGAGAAGGAGTAGCTACCTTCTTAGGGAATCCCGTGTCATGACGTGCTATGTCCGGATCCGTATACTATTCGGGGATGGGGAGTTATTATAGGTTATGTGATCAATACCCCTCCTGTATTTCTGTTACTACTTGTTCCATAGCTCTACCCTCACCACACGTGGGGTATAGCCTGACCCGTTACTACTTGTTTCATAGCTTTCCATTTTGGCCGGGCCGAGTTCCGCACTTGTAGCTGGTCATATGGAATAGCCTGATCCTGACCCATACCAATCACATAATGCTATAATACTTGAGACACATTTTACATTTTTTTTCTTCAGATAGATAGATTCCTAATCAGTTCTACTTTCCTGCATGATACACCTGGCATGATTTCCTGCTTTACATATCCAGTTATATCTCCATCTTGATATGGTCATCTTGTATTCCATTGTGATTGTATCTTACAGTATTTGTCAATACTATAGAACTATTGTTGGTGGTTTGTACTTTCTCATTTTTCTGATAGGATAACCGTTGATGTTTACAGATAACTTAGATGCCGACTGTTCTACCTACTATGGGTATGGCAAGGATGGAGACTATGATCAGCTGTCACCCCTAGAGCCCATAGATGATATTTTATCTATCTAGATCGGCTAGTTAGGTTTGTCTGGACTGCGAGCCAGCTAGTTTATGAGACTTATACTATATTTGTGTTTTGGGACCTTATGTTATGTTTTCGACTCTCTACTTTGTTGTGACTTTCTTTCCTTTTCCGTACTTCTATTTCTATCATATCTATATGATATTTGTGCCTATCTTTTCTAGATGTCTTGTGATTGAGTTGAGTTTATATACCTCCGTGCGGAGTTGAAAGGTTCATTTATATTGTGTCTAGATTCTTTACTTTCTAGGAGACCTATATAGCGTTCTACCGCCGATTCTGCGGCGTAGGATGGACGTACCCACATGCTCGTGCCCCTACTCAGGGTGCGGGTCGTGACAACAACCAAGAGTCTAATTAGAATAAGCACAAAGCAGGAAACATTTAGTACTACAACTTATTCATTTATTACAACTTTTATAAAAGAAAGGGATTAAATTGAAAGGTAAAACTAGGACTCTTGGTTCCTCTGCCCTGGTTCAGCTAACTCCTTGGAACCCAAGTCGGGTCCGTAGTAAGAACTATAGGCCAGCTGCTCGTCGTCGTTATTACCTAAAATATTGGTCTCCAATCATGAGGGAAATAAGAACATACAAATCCATTCCAGCATCTTAATGAATAATTAAAAGAGACATGAAGCAATTTTATAACATATTTATTTTCTAAATAATAATAAAGAAGTAGTTATTCAATAGATCTCTGGATATAAAATGATGCAATCTATATCTAGCAATAGCGTATGAGCGCGTAACATATATCATGTGGCCGGCTAGGGATTGAGGCAGTATGTGTTCTAGTGAACACGGTCCGGCTTCAGCCTAAATGGGTTGGGCTTCCGCTATCCACAGTGAGGCAGTAGGGGGCTTTGACCACAGATGTTAATACTACTCCGGATCCCAAATCCCGAGTCAATGATTCAATCAAGCAGTCAGTATGATCCGAAAGGGATCCCGGGAGCCAAGTGTCGATACAGTAGTTATACGATGCAATGAATTTAATTATGAACTAAAATACAAGTTTTTGTAAGTATGAACTTGCCTTGGTGTTCCCGGTGCTGTAGGTGACGATAGGAAAGTATTCGGGCTAAGTCCGGGACTTGAAACTTACATTAATGAAATATGACTTAGCTGCCAAACTAAGGGTTTTGACTAATAACGTCCAGTACGACTTAAGAATTAATTTAAATAACAAAAAAACCATTTTAATAGTTATAATATTACGAGAATCATTTATTTAGAAATATCTAATATTTTTAGATATATAATTAAGGGTAGTAATTAACTACTACTAAAAATAATATTTTTCATAACGTGAAAGTTACTAATTTAACTATAATAAATAATAATCAATAGGTAGAATCTACACAAAATATCCCTTTTAATAATAAAACTAATTTTGAGACCAAATAACGTTTTATATACATAAAGCTATCGGCAACATAATAAATAATATTTTAATCTAGTTTCGTAATTATCACGATAATTTATTTATTAATATATGCATTATTGGGTAAATATATGTCTATGTATTTAAATATAACTAACCGTGAATATTATTACTAGTAGTATTAATTTAAACATTATTAACCATCTTTTATTTAACTAAACCACGTACACTATTATGATTATATATGTATAAATATATTGTTTAGTGATTTATGATATAAATAATATTATTACCACACTAAGCCAACATTACACATTAACTAATTAACATTCACATAGTCTAACTTAGGAAACTACCTATCAATCTCGGAATTGACATAGCTTTATTCTGTCAATTTCGGTCGGAACAGAAATAGGTTTCACATTCTGTAAATTAACTATAGGGTCAGGGGCTTATGTCACGCCCCAGAACTAGAATACTGGAGGATAGGGACAGACACAGCCAGCTATGTATATTGAAGTATAATCTACCTCGATATACGGTCACGACTGTCTAGATGCATGAGGGTTTATCTACAAGCCAACAGTCTCTTATGGTCATGAACAAGCCTAGTGTCTCAATTTCAACAAGCAAGTAATTGTTACAAGATGTAAGATCATCATACATACAAATTGGCATCCCAATCATTACATATTCAGATGATCATGATGCTAGTCATACAAAATACGAAGACTAACAAGAGTTTAAGTCATACATGATCAATTCTAGGATTTGTCAATCATGTTACAGCCCTTAGGCAGACAGAAATAAAGTTTCAACACGAGCTAACACTTGCTCGGCGGCTAAACGTCTCAAAAGGATAATTTACAATAGAGTGGGAGAGCAAAAGAAACATACTCGTTGCCAGGGTTGCGTCTAGTGTTCACCATCTGGCTGGAAGGCTGGGAGATCCTCGAGAGCTACTCTAAAATCTGGCCATACAAAACCAGCTGGGTCAGACCCCAGAAAGAGCAAGTGCCACAAGGGAGGCTTCACTTAAGAACTAAAATCAGCATATTAGCACATAAAGACATAATTGATAATGAAAGACATGGGTTAAGGAAATTAGGATGATAAACGATAAGATAACTAAGGAACTATTTCGGTACCTAAGTTACAACCCGTAAACCAAATAAGGACCGGGGTTGTAACCCTTCACCCGAACAGAGCTTAGTCTCTACTCATTTATCGACAAGAGTAAAGCATAACAGTAATGTGCTAAAGTAATCCTGAACTGGCACGGTCTAGACAAGACTAGACTAGACTACATCTATCAATCACGGCCAAGCAACAAGTACGGCTTGATACTTTTAACTAACTAGGGTTATCACAAGCCTAATTACTAACAAGATGCAATGAGATGTTCCAACAGCCATAAGCCCTGCAGACTTAATCCAGGTTATCCAGTTACAAGTTGAGAGAGTTGGATTAGGTGACTTAGGGGTACAACACATGACATTGTGCTGGAAATGTGCCATACTCGACGGCAGGCTACAAGTCCAATTAGAGCGCCCAGATAACAGGACTGCCTGTAGCTGGGAAATCTCTTTATGAACTACTTGATTAATCTAGTTATTACCCTAGTCAGATTCAGTATGAATCCCTAACCGTGGTAATCAGGAATCCATGTCCTAGGTATGATGCAAGACGAGACACGTAGCTTGTATAGGCACAACCAAGAGAATCAACCACGATGTCAAGACAAGAGTTACTTAGCAAGTCCAGGTAGCTGTCGCAACAGCGTTCAAGATTATCATGTCATGTCAGGTTACTTGCTATTTGTCAAGATTTCTTGTCAGGAGTACGCCTCGATGGGCCACTATCAAGATTGTACATGTCATATCAAGTTTACTTGTTACTTGTCAAGAGTGCGCCAAGCCAAGTTGTGCCAAGTCAGGTTGTGCCAAGTCAGATTGTGCATGCTTGGTTGTGCCAAGCTAGGTTGTGCACGCTAGGTTGCGCCAAGCTAGGTTATGCCAAGTCAGGTTGCGCCAGAACCTAGGAGCCAGGTTGCGCCAGAACCCAGGAGCCTGGTTGCGCCAGAACCCAGAAGCCAGGTTACGCCAAAACCTAGGAGCCAGGTTGCGCCAGAACCAAAAAGCCAGGTTACACCAGAACACGCACAACCTAGATGGCGCGGCGCTAAAAAGCACGCGCGCATACTGCTCATCTTCCCCGACCAGCATAAAAATGCTTGGTTGAACCATGAACTTCAAAAGTCCGTAACTCCCTCAAAATAAATCGAAATCTAACTTTTTAAAGGTCAAAATTGGGTAGAACGAGATTTCCTACAACATGAAGCAACTAGTTTTTGAAAATACCAAGTTTCAATAGATCAAAAATAAGAAAAGACTAAAACTTAGATCTACAAAAATTCATCCATCAAAACCAAAAATGACAAGTTCTAAAGAGGCTTAGAATTAAATAAGAAAGACAGTAGAAAAATAAAATTTGAGATCCATCATGAAGCAAGTTGCACTTGTCTAGGGTTCTTGGTAGGTGGGGGAGGAGTAAATAAAGAAGATGGAGAAGTAAATGAAAGTTATGGAGGAGAGAGAAGGAGTTGGTTTTTATACAAAATCCCTCCATCTCAAACCAAACCAAGCCAAGTCAAATTGAACCAAACCAAATCAAAATAAACCAAGACTAGGCTAAGCGAGACAAGTCTAACTATGATCCACCTGAAAAATATCAAAAATCTGTACACGTATAATAAAAATACGTTTAACGGGAAATGGGAGTGACAATGTTTGCTATTGATTTGTAAAAGAACAGAACAATTATCGGAGGACTGAACTTAGACTCACAATACAAACTCGCTTGTACAAAGAAAGCATAGGGATGAAAACCTAGGTACAGCAATCTAAGTACAATTATTTATTTTAGATTCTGGGGGGTGACGATAGAGGCTCGGGAAAGCGACGGCAGCTCTGCCTTACTCCTTGGACGATCGGATGCAGCCTTGGCTCTAGAGAAGAAGTACTTGGTGTTGATGAAGAAATGCTCTCTTTGTTCTCTATGTATGCTCCTCTCTCCTTTGTCTGTCTATGTCTCTCTCTCTCTGTGTGTGTCTCCAGGTGCTCTAGTGCTCTAGCAAAATAGTCCTCTTTCGCAAGGGAATGGCACCTTGCTATTTATAGGAGTGGGATGCGATCATTAGGGTTTACAATGATTGCCTCCTTGAAAAGTTGGCAGTTAGAGACTAATTAATCTGGACCATTAATTCTGATTGTAGCGAATCTAGACAATTAATGTAGATTGCATCAAATCTCCGTGGGCAATTAATGATGATTGCCATAAATCTTCATGCTTTGTTATGCCAAGCTCGGATCTCCCGCCACGTGTTCAATTTACATGATTGTAAATGATCTGATTTGATCCCAGCAATTATGAGGATGGCACTAAACCTGGTTGTTAGGATTTGTTGATGAATCTTGATCAATTTGATGCCATGTGTCCCATTATTATTATGCTGCTAGCTGCAGGAAAAACTAATCTTCTGCCACGTGTCTTAACCGCGAGCCGCTGAGGATTGTTCTCTACTGAGCCGCATAAGACTGGCCACGTATGGAAATGATCTGAGCCGCATGAGCATAGGCGACCGTATGATGGGTTGCTTCTCAGTAAGCCGCATAAAGATAGTCTTCGTGAGCCGCATAGGGTAGACTCCACCTGAGCCACATGAGGTGGCCTCTCTCTGAGCCGCATGGAGTGGCCTCTGCCTGAGCCGCATGGGGTGGCCTCTGCTTGAGCCGCATGCGACTGTCCACGTGTCAAGGTCGCATGAAGGATTTTGGGGTTTGATGGATCGTGTCAGAGATTTCCTTCGTTTCCCTAGGAGTCTACCATTATGACAAAGTCATTATTGTAGCTTTATGTCAGAGCCGTCAGTTCTCCTTTACGTCAGAGCATTAAATAGGTCCTTTGCTTAATAGCTAATTGTAGAAGCGAACCGCAGAAGGCCACGTGGTGTTGCTTGAGCCGCATGTCCGAGCTGGTGACTTTTGAACCGCATGACTCTCTTGAGCCGCATGAAGCTCGTCTGTTTTTGAACCGCATGGGTTTTCCTGTTCTGAGCTGCATGAGCAATCATGTTCTTTTCTATGCTTCTACAAGACCCCCTTCAAAGTTTTTAATTTACAAAATTGAAATACTTTGAATAAGAAGCATGGAAAGTAGAGTTGCTTAGGTGTGGCAATCCTATCAGAGGTAGCATGGACGTGATAGGTTTGGGTATTTCTGCTGGGAATTTTATGTAGACTTATCATCCTTGGCGTACCTTGGTTTTAGGTACGGATAATAAGTTGAGAGAGGGAACCATCATATTTACTCAGAGGTGGTAAGAACATGGTAAATATGGGGTTAATGGTAATGAAGACATGGTGGGAGTGGACCCAAACGAGGATGCATAGAACAACTCAGAGGTAATATGGACGTGGATGTTCTATGTAATGGGTAATGAATGCCACGGGGCAACTGGGCTCCAGAAGCATTGTTTTCCATAAATAAATTCTTTTATTTATTGTGTATCTGGGAAAATTACAACTGTGGGAATCTGATCTAGAAGACGATCACTTTATCCCTTGGACTATGCGAAGAAGAAAAGCTCTCAAAATTTTGACAGTAGATAACTATGTATCCGTACAATGAATGAGAAAAAGAACTCTATTTATAGAGTCAAAAATAATAACTGAAAAGATAACTGTCTTCACAGCCTGTGCTTAGTTGAAAATCACGCAGGATTTAACATACGCAAGGTTGTGAGCAGTTACTGGACGTGGCCTGTAACTGTTGGACACATGGCAATCATGCATGAGTCGTGTGCAAGTTACAGGATACGCAGGCGAGAGATCAGTGGCATGGCTGCCACGTACTCCAATTTGATGAAATCCACGCAGACTTGTTGAAGACGAAATCCATGCAGACTCGGGGTAGAAAGCTTCAAAATCCACGCAAACTTGGGGCAAGAAGCTTCAGAATCCACGCAGACTTGGTGAAGACGAAATCCACGCAGACTCGGGGTAGAAAGCTTCAAAATCCATACAAACTTGGGGTAAGAAGCTTCAGAATCTATGCAGACTTTGATGAAGAAAACTTCAGAATCTACGCAGACTTGAGGAAGAAAACTTCAGAATACACGCAGATTTGGGATAGAACTGCCAGCTGTCTTGATTCAGCGTGCCTCGACTGACACAAAATCTCTGGTAGTGATTGCTTTTGTCAGTCACATTAAATGACAAGAAGCTCTTTTGGTACGCCAACTTGACGAAGGTTGAGTCTTGCTGAAGAAGATTTCGAAAATCACGCAATAGACGGCTGTGATCTCTCAAATTCTGTGCATACGTGGCATACGAAGAGACATTCTTCGACTGTTGTGCTGTCAGTCATAATTACTCTCTGACAAATGATGAGCTGTCTCCCCAGCGTGATTTGTAAATATTGTCTGGATCAACTCAGCGTGACTTTTGACTCTGTCCTGATCAACTCAGCGTGAGTGTCATTTTTAAAGGCCTACAAGACCCCCTTCAAAGTTTTCGAAAAATTGAAAAGACTTCAAAATTTTCGAAATACTTTGAAAAATAAGATGACAAAATGAAATCAGTCACGCTGTGATGACTTTAAATTTTTCGGAAGTCGAAAAGACTTCGAAGTTCTTTGAGAATATCCAAATGAACTTATTAAATGTCATGATGACTCTTCATTTTCCGAGACTGATTACATCCAATTTATGGTGGAATATGAACCGCCGGCGAGCTCTGTTATATAAACAGGTAGAGGATTCATTTAATCTTCATCTTACGTCAACATGACACCAAAAGAGAAAGCTGAGGAAGAAGCACGCAAGTTGGGCTTTTGTTCCCATGGTGACCCCACTTTTGGGGGTGAAGAGCCAGAGCCCCTTGTCTTCGAACTCAAAGATGGTCCCTTGCAACTAGCCAAGAATTTCTTGAGCTATTTTGGCTTAGATGGCTCGTTCTCTTCTGATGGGCGCAGCCTCATAGAGCAGCGTAAAATGTTGAAGGCTCTGTTACACCGTATGGGGGTCAAAAGCGTAGAAGAACTAGGCATTAATCTCAGTCGCTCTGGAAAATAGAGCGTGTCTTTTGTGCTTTTGTTGCACTCTTTTTGTTTTATCTTTTATAAGGCCATCAGTGCCTGTCTTGAAGAATGAAGTACAACTTCTGTGTTTAATCTGCGTGCATTAATGAAGAATATTAATTAGCACCCTTTGACTATTTCCAATGTTGCTCTGTCTTCCAAAGCACACGTAACACTCATTCCACGGTTTACGAGCGCTATTTATGCGGATCTTTTCCAAGAATAGACTTGTACTTTGCCCTTTAAATAGATAGAAGAGTTTCACAGATACTCATCTCCCATTCCTCTTATTCTTCTCTGAGAATGAAATTTTTGGGAGATTTCACTCTCAAACAGGAAAGCAATGTTTTCTAATGTTCGACTTCTACGCACTGTATCAAACATGAGTTTGCCAATCCTTAGCACCAAACTTGAAGGTAAGTCAGTGTAATACGTGAATTATTTTTGCTGTTGAAGATAGGCTTTCTGTTTCTTGTTTCTGATTTGAACAATACACGCCTGTTTCTGTTTGATAAATGCACACTGAATGATTTCTGTTGATACTTTCTGCAGAAACTTGGCTGAAAATTTTCTTCAGAACTGGCATTGGAGATGTGGATGTTGTGGAGAATATCCTGCTGACATCTACATCAGGGAGCTCATACACTTTTGACGCGTAAATCAGACAACTCAGAACTCTTCGTGGGATAGAAGGGTCTTCCTCAGATGGTAGGAAGAGCCTTTATACACGAGAGTTGGATGGTGGAGTCAACTCTATCCCGAGAAATCGGGTAGCAGAGTTCCTTTCACGGGAGAACTAGGAATTGTATCCCAAGATTTGGATACATTCTTGTCTTCCTTGAGAGGTTACCCCCAATCCACCAGTTGTATTGGCAGCACTACGACTTCGGGCTGCCATACTCTATGGTTCTCCTCTCGTCTGAGAGAGAAGACCAGAGTTTGATTCCTGCTGATCTGGTCATGACAGGGACCCAGACAGTCAGGAACTGCCACCAACAACGAACCTGACGGAGAAGGTCCGACGGAGAAGATCCAAAGAAGAAGATAGATCTCTATTAGGTTATTGTTGTGGTGTAGAATGAAAATCCAAGATTTGTAATAGATTTTCATTATGATTTGTAAGAAAGTCTAAGAAAATGTAATAGACTTTTTATGGTGAAATGAGAATGGAAATGATAATTCTTCTATGCTCAAAGATTTGTATTTGTGGATGAATTGTGGACATGATAGATAATGAAATCTTTTTTTCTGTTTTAGAGTATATGATATTATCAGAGGTATTATGGACGTGATAATATGTAGGAACTCAAAAGAAAATAGATTGATTTCTATGCAGAGGTCAAAAATGACAAATGAGCAAGTAGATTCGGAATTGATTCAGAGGTTATAAAAATATGATCAATAACGAATCCCCACTTCAATAAATTGATAGAAGATCATGAACGGACGAATAAATGAACGGATGAATCGTCGGATGAACGTAATTAATGGATGGATGAACCGTCGGATGAACGTGACGTTTCATTATTTGTAGAACTTCTGCCTATAAATATAGCAGAAATTTGACAAGAACGAACACTTCTTCTTTCAAACATAAAAATGTCGTCTGAAGAAGCATTCAAGAAAACTGGAATTGCCTCAAAAGTTCAGAAAGGTACTGAAGAACACCCTGCTGATCCAGTTCAATCGAAGAAGACGGAAGCTGGCGAAGGTTCGTCTGCACCCAAGCCACCAAGGGACATTCTGGATTTCCTGCTCGAACCAGGAAAGACTGAAGAAGAAGAAGCCATGAGGATGGCCGTTTGCAAGTTCCTCGTGGGTTCTAGCAAGGAGGTTCTCGACTCTTTTGCTGATCACGTCTTCGAGAAGGACGGCAGTGGCCCACATCCAAATGTAGAAAAGGATGATAGTGATCTTCTTTAATATCATGTATCATCATTCATGATAAAAATAAAATAAAAATTTTATTTCTAAACATGAAACTGTCTGATGATTACAAGCATTTACATTTATACATAGTACTTTTTAAGGAATTTGCCATTAATAGGCATCAAAACTTTTCGACCATCCAATTCTGAGAGTTGATAAGCTCCATTTGAGAAAACTTTGCTCACAATATAGGGTCCTTCCCACTTTGCGTTAAATTTGCCCTTGCTCATATGAGTCATAGTCATAGGACGTCTGACAGTTAGAACAAGTTCTCCTTTTTGATACGCCCGAATTCTGACTTTCTTATTAAAAGCTCTTGAAATTCTAGCTTGATAGAATTCAATATTCTGTTGAGCAGATAATCGCTTTTCATCCAGAGCTTCTAATTCTTGAAGTCGAAGACGATCATTATTTTCTGCAGTAAGTTCATTAGCGATTGCTATCCTTAAAGAAGGAATTTGAATCTCTAATGGAAGAACAGCTTCGCAACCATACACCAGAGAGAAGGGTGTACATTTAGTAGCATTACGAACTGTAGTGCGATAAGCCCACAAACATTTACCGAGCTTCTCACTCCAATTACGTTTGTTAGTAGAGACAAACTTCTTTAGGAGTTTGATGATGGTCTTGTTGAAAGCTTCTGCTAATCCGTTAGCTGCCGGATTATATGCGGTAGAAGCCACATTGTTGATACGGTGATCGTCACAGAATCGAGTAAACTTCTGACTGACGAACTGTGGTCCGTTATCATGAATAATGCGTCGAGGAACACCAAATCTATAGATGACGTGGTGCTTAATAAAGCAAATAACATTGGACGTCTTAACTTCAGACAAAGGAATGGCTTCAGCCCATTTGGAGAAGTAATCGGTTATTGCAAGAATAAATCGATGACCCTTGGATGACGGCGGATTGATCGGACCAATAATGTCCATGCCCCAAGCTTCGAAGGGCCATGATGCTGCCGTCGGATGTAGAAATTCCGAAGGTTGATAAATAAAATCTGCATGGATTTGACAAGATTTACACTTCTTTGCATATTCGATGGCGTCTAATACCATAGTAGGCCAATAATAACCCATACGTCGAATACGGTCTTGAAGTTTTGGTCCAGGCTGATGTGCTCCACAAATTCCATCATGTGCTTCACGAATAATTTGTTGAGCCTCGTCACCGGCAACACATCGGAGAAGTAAACCATCATAGGCTCGACGATATAAGGTCTTTGTTGTATGATTATAATAGAATCGGAATGATCGTCGTCTGATAGATGCTGCTTCACTCGGATCATCCGGAAGAATATCATACAATACAAAATCTAAGAAAGGAAGTCTCCAATCCGCATCCGTATTTTAATTCTCGGCCGAATGACTGAAGGTGAATTCTATGCTGGAATCAGATGATGATTTAAGACTAAATCCAAATCCTCTTGTTGTGTTGACGTCATGAGATGTTGATTCTTCAGTGTCAACTGGAAGTCCTAGGGTCAGGTTATTTTCAAGATGAAATAATTCTCGATTGCGAACAAGAATCATTTGTTGTCGTCTAATTGGGATAGCCAACACCGCTGTAAGATTAGCTAGAGCATCAGCTTCTGTGTTACATACTCGTCTAACATGTTCAATGAAGAATTCTTCAAACGAAGAAGCCATAATTATAGCTGATCTATGATAAGGAACCAAATCTTGATGGCGGACTTCATAAGTACCCTTTATCTGATTGACAATGAGTTTATAGTCTCCGTACGCCTCCAAATATTGAATATTTAGATGTTTAGCGAGTTGAAGACCAATGAGTAATGCATTGTACTCAGCTACATTGTTTGAACACGGCTGATCGAGAGAATAAGCTCTTTGGATAGCAAGACCTTCTGGCGATACAAGAACGATTCCAACTCCAGCGACAATATCACCATTAGGACCTATCCTTGAAGCTCCATCAAAGAAATAGATGCCAAGTAGGATCTTCTTCAGCAATTTGGTTTGAATCTAGGACTTCATCTGGAATTTTGTCATAGAGTTTTGAATCTTCTAGAATTGAATGAGCAGCCAGAAAATCAGCTAAAGCTTGTCCTTTGACTGACTTCTGAGGAATATAATGCATGTCATACTGTGCAAGTAGGATTCCCCAGTTAGCTAATCGAGAATTCAAAACACTGGGTTTCTTTATCATGATCCGTATAGGATTGATCCTGGAGATGACATGAATAGTCTGGCCAATGATATAATGTCGTGTCTTTTGAACAGCGAACATCAAGGCTAGACATTCTTTTTCGACCGGTGAATATCGAGGTTCAGCTCCGGTCATAGTACGACTGAGATAGTAGATGGCTTATTCATGACCATTTTGATTCTTTTGAGCGAGTAATGCACCCAATGAATGACTCATTGCTCGAGTATATAGGAGAAATGGAATTCCTGAAACGAAAGGTACCAATACTGGAGGGCTCATCAGATATTGTTTTATATCATCAAATACTTTCTGACATTCATCATTCCAGACAAAAGAAATACCTTTCTTCATAAGTTTGTTGAATGGTCTGCAGCGTCCTGATAAATTAGAGATGAATCTTCTGATATAAGTGATCCTTCCTTGAAATCTTCGTAGCTCTTTTAAGGTGCGTGGAGGACGCATCTCTTGGATGGCTTTGATCTTCTCGGGATCCACGTGTATACCTTTAGAGGTAATGACGAAGCCGAGAAATTTACCACTAGAGACGCCTAAGAAGGACTTAGTAGGGTTCATCTTTAATTGATGCTTACGCATTAGATCAAATATAGTCTTCAAATCTTGGATATGATCCTCCTTTTGTCGACTTTTGACTGCAATATCATCAATATAGCATTCGACTGTTTTCCGCAAATGTTCACGGAATATAGTGCTCATAGCTCGTTGATAAGTTGCTCCTGCATTCTTGAGACCGAATGGCATAACTGTATAACAGTATGTACCGATCGGCGTTCTGAAAGAAGTGTGCTTCTCGTCATCTGGAAACATTTTAATCTGATTGTATCCAGAATACCCGTCCATGAATGACATCCGCTCAAATCCACAGGTATTATCAATCATGACATCAGTGATTGGTAGAGGGAATTCGTCTTTAGGGCATGCCGCATTGAGATCGCGGAAGTCTATGCATACTCTGACCTTGCCAGTCTTTTTAAGGACAGGAACTATGTTAGCCACCCAATCGGGATATTGTTCCTCTCTAATAAACCCGGAGGTTATGAGTTTATTGACTTCAACTTTAATTGCATCCATAATATCTGGACGAAATCGTCGCTGTTGTTGTTTGACCGGTTTAGCATTCGGCAAGATATTGAGCTTGTGAGTTGCAATTTGTGGATCAAGTCCTGGCATATCTTTATAACTCCAAGCGAAGACGTCGATGTAGTCACGAATGAGTTTGATCATGTCTTGCTTATCAGGTTCAGAAAGACTTTCACTAATGAATATTGGTTTGGGAGATCCCTCTTCACCAACATCTATTTGAACAAGTTTGTCTTCAGTCGGAGGTTCTTTTTGCTCGAAACGGAACTCCCATTGATTATCTAATCTTTGGGCCCATTGTTCCGATTCAGGTGAGATTTCAAACTCTTCTTCGTCTTCATCACTTTCTTCAGAATGGTCAATGGAAACCATGTTGGAAGACAGAATGTTGCAGTAGAAGTCCCCGATACTTGTATCGGAATCCCAAGAAGTGGTACTAGAAGAATCAGATCTCTTATCTTCGTCAGACTCGGGATCTTCATGGATAATATTGATAAAAGGAGTAGGAGCTATATAGCCCAGTCCGCATTTCGTCCTTCCATATTTCAGAGGAGGAATACGAACAGGCATTTTTCTTCCCTTTCCACTATTGAGGCCAGTCCTGAAGTCATAGCCCATATTTTTGATGATGTCTTTAGATTGCTGACTATAACGACGTAGTTGTAATCTTCCAGTGTCATTATTTTTGTCTTCATCGTCTAAATCAGAAGGACTTTGGGGCCCTTTATAGAAGAATATTGGAATATCTCCTGGCTTTCTGCTGGGAACTAGAAAGTATGAAGATTGTACAGGTTCTAGGGATACATCTGCATGAACAGTCTGTACAACCCCTATGGTTATTGCGTTCAAGTCATCTAACAAATGTAAATAACTATGAACATAATTACACACATCAGCATACTGCAAAGATGGAGACTTTTCATTAAATATAAAAGCAGCAGTATTTACATTGGGAGAAGGCTGAGCCTTAGAGATTTTAGCCAAGTCAATGACTAAAGGGGGAGAAGAAGAACGAGAAGAAGCGTTGTTTCGATTAAGATCGATAACAAATGGCTCAGAAGAGGTGAGCTCCCTTGAAGTTTGAGATGGAAGAATAATCCGCCCTCCAACTGGAATTAGCAGAGTATCCTGTTTCATATGTGGAGATGCAGGAATTACAGTACTCCCACTGACAGGAATAATCATTGTGTCTTGAGCAAACGACTGAGGTAACGGAGAAATCCGTCCACTCACCGGAATGATGAAAGAACCTTCTTCAGAGAGTTTGGGAGATTGTTGCTGAACAGTTCGACCTTTAACAGGAATTATTAAGGTCTCACTTTGTGAATCCTTTTTCTCCATAGCTTGTATGACCCTTGTATACTCTTCTTTGTACATTCGGGAATCATTGAAATAAGCTTCAACCCCATGGAAGGGATTTATATCAGCAACTTCTTTTTGTACTCTTCCATTGCTATCAATGTATTTAAAACACTGATGAAGAGTAGAAGGCACCACATTATTTTTATGAAGAAAGGGCCTCCCCAGAAGAAGATTATAGGATCCCACGATCTCGATCACATAGAAAGTGACTTTGGATCTGAAATCGCCTATATGAAGCTTCAGATGAATCTTTTCCAAAGGCTCGCTTCGGCTTTGATTAAATCCCAGGATAGTAGTAACCGTCTTAGAGAGCTTGTGAAGAGGGATTTTTAGTTCATCCAACAGACTCTTTGGCATTATGCTTATAGCAGACCCTGGATCAATGAGGATACGATCTATCTTCATTTTATCGATATAACCGGTGTAGTAGAGAGGCCGATCATGTCGATTATCCTCCAATAGTATGTCATCTTGTGTAAAGGTGATATTTGGGATAATTTCCAATACACTGTTGCAATGTAAGCAAGTGGCAGGTTCTGCATCTGGCTTCTTCAATTGTGCAAGACAAGAGTCAGCTTATAGAAGTGCTTCACTTAATGTCTCCCGAGTCTCTTTGGAAAGACGTAGAAGTTCAAAGAGGGACATTCTAGCTGGAGTATTAGCAAGCTGAGCTAAAATGTCGAAATTATAAGGCTTCTGAAGTCCAAGAGGAGAGGACTTCTTGATTGGCTTATCAAACCGAGCCTGTTGTTTGCCTTTCTCCAGAGCTGTAGGCTTGGGAGGAACAGGTTCAGTGGATGATTCTTCTTCAGGAGGAACATTAGAAGCATCTTTATCAGCTGGAGGGATATCAAGAGGATCCTCAGGATTTTTTGAATAATCCTTTAGATAAGGTTTTCCCGTTCGAGTAGCACTAACAAGTGCTTCTTCTTTCTCTTTTGGCTCTGTGTCAGGAATAGATCCAAGAGAAGTCATATGACATGATTTAATCTTTCCAGCCTTCTTAGACTTTCGAGAAGTAGTCTTTTGAGGAAAAGGCGATTCAAAATCTGCCACTAGATCAGGATGGATCCACATGATTTCTCCAGTTTCCAAAGTGATTGGCACAAATCCTTCAGACCGTGGAGGAGAAAGATTCACTATGTCAAGAGTTGCCTTGGGAATAGGAACGATTCCACTTTCAAGGAGTTGAGGAGGGAAATCTCTGAATTGCATAGAGACGACGTTGGAGGTGACGGTCTTCTCTTTTGGAGTAAGAGAGATAGCTCCAGATTTAATCATTTCTTGGATCTTTCCTTTCAGTACATAACATGTACGAATTGTAAGACCCAGCATTCTGTGATATGGGCAGTATTTGGGATGATCTGTTTTACCAGCTTCATCAGGTTTCTTGATCTCAGGTAATTGTATCTTATTATCTTTCAGCAGACATTCAAAGATACCAAGGACATCGTCGTCATCGAAAGAATATTCTTCTTTGGGGCGAGGTGTTCTTGGTTGTTGAGTTGTAGGAGAGGTTTGAACAGTTGATGCATCTTTTCTCTGAAGATTAACTTCAAGAGTTTCTTTTCCCTTGCGAGCATTGTTTTTATTGTTAGTACCTTGACCTGTTTCTTTAGGAGTCATCTGCACTCCTAAACCTTTGAAGGTTTCAGCACTAATTTCTGTGACCTTGGCACTAACTATGAAAGAAGGCCAGTCTTGGAATTGAGTGGATCCTGTCCACATGCTGATGATTGGCAACAAGTTTGATTTGCATGTGTCGATGGTGACAGCATCAGGAGTTCCAAGAGGCATCTTCAGAGCTTCTCTTCGAAACCGTTCAATGTACTCTTCTGTAGTTTCATTATTTTTCTGCTTGATTCTAATAAGAGCAGACATAGTCATGTCATTGAGCCCTTCATAGAACCGTTCAAGAAACATCTGTTTGAAACTGAAAAATGAGGTAATGCTCCCATCTGGGAGACTTCTATACCATTCATAAGCCGTTCCCTTGAGACATCCAACAAACACCCGAGTAAGGAGGGCGTCGCTTGGTTGCAGCTGATCAGTCATCACTTCAAAGTGATTAATGAACTGACTTGGAGAAGTGGTTCCATCATAGAATGAGATAGTGGAAGGCTTGTATTTAGGAGGATACGATACTTGCTTCCATTCTATCGGATAAGGTTGTTTGATGCCTAACCTTTGTAAACCATCTTTCTGTTTGAATGCCTCGAATTGAGTTTTGAGATTCCTCAATTCTTTATTAACAATTCCAGAAGATTGTGGAGTTGTAACTTGTAGAGAATAGTTGGGAGGAGGAACAGCATTGTAAGCACTTCCCCCAGCTCCAGAGAGACTAGGGTTTGGTTGAGCTGGTCCAGGAGTATTAGATTGTACTGCTGGAGGAACTTGTACTGGACTCATATCAGTGTCAGTTGGTATGGCATCTGGTACAGTCTGTCGATTTTGCATCTGTGTTGCCATGAGTTCATACATCGCCTTCATAATATCAGCCATAGACTTCATTTGTTGTTCCAAAGAAGCAATTCTTTGATCTTGAGGAGTCAAGGAAGAAGAAGGTTCATCAGTATTCCCATCAACCATATAAGTCGTGACTGTACGAGGAATTATTGATGAACTGGTAGATGTTGTTTGTTCTGAATCATTGCTTTGTGCATCAAAGTCAATTATAGGAGAACTACCCCCAGTAGGAAGAGGTGGGAAGTTAGATTCTCCAAGGTATTCAGAATCATCTTCAGAGATCAAATTTCTTTGACTAGAGGCCAGGACTCTTGCTCTGGTATTTTTATATACTCCATCTGGACTATCAACTCTACCCCCAGCATCCCGAGAGGTCATATTGACAGAAGCAAACAAAGGCTCATCTTCATCAGGCATAGGTTCACACTGAATCCGATTGAAGACAGATTGTCGTTTTGTTTGACATCTGCATTGCATTGTGACTCTTGGCTGGAAGTCACATTCATGATCAACATGATCATGAGCCATTGATTGACATCTGCATTGAATTATGACTCTTGGATAGAAGTCACATTCAGCATGGTCCTTTGACACAGAATCACTTCTTCTCTTCTGTTGAAGATATTCTCGTAAATCTGTTTATGAAGATTGAGGAATATATTTTCTGTTCTTGGGTCTTGATGGCTCTTGATTATATAGAGAATGATTAATATGAGCCACATAGTTTCTTGCATACTCTGCATCTGGATCTCTTATCCTTGTTTCCAACTGGTATGGTTTCTTAACACCAGAAGTGTTAATTTTTGTTCTTATATCAGTTGGAGGTAACACATTGGTTTTGGACACATGGAGTTTTTCTTCCATTGATCTGGATATTTGCAGAGAAGGAAGAGTTGAACCACCCCCTTGATTAGGAGTTGGTAACAGACCTTTTCTAGACAAATTCTGTGCCCAATTCGAAGAAGTCATAGAAGAAAACATTAAGGAATGTTTCTTCTTAGACTCATTCAAGTTTTGAGACATAGAATGTCCAGAAGGAAGAGTAGTCAAAAGACCATCTCCTTTTCTTTGACTAACAAAATTGTCAGTCAAAGCTGTTCCTGAAGTAAAAACTACAGTAGCAGAAGAAACAACTAAAGAGTTATTTCTTTTCGAAGGGACTTTGTGTGGAAGACCACCCCCAGTTCGGGTAGAACTTGGCAAAGAGGAAGAGATAGCTAAAGAGCTATTCTTCTTAGATGAAATACACGCTGAAACAGGCTTGGTTAAAGAACCAGTGCTGTTGGCGTGACTTTTGATTTTGGAAATACACGCTGGAATAGATTTGGCTAAGGAGCCAGTATTGTTAGCGTGATTGTTGATTTTAGAATTACACACTGGAACAGACTTGGCTAAGGAACCAGTGTTGTCAGCGTGACTTTTAAGGTTGAAATTGCACGCTGGAATAGATTTGGCTAAGGAGCCAGTACTGTCAGCGTGACTTTCAACTTTGGAGACACATACTGGAACAGATTTGGCTAAGGAGCCAGTACTGTTAGCGTGATCTTTGATTGCTGTCATCTTCGAGCGCACAAGAGTGTGCGTGCTTGCAGTAGAGTTCTTGCCAGTGTTAGGAGCAGACACTGTGGCAGAGACTTCACCATTGGCTGCCAACTGATTCTTAGGGACATAGATAGAGTGTCCCTTCGACTTGGCAGTGATGATGGAGGCTGTAGTGGGCTTACCACTCTTAGCCCGCTGCATTTCTTCATAGGCGAGTTGATCGAATTGGATCGTCATCACCTTCTTCGTCGAGCCGATTGACGAAGTATCGTATTGAGTTGTTGCCATCTCAGAAGAGGAGATGGTTGTCCCCAGCAGAGTCGCCAATTTGTTTTCCATAAATAAATTCCTTTATTTATTGTGTATCTGGAAAAATTACAACTGTGGGAATCTGATCTAGAAGACGATCACTTTATCCCTTGGACTATGCGAAGAAGAAAAGAACTCAAAATTTTGACAGTAGATAACTATGTATCCGTACAATGAATGAGAAAAAGAACTCTATTTATAGAGTCAAAAATAATAACTGAAAAGATAACTGTCTTCACAGCCTGTGCTTAGTTGAAAATCATGCAGGATTTAACATACGTAAGGTTGTGAGCAGTTACTGGACGTGGCCTGTAACTGTTGGACACATGGAAATCATGCATGAGTCGTGTGCAAGTTACAGGACACGCAGGCGAGAGATCAGTGGCATGGCTGCCACGTACTCCAATTTGATTAAATCCACGCAGACTTGTTGAAAATGAAATCCACGTAGACTCGGGATAGAAAGCTTCAAAATCCACGCAAACTTGGGGCAAGAAGCTTCAGAATCCACGCAGACTTGGTGAAGACGAAATCCACGCAGACTCGGGGTAGAAAGCTTCAAAATCCATGCAAACTTGGGGTAAGAAGCTTCAGAATCTACGCAGACTTTGATGAAGAAAACTTCAGAATCCACGCAGACTTGAGGAAGAAAACTTCAGAATACACGCAGATTTGGGATAGAACTGCCAGCTGTCTTGATTCAGCGTGCCTCGACTGACACAAAATCTCTGGTAGTGATTGCTTTTGTCAGTCACATTAAATGACAAGAAGCTCTTTTGGTACGCCAACTTGACGAAGGTTGAGTCTTGCTGAAGAAGATTTCAAAAATCACGCAATAGACGGCTGTGATCTCTCGAATTCTGTGCATACGTGGCATACGAAGAGACATTCTTCGACTGTTGTGCTGTCAGTCATAATTACTCTCTGACAAATGATGAGCTGCCTCTCCAGCGTGATTTGTAAATATTGTCTGGATCAACTGAGCGTGACTTTTGACTCTGTCCTGATCAACTCAGCGTGACTGTCATTTTTAAAGGCCTACAAGCATATGATTGGAGAGAAAACTAATATATTTACTCAGAGGTAATGAGGACGTGGTAAATATGGGTCTAAAGTGGAGCCTTCCTACTCAGAAGTAACGAGGACGTGGTAGGAGTGGGCCTAATGAGGATACACAGAATAACTCAGAGGTGCTATCAACGTGGAAGTTCTATGTATTGGGCGAAAGAATGCTATGGAACAGCTGGGCTCCAAAAACATGTGATGATGAGGAAAGATATGGATGTACTAGGAAACTTAGTACAGCATTTGTGGTCTACGGAGGACATTTGTGGTCAACAGAGGACATTTGTGGGCCTATTATACTTGGCGTACCCTGGTTCAGGATACGGAAAATAAGACGAGAGAGAAAACTAACATAATTACTCAGAGGTAATGAGGAGATGGCAAGTATGGGGGTTTTACTGCGGAGTCTTCCTACTCAGAGGTAATGAGGACATGACAGGAGTGGACTAAGCAGAGGATATTTATGGACCTATTATCCTTAGCGTACCCTGGGGTTTTTTTTCGGTACAGATAATAAGTCGAGGGAGAACCAACATATTTATTCAGAGGTAATGAGGACATGGCAAATATGAGGGCTTCTTCGATGGAGCCTTCCCACTCAGAGGTAATGAGGACATAGCAGGAGTGGGCTCTATGAAGGGGTACATAGGACGACTCAGAGGTAGTGAGGACATAGAAGTTCTATGTAGATGGGTGATTTATTTTTGGCGGAAGTGAAACGACTCAGAGGTAACATCGACGTGGTCATTTTGGAAATTTTGTGGATCCGTTACCCTTTTTGTGCACTGAGAGTGCAGGTAGTGGATCATGAGGGAGGAGCTCTTCCGGAAGAATAAGTTCAGAGGTATGGTTATACATGACTTACTACCTAAAAGAGTGACCGGAATGTAAGTTCAGAGGTACCTGCGAGTACATAACTCGATGATCTGGGAGAGTTGGAGTCGGTATATGAGTTCAATGGTACTGGAAGAGTACATGACTCGTCATTCTGGAAGATTTGTAGTCGGGATGTGAGTTCAGCGATACCAGCGGGTACATAACTCAGTGATATGAATGTGAGTCCAGCGATACCGGCGGGTACATAACTCAGCGATGTGAATATGAGTTCAGCGGTACTGGAGGGTACATAACTCAATAATCTGGGATTCGAATAATGTGAGTTCAGCGGTACCGGCGGGTACATAACTCAATAATTTAGAATTTTGAATATGAGTTCAGCGGTACCAGCGGGTACATAACTCAATAATCTAGAATTAGGAGAATGTCGTTTAGACATAATATTTCTTCAGGAACTTACCGTTGACGGGCAACATGAGCAAGTCTCCATTTTGTTTTGTGAGGCGGTAAGCACCGTTGGAGAATACGGCCTCAATGATAAATGGACCTTCCCATTTTGACTAGAATTTGCCGGCGATTTTGTGAGTCATGACCATCGACCTCCGAACTGCCAGAACGAGATCGCCCACTTGGAATGTTCTGATTTTAACCTTCTTGTTGAAGGCTCCAGAGATGTGTGCTTGGTAAAGCTCGATTCGTTGCTGAGCCAAGAGGCACTTTTCATCTTAGGCCTCTAGCTTTTGTAGTCGGCGACGGTAGTTATCGTCCGTCGTCAATTGGTAAGTAAGGGCAACGCGGAACGAGGGTATTTGAGTCTCCAATGGAAGAACTGCCTCACTCCCGTACACCAGGGAGAATGGTGTGTTCCTTGTGGCTGTTCGGACTGTGGTACGGTACGCCCATAAGCATTCGCCAAGCTTCTCGTTCCAGTCGCGTTTGTTGGACGATACAAACTTCTTGAGTAACTTGATAATGGTTTTGTTGAATACTTCTGCCAACCCATTTACTGTCGGATTATATAGTATCGAAGCAACATTCTGAATTCGGTGTTTATCGCAGAACGATAGAAGGCGTGGCTTGCAAACTGCAGACCATTATCGTGGATGATCCTTCGGGGCAGTCCAAAGCGATAGATGATGTGATGCTTGAGGAAGCTGATCACGTTTGAAGTTTTAACTTCTACAAACGGGACAGCTTCCGCCCATTTGGAGAAGTAATCTGTGATTGCGAGTAAGAAGCGATGTCCTCGGGAGAAAGGTAGAGTAATCGGACCGATGATATCCATTCCCTATGCTTCGAATGGCCAGGATGCCACTGTTGGATGTAGGAATTCGGATGGTTGGTGGATGAAGTCCGCGTGGACTTGGCAAGCTTTGCACTTTCTTGCATAGTCTATTGCATCTGCTACCATCGTGGGCCAGTAGTAGCCCATTTGGCAAAGACGGTCTTACAATTTTGGGCCAGACTGATGGGCCCCGCAGATACCGTCATGAGCTTCGCGTACGGCTTCTTTGGCTTCTGCGTTTGACAGACATCGAAGCAGTAATCCATCGTAGGATCGGTGATACAGCATTTTCGTCTCTGTATTGTAAAAGAATCTGAGAGAATGCTTTCTGATGGAAGTGGCTTCCTTTGGGTTCTCGGGCAGGATGTCGTAGACTACAAAGTCTATAAATGGTTGTCTCCAGTCTGGCGCTTCGTCGATCGTCTGAGCAGAATAACTCGCCATGAATTGAACATTGTTCTTAGGACAGACCAGTTCATGGCCTATCACATCCACTGATTGATGAGTATGATTTGGCACTGCTAGGGAAGCGGCAGGACCTGCTAAGGCATCGGCTTCGATATTTCGGAGTCTGGAAACGTGTTCGATGAAGAACCCCTCGAACGACGAGATGATGTCGATCGCTATTTGGTGATATGGGATCATCTCTTCATGGTGGACTACGTACGAACCCCGGATCTGATTGACGATTAACTGCGAATCGTCGTATGCTTCAAGGTATTCCACTCCCAGCTCTCTTGCAAGTTGGAGGCCAATGACCAAAGCGTTGTACTCGGCCACATTGTTAGAGAAGGGTTCTGTGAGGGAGTAAGCGCGATTGATCACCAATCCGGAAGGAGAAACCAGCACCACCCCGACTCCGACGACGATGTTGCCCATAGGTTCGGTCCTTGAGGCGCCGTCAAAGAACGTTCGCCACATATCATCGTGAGAGGTTGCATGCGAATCGGCGACCTCATCTGGGATTCCTTCATATATTCTTGACGACTCCGAGCCTGGGTGGGCTGCCAAAAAGTCTGCCAGGGCTTGACCTTTAACAGCCTTTTGTGGGACAAAGATCATATGGTAGGAGGACAGTAATATTGCCCATGTAGCGAGGCGAGAGCTGAGTTCCCGTGGTTTCGTCATGAGGACCCTGAGGGGGTTGACTCGTGAGATCACATGTATGGTTTGTCCTGTAACATAGTGCCGCATCTTTTGAATGGTGAACACCAGGGCGAGGCATTCCTTCTCCACAGCGGTATATCGGTGCTCTGGCCCGATAATCATTTGACTGAGGTAATATATAGTTTGTTCGTGGCCTGTATCATTTTTTGTGCTAGCAGAGCACCGAGGAAATGCTCCATTTCTCGTACATAGAGCAGGAATGGTTTTCTAGCAACCGGGGTCACCAGGACTGGTGGGTTCGACAAATATTCTTTGATGCTGTCAAAGGCACGCTGACATTCTTCGTCCCATATGAATGAGACGCCCTTCTTCATGAGATGGGTGAATGGCCGACAATGCCCGGAGAGGTTGGAAATGAACCTCCTGATGTAAGCTAACCTCCCTTGGAGGCCTCAAAGTTCTCGGAGATTTCTCGGGGGACCCATCTCCATGATTGCCTTTGTCTTTTCAGGGTCTACGTGGATACCCTGGGCGGTGATGATAAAACCCAAGAACTTTCCGCTGGATACGCCCAAGAAGGATTTTATGGGATTCATCTTCAGGTTGTGTGCTCGCATCAGGTCGAATACCATCCTCAGGTCCTGGAGATGGTCTCCCTTACAGCGACTCTTGATGGCGATGTCATCGACATAGCACTCCACGGTCTTGCACAGGTGATCCCTGAAAATGATACTCATAGCTCTTTGATATGTGGTGCCAGCATTTTTTAAACCGAAAGGCATGACTGTGTAGCAGTATGTGCCAATAGGTGTTCGAAATGATGTATGCTTTTCATCGTCATAAGACATCTTGATTTGGCATGCGTTCGAAGCCGCATGTGTTATCGATCATGATGTCTGTATTAGGGAGGGGGAATTCATCTTTGGGACATGTCTCATTCAGATTGCGGAAGTCGATTCAGATTCGAATCTTCCCATTCTTCTTGAGGACCGGTACTATGTTGGCGACCAAGTCTGGATGTTGCTCCTCGCATACAAAACTGTTGGATACCAGTTTGTTGACTTCGGCTTCGATCGTATTCGTGATGCCCGGGCGGAAGCGTCGCTGTTGTTGTTTGACCGGCTTTGTATCTGGCCGAATGTTGAGTTTGTGAAGAGCCATATCTGGATTTAACCCTGGCATGTCTTCATAGCTCCAGACGAATACATCAATGTATTCTTTGACGAGTTCCAGTAGCGATTCTCGCTCTTCGTCTGTCAGGCTTTTGCTAACGAAGATTAGTTTTGGAGAAGAGTCGCTGCCTAGATCCACTTGTATGACCTCATCTTCAGTAGGAGGCGCTCTCTGTTCGAACCACTTTTCTCATTGTGCATCCAGCTGTTGAGCCCACGGCTCTAACTCGAGGATTTCAGGAATGTCTTTATCTTCTTCATAAGCGTCGACGAATGCCAAGTTGACTGACAGGACTTGTCTGAATACGTCTTCGATGCTGGTGTCTGAATCAGAAGTTGGTGACCCAGTTGAATGTGAATGCCAGTCGCATTCCTCATCTGAACTTTCAGGGGTCGTTGTGGGCGTAACATACCCTAATCTACATCGGGTCTTGCTGTAGTAGTCCCGTGGTTTGCCAGCCGGGACTGGTGGCTTTAAAGGTAATCGTCGCCCAGTGCCATAGTTCAAGCCAGGTGTAGTCTCCAGATCATACCCCTGTTTTTGCATGAGGTATTTGGATTGGGGGCTATAAAGATACAGAGGCAGTCTTCCGGCATCTGATTCAAGATCGACCTTCTCTATGGTGAAGGGTTATGGGTCGTCTTTCCGGCCGAAGATGATTGGATGGTCCCCTCCCTCGATTATGCAGTAAGCGTCTTCCAGTGGAGTAAGCTGGTTTACGGTGTACATATTTGTCACCTGTGTGTGTAGGTGAGTGCCTATACCGTATTCCATAGCATACATTGTACAAAGCTTATTAAGCTCGAGGTAGTTCAAAGATATCCCTTTATTGATAAAATAAGGTATCTTTTCTAGCGGGATTACATCATCTGCGGAGGGAACATCAGTATGGACAGCCATATACTTGGCTAGCTCCGGTTCTTCTTCGGCCACCCCCTGTATAAACGAAGACTGAGAGGATAACCTGGACAGCTTGATTGTCAGAGGTTCCGTCGGTGGAGCAGAACGTGGAGTCGTTGGCAAACTAGCAACCCCCGGTTTGCTACTCGATGCTGGGCGGGGAGTTGTTGGCTCACTAGAAGCCCCAGACCTTGGATCGGGGTGACGACTCTTCTTGGGAAGGCTCGTAATTGGCTTGTCGGAGGGATTGAGCTTCTCTATTTGTGGCTGGCCAACTCTAGGCAGTCTGATTGTTAGTGGCTCCGTTGTGGGTCTTGGCACTTGGTCAGACCTTGGCAGCCGGATTATCATTTGTTCTTCTTGTGCCGAGAGGCTGATTGCGTCCTTACGCAGAGTGGCTGTAAGGGGTGCGGACTTTCCAGGTTTGCGAGCTTGGAGGTGGATCGTTAGGGGTTCTTCTGATCCTGTGGCTGTCTCGATACGAGCTTGTACATCTCCTTCACCAAGGTGCCTCCTCGGCTTTTCGTATAGGCAGGAGTCTGAGTAGTGGGATTCGACCCCTTTGAAGGGATCGATGTCGGCAAACTCTGTCCTCACGAAGTCGTATTTGTCGACATACTTGAAGCACTGGTACAGAGTGGAAGGCACGATCATATCATCGTGTATCCAAGGGCGCTCCAAGAAGATGTTGTAGGAAGTGTCTGCGTCTATGACGTAACAGGTTACTTCTGAGTGAAGATCGCCAATTTGATACTTCAAGCGAATCTTCCCAATCGGGTAGCTCCTGCCCGAATTGAAACTGCTGATGGCGGTGCTTGTTGGCGTTAGGCAATGCATAGGAATACGGAGATGATGTAACAGACCCTTCAGGATGATGCTTATGGAAGAACCAGGATCAATGTGCATCTGATCCACCTTTACGTCGCTGATGTATCCAGTGTAATATAACGGGCGATCGTGCAGGTTGGTTTTGATGAGGATATCCTGCGGAGTGAAGATAATGTTGGGCATCGCTCCCGTGCAAGCGCTGTCTTGGAGATCTGCAGGCGGGATCTCTTCTGTGAGGTTGACCTGAGCCCGATAGGCGTCGGCATTCTGGAGTGCATCGGATGTCAAAGTTGTAGGGGCTTTCCATCCCATATAATGACAATTTGGCTGATGTGTTGGCCAATTGTGCCAGGATGTCAAAGTTGTAGGGGCTTTCCAGCCCATGAGGTGCCTCTTTTCGGAGGGATTTGTCAAAGCGAGTCTCTTTCGGCCTAGGCTTGTCGGTTGTCGGAGGTTGGGAAGGTCCCGGAGCGTCAGCAATGGTCGGCTGATGTTCTTCAGCCGAGTTATCTGGCGTAGGTTGGGATTGAGCACCAGATCGAGTGACGACAGCTATGGCTTCTTCGATATCTACCGAGATTGTACGGCAGGACCCGACTTTTCTACTCTTCATCTTGCGAATGAAAGGTGGTATGGATTGAGTCACCTCGAGTACCAGGTCCGGATGGACCCACATAACCTCCCCGTGTGATGTGGTGAGGGGCACTAGACTAGCAGCCTGATCCCGAGGAGGTAGAAGATTAGCAATCTCCATTGTCGCCAGAGGGATGGGTACTACACCGTCTTGAGTCTCTGTTGGAGGAAAGCTGCCAAATTGTACTGACACCATATTGGCTGCCACGGTTACCTCTTCAAAATCAATGGCCAGAGCGTTCGAATTGATGAGATATTGGATGTACCATTTCAGTTGGTAGCAGTCGTATGTAGCATGGTGGACGTAGCGGTGGTAATGGCAGTACTTTGGGCTCTCCATTTCTGCCGGCCGAGGTTTCCATCTCGGCGAAGGGAGCTGAATTCTGTCTCCTTGTATGAGCATGTCCAAGATGGGCTTGACGTGGCCGTCTTCGAAAGAGTAGGTCATTTGTGGCCATTGTTTGTCTGCCGGTTTTGACTCAGGTTTCTGGGCTGTGTTGGCCACCATAGCCTGCTTGTCCTTGTTGTCCCGATTGTTGGCGGAGCTACCCCTGTTGTTATTGTTGGCATTAGGACGCCTGCCCTTGTCCTCTCCCTCTGAGATGTGCAATCCCAGTTAGCGAGCCTTCTTTAATCATTCTTCGGCGCTAGTGGCACTGATAATAAACGTCTTCCAGTCTTTGAATTGACTTTCACCCATCCAGAGGCTGACTGTTGGAAGCAGTCTCCTTTGGCAAATTTCAATTAAAGAGGAATCTGGATTACCGGACGGCAATTTCATGGCGGTTTGGCGAAACCGCTCAATATAGTTCCTTGTCAGCTCTTTCTCCCCTTGAACGACGTCCATAAGGGTGGACATTGTGATGTCCTGTCCTACTTCGTAGAATCTCTCCAAGAATATGTGCTTGAAGCTGGCGAAGGAGTGGATGCAGTTGTCTAGCAGGTTACGGTACCAATCAAAAGCGACCCCTACCAATGCCCCAATGAATAATCGTGTAAGGATGGCATCGTCATGGGGCAGATGGTCGGCGGTGACCTCGAAGTAAGTGATGTACCGACTTACGGAGGTCTTTCCATCATATGGATTGATGTGGAATGGTTTATACTTTGGTGGGAAGGGAACATCTCTCCACGCAGCGGGATACGGTTGTCGTATCCTGAGGTCTTGGCAGTTTTCTTGGGCGTGGAACATGGCCCGGGGCTCCTGGACCTCTCTTCTTGCCTCCTTGGCTTCGTCTGCAGCGGTAGGAGCGGACATCTTAGGAGGAATATTGCCCGGGTTTGGTGCTGCAGAGTTTGAGTCTGTATTGACCGCGGGGCCCGAGTTTGTTTGGCCAGGCGTCCCGCCTTGCAGAGTAGGGAGGGCTGCTTTGATCTCGTCCACGGATTTGACCAAAGTGCGCAGTATGGCCTCCAGAGTGTCGATGCGTTGGCGATCACTGGGATCCTCCTGGTTGCTGTCTGTCATGAATACCGTCCTCACATAAGGAGAAGTGGAAGGGACGGTGGATGACGTACAGTCCGAATCATACCCTTGTAACGAAAAGTCATCGGGGTATGTAGGAATGTCTTCCTCTGGTTCAGACTCAGAAGGAACAGTACCCCCAGCTTCCGAGTTCGCCTCGTCTTGGGAATTGTGGACGTCCTCGGGGACGTCGAGATTTGCTGCATCTGATGGGAGAGTTGTTTCCCCCAGTTCGTCTTCTTGGAACATCGGATTGTCATGGAGGTTCGGAGGAGTGCAACCCCCGGTTCCAGCAACCCCCAGTGAAGTGGACGATGAATCTCCCACTGTAGCAGATTTCGTCTTTGAACGGGTACCTTGGAAAACTCCAGTGGTAGGCACCCGCTTAGACGACAGTCTCTTAGTCATAGTGGTTGAAATCTTCGGGCTGGAAACATTTGTCTTCTTTCCTCTCCCATCGGCAGGGATTTTCTGAGCAGAGTTGCAGGAGACGACGGGAAGTGCCTCATCTTCTGAACATGGTTGTTGCAGTCTTTGGAAGACGGACTGCCGGTCTTCTCGTACCGTCGCATTACTGCAACAGCAGTTGACGATGACTTGGGTGCAGTGACGTCCGTGAGAGGACTCTTTGTATCCCGAGGCACCTTCTCTTTTCTTGCGTTTGTGGAGGATGGCCTCACGCAAGTCAGATGGGTCCGGAGCGACCATCTGGCCTCACACAAGTCAGATGGGTCCCGAGTGGTTCTGTACAACTTCCCATCAGAGGCCCGCATAATAGTATGTGGAATGCTCGGATGGTCAGAGGTCGGGTCAGCGGACTGAGCTTGCCAAGCTCGCGCTGTCCAAGACTTCTTCACTCTGGTGCGTGAGGGCACATAATAGGATGAGTCTAAGTGATACTGGAGAGAGTCAGACATGTCTTCTCGGGAGCACGAGAGATCAGGACCATAGGAGAGGCGGTCGAAGACTGAGCCGCGTGGAGCAGGTGACATGCGGCTGGCATCAATAGTCTTCATGCGGCTGGAAGTCTCAGCCGCATAGGTCTTCTCCATGCAGCTGGAAATCCTGGCCGCATGAGTGTTATGCATTTGGCTGGCAGTTTCGGCCGCATGGTCATCATTCATGTGGCTGGCAATCTTAGCCGCATGAGTCTTTGTTTGGCGGCTAGTACCTTTTTATGATTTCTTCCTGGAGCATATAGGATCACTCTTTGCCCCTGCAAGTCCAGCATCGTAGTGCTTTTCTCTGCCGAACTTGGGGACAGCAGAGTCCTCTATGGCTTGAAGTGGGGCCGCATGAGAGTCGCCTTCTCCGTCTTGGGCAGCAGAGAGTACTCAGTCCAGAGCTTGGGGAGGAGCAAATGACTTTGGCCTCCACTCCCTGCGAGCCTTCTTTGTGCGGGTTCGCTTTTGGACCGGGCCAGCGCTTCCTTCAGAGTGCATTTCTTTAAACGCTTGTTGGTCGAAGCGGACGACCATCTTCTGTTGTGTGGAGCCAAGTTTGGCTGCATCCGATTGCGTCACCAACTCCTCATTCGTGGAGAAGTTTATCCCCAGCAGAGTCGCCATCGTATTTGCCATTGATTTGTAGAAGAATAGAACAATTATCGGAGGACTGAACTTAGACTCACAATACAAACTCGCTTGTACAAAGAAAGCCTAGGGACAAAAACTTAGGTACAGCAATCTAAGTACAATTATTTATTTTAGATTCTGGGTGGTGACGATAGAGGCCCGGGAAAGCGACGGCAGCTCTGCCTTACGCCTTGGACGATCGGATGCAGCCTTGGCTCTAGAAAAGAAGTACTTGGCGTTGATGAAGAAATGCTCTCTTTGTTCTCTCTGTATGCTCCTCTCTCCTTTTTCTGTCTGTGTCTCTCTCTCTCTGTGTGTCTCCAGGTGCTCTAGTGCTCTAGCAAAAAGGTCCTCTTTCGCAAGGGAATGGCATCTTACTATTTATAGGAGTGGGATGCGATCATTAGGGTTTGCAATGATTGCCTCCTTGAGAAGTCGGCGGTTAGAGATTAATTAATCTGGGCCATTAATTCTGATTGTAGCGAATCTAGGCAATTAATGTGGATTGTATCAAATCTCCGTGGGCAATTAATGATGATTGCCATAAATCTTCATGATTTGTTATACCAAGCTCGGATCTCCCGCCACGTGTTCAATTTGTATGATTGCAAATGATCTGATTTGATCCCATTAATTATG
The DNA here is from genome assembly GCA_029216955.1 of Iris pallida. Taxonomy (NCBI): domain Eukaryota; kingdom Viridiplantae; phylum Streptophyta; class Magnoliopsida; order Asparagales; family Iridaceae; genus Iris; species Iris pallida. The sequence goes on from JANAVB010040019.1 coordinate 5,582,911, forward strand.
AGGATGGCACTAAACCTGGTTGTTAGGATTTGTTGATGAATCTTGATCGATTTGATGCCACGTGTCCTATTATTATTATACTCCTAGCTGCAGGAAAAACTAATCTTCTGCCACGTGTCTTAACCGCGAGCCGCATGAGGATTGTTCTCTACTGAGCCGCATAAGACTGGCCACCACGTATGGAAATGATCTGAACCGCATGAGCGTAGGCGACCGCATGATGGGTGGCTTCTCATTAAGCCGCATAAAGATAGTCTGCCTGAGCCGCATAGGGTAGACTCTGCCTGAGCCGCATGAGGTGGCCTCTCTCTGAGCCGTATGTGGTGGCCTCTGCCAGAGCCGCATGGAGTGGCCTCTGCCTGAGCCGCATGCGACTGTCCACGTGTCAAGGCCGCATGAAGGATTTTGGGGTTTGATGGATCGTGTCAGAGATTTCCTTCGTTTCCCTAGGAGTCTACCATTATGACAAATTCATTATTGCAGCTTTATGTCAGAGTCGTCAGTTCTCCTTTACGTCAGAGCATTAAATAGGGCCTTTGTTTAATAGCCAATTGTAGAAGCGAACCGCAGAAGGCCACGTGGTGTTGCTTGAGCCGCATGTTCGAGCTGGTGACTTTTGAACCGCATGACTCTCTTGAGCCGCATGAAGCTCGTCTGTTTTTGAACCGCATGGGTTTTCCTGTTTTGAGCCGCATGAGCAATCATGTTCTTTTCCATGCTTCTACAGACAACTCTACCCACCGTAAAATAATTCTGTCCTCAGAATTTAATCAAGAGGCTAGAAATGTCGGGCAAGCTATACTAATACTGGCAATTTACGACTAACAGTCAATCAAACAATCATTCATGCAAGCAAGGAAGTAAAAGCATAAAGCATAAGGGAGACATTATACCTTATGAGTCAAACAGGTGTGGATATCGCGATCGGATATCATCCTCACGTTCCCACGTTGACTCACCCAAAAAGTGATGACCCCAAGCAACACGGACTAACTTAATAGTCTTGTTCTTGAGTATCTTCTTCCTTCGGTCTAATATGGATACAGGCATTTCCTCATACGAAAGGTTGGTACCAACAACCAATTCCGAATGATCAAGGATATGGCTCGAATTCGGAATATACCGTCGTAATTGGGATACATGGAAGACATCATGTACCCCACGTAACGACGGCGGAAGAGTGAGACGATAGGACATATCACCTACTCGTTCAAGAATATCGAACGGCCCTATATACCTAGGACTAAGCTTTTCTCGTACGCCGAATCGAATGACGCCACGGGTAGGCGAGATCCTAAGGAATATATGGTCGCCGATGGAAAATTCAAGGGGACGCCGATGAGAATTGGCCCAATGACGTTGGCGATCTTGCGCAACTCGAAGATGATCTCTGACTTGTCTGACTACCTCAATAGTCTGTGTAATCATCTCTGGACCAAGCATCTGTCTCTCGCCAACATCATCCCATGCTAACAGAGATCTGCACTTTCTGCCGTACAAGGCCTCAAAGGGTGCCATCTGGATACTGATCTGGAAATTGTTGTTATAGAAAATCTCTACGAGAAGCAGGTGATAAGCTGAACTGAACTTGAGACGAGTCCCCAAACTCTTCTGAAGACTCCGCCAAAAGGGCGATGTAAATCTTGAATCTCTGTTGGACACGATACTGACTAGCACTCTGAACAATCTGACTATCTGCCTGGGGTACATCTCCGCATGCTAATCCATCGACTGACCAATTCTGAAAGGTAGAAAATGAGCTACCTTCGTGAGTCTGTCAACTACAACCCAGATAGAATCTCTCCCAGCTGGGGATTTAGGTAACCCAGTTACAAAATCCTTAGTAATGTGCTCCCATTCCATTCTGGAATCGGTAAAGGTTGAAGAAGTCCAGCTGCTCTCTGATGTTCAGCCTTAACTTGTTGGTAAACTAAACAACGAGAGACAAGGCTATCTCCCTCTTCATGCCATTCCACCAGAAATGCTGACGGATATCACGATACATCTTCGTACCACCGGGATGAATCGAATACTGTGAGTTGTAAACCTCTGCCATGATCTCTTGCCTGATATCACCACTAGGTACACAAAGACGCCTTCTATGTCAGAGTGTATCGTCTTTGTGAATGCATAAATCGGGTCTTTGTACCACTTTACATTCTGCCCTAAGCCGCTGAAGCTTAGAATCTACTGATTGAGCTATCTTGATTCTCTTGACTATACTGGACTGAACTTGTATACTAGCCATCAATGCCACATTGGTAGGAAGAACTACTTCTATACCCATCTTCAGAAGATCTGCTAATAACTCTGGCTGTGCTGTTAGAAAATAAGCTCCTGCTCTTCTGTTCAACGCATCTGCAACTACGTTGGCCTTCCAGGATGATACTGCAGGTTGATGTCGTAATCCACAAGTAGCTCCAGCCATCTCCTCTGACGCACGTTAAGGTCCTTCTGGGTAAACACATACTTAAGACTCTTGTGGTCGATAAAAATCTCTACCCGATCTCCATACAAATAATGCCTCCAAAGCTTAAGTGCGAAAACCACCGCGGATAACTCCAAGTCATGGGTTGGATAATTCCTCTCATGATCATGAAGCTGACATGACGCATAAGCTATTACCTTACCATGTTGCATCAAGACACATTCCAATCCACTATCGAAAGTATCACAATAAACTGAAAATCCTCCAATCCCATCTAGAAGCGTGAGAATGGGGGTCGTCATCAATCCTTGCTTCAACTTCTTGAATGAACTCTGACACTCTACTGTCCAAGCAAACTGCACATCCTTGCGGGTTAACTACATTAATGGTGTCAAAATTCGAGCAAAGTCTGACACAAATCGTCGGTAATAGCCGGTCAATCCTAGAAAATTCTGAACTTCTACAACGGTGCTAGGTACTGGCCATGTCTCTATAGCCACTATCTTCTGGGGGTACACTTCTACTCTACCTCTGGTGATGATGTGACCTAAGTATGAAATACGATCAAGCCAAAATTTGTACTTACTGAACTTCGCATACAACTGGTGCTTTCTGAGATTCTGAAGGACTATTCGGAGATGCTGCTCATGCTCTGCCGCATTCTTGCTATAGACTAAGATGTCGTCTATAAATACTATCATGAACTGGTCCAAATAGGGCATGAAGATACGATTCATGAGGTCCATGAATACGGCTGGCACATTGGTCGCTCCAAATGGCATAACAAGGAACTCCTAATGTCCATATATATCTGGATCTGAATGCTGTCTTCGGGATGTCTTGCTCTCTGACTCTGATCTGATGGTACCCTGACCGCAAGTCAATCTTCAAAAATATTGCTGCCCCACTGAGATGATCAAATAAATAATCTATCCTTGGTAGGGGATATCTGTTCTTGATTGTTACAGAATTCAAGGTACGATAATCAACACATAATCTTGACGTACCATCCTCTTTTTTCACAAGAAGCATCGGGGGCTCTCTAAGGTGATCCACTAGCACGAATGAATCCCTTGGTTCTGAGTTCTTCAATCATCTTGTACAGGATCTCCAACTCTGATGGTGCCATTCTGTAGACTCTCTCTGACACTGGTGTCGTTCCTGGAATCAAATCAATTGTTAACTCTATTTCTCTCTCTAGCGGCAGGCCTGGAAGCTTTTTGAAAAACACATCAGGGAACTCTTCTACTATACTAGGAAATTGAACTGCTTCTGCTACTGCCATCCACAATACTGGTGGAGAAGGTTCTACTTCGCCTCTAGAAAATGAAAAATCTGGTTCGCCTGGAATACCAAAAATAATCCTGCCAATATGGCAGTCTATTCTTGCGTATTGATCCTTTAACCAATCCATTTCGAGGACCACATCATAGTCGGCCATCAAAAATTCTATCAATCTAGCGGGAAACTCTCTACCGCTAACTACGATTCGACACGAAGAATAGACTCTATTTACCCCCACAAGACCGTTACCAGTAAGTATATTGAGCCTTACTGATAATGACTCGGGCTCCAGTCCTATCCATGTTGGGAATCGTACAGACATAAATGAATGCGATGCACCCGAATCAAATAATACTGATGCTAGAAAAGAGTTGACGAGAATAGTACCTGCCACCACCTTACCTGATGCCAATTTTTCTTCTACCATCAGAGTCATAGCCTGACCTTGTCCTCTTGGTGCTGGTCCCCTCTACTGGTGACCTCTCTGCCTGTTCTGAAGCTGAGCTTGGGCATATTGCTGAGCCTGAGACGGTAATAGCCTCGAAGGCTGGTACTGCTGCTGCACTGGTGCTGGACCCCTAACCGATGTCCTGGTTAGGTTTGATGATGATTAACTGGCTCTATTCGAATAGGACCCTATCTTGTGGTCCGGTGCCCCACAAGCAAGCACAATACCTGTGCTCTTCGACACTCTGATACTACATGCCCTGGCTTCCCACAATAAGTGCAGCCCATTGCGGAAGACTGCTTCTACTTCTGTTGCTGAGGATACGCCAACGTCGAGTGCTGAACCGACAAAACTGTGGTCACCCTCCTAGGAGCTCCAATTGTCAAAGCCCTTGCTGTCGGGACTGGTGCCGATGACTGGGACATCTTCCCATGAGACCTCTTTCGTCCTCCTCTTCTATCTACAATCCTCTACGAAGTATACTCATGCTTCTTCGTCGCTTGCAAGACGGCATCAAACGTCTGGTGCTCAAACTGCTCCATTGATATAATGATCTCTAGGTGGAGTCCCTGTTGAAATTGATGGGCTCGATCCAATTCGGTCGCCACCAAGGTAGGAGAAAACCGACTAAGTCTAAAAAACTCGGCCACATATCCATCGACCGTCCTTCCCATCTGCTTAAGATTAGTGAATCTCGTCTACAGATCATAGCGAGCTACTGCGTCAAAATACTTCGTCTGGAACTTGTTGCTGAATACCGTCCATAAGACAGGCGTCACCAAACCCACTGCTAGCATCGCCCACCAGGTGCGGGCTAAGTCCAATAATTGCAGGCGCACAACGACCACCTTCTCTTCCTCAAGAATCCTAGCTGCTTCCAGGATAACCTCTGTGTCCTGCAGCCATGCATCAGCAGCAATAGCATCTTCAGTTCCATTAAAGAAAGGAGGGTTCAGGCGCTTGAAGTTGTTGGCTGCATTGTTTCCTTGATAACCAACTCTGCCTATAGCATCTTGTACTGTCTGGTGCATGGCATCGCCCCGACGATCTTATGACGCAAGCAATTCTCGGATGAGCCCTACCAGGACTCTATTGTCAGGCTCTGCAGGCTGGACTGGATGAACCGGTGGCTCTTGACCCCCGAAAGGTATGACTCTGGAGGCTACCCCTGGGTGCTGGGCTTGGTCCCCAGGTTGTTACTGGTTCACTGGAGGTGCTTCGTCGGGCTGATCGACAGGACCCGGAACAATGCTACTAAAGAAATGACATGGGAAACAAAAAGGAAGGACCAAGATAGATCAAGGATATAAGCATGTGATCATATCAAGAATTTAGAAAGATTAGAAGACACGAGTAGAGATCAAGGGCGAGTGCTGATTGAGACATCTATTCGGTAAAACCCCCACACATCTTGATTTACAAGACCTGCATGGGCTACCACTTAAACCGTGTCACGCCCCAGAACCAGAATACTAGAGAGCGGGGACATACACAGCCAGCTACGTACATTGAAGAATAATCTACCCTGATATACGATCACGGCTGTCTAGATGCATGATGGTTTATCTACAAGCCAACAGTCTCTTATGGTCATGAACAAGCCTAGTGTCTCAATCTAACAAGCAAGTAATTGTTACAAGATGTAAGATCATCAGACATACAAAGTGAGGCATCCCAAACAGTCTCTTATGGTCATGAACAAGCCTAAGGTTTATCTATAAGCCAACAGTCTCTTATGGTCATGAACAAGCCTAGTGTCTCAATCTCAACAAGCAAGTAATTGTTACAAGATGTAAGATCATCAGACATACAAAGTAAGGCATCCCAAACATTATATATTCAGATGATCATGAAGCTAGTCATACAAAATACGAAGACTAGCAAGAGTTTAAGTCATACATGATCAACCCTAGGATTTGTCAATCATGTTACAGCCCTTCGGCAGACAAAAATAAAGTTTCAACACGAGCTAAGACTTGATCGGCGGCTAAACGCCTCAAAAGGATAATTTTTAATAGAGTAGAACAGCAAAAGAAACCCACTCGTTGCCAGGGTTGCATCTAGTGTTCACCATCTGGCTGAAAGGCTAAAAGATCCTCGGAAGCTACTACAAAATTTGACCATACAAAACCAGCTGGGTCAGACCCCAGAAAGAGCAAGTGCCACAAGGGAGGCTTCACTTAAGAACTAAAACCAGCATATTAGCACATAAAGACATAATTGATAATGAAAGACATGGGTTAAGGAAATCAGGATGATAAACGATAAGATAACTAAGGAACTATTCCAGTAACCAAATTACAACCCGTAAACCAAACAAGGACCGGGGTTGTAACCCTTCACCTGAACAGAGCTTAGTCTCCACTCATTTATCGACAAGAGTAAAGGGTAACAGTAATGTGCTAAAGTAATCCTAAACTAGCACGGTCTAGACAAGACTAGACTAGACTCCATCCATCAATCATGGCCAAGCAACAAGTACAGCTTGATACTTTTAACTAACTAGGGTTATCACAAGCCTAATTACTAGCAAGATGCAATGAGATGTTCCAACAGCCACAAGCCATGCAGACTCAATCCAGGTTATCCAGTTGCAACTTGAGAGAGTTGGATTAGGTGACTTGGGGGTGCAACACATGGCAGTGTGCTGGAAATGTGCCATACTCGACGGCAGGCTACAAGTCCAATTAGAGCGCCCAGATAACAGGACTGCCTGTAGCTGAAAAATCTCTTTATGAACTACTTGATCAATCTAGTTATTATCCTAGTCAGATTCAGTATAAATCTCTGACGTGGTAATCAGGAATCCATGTCCTAGGCATGATGCAAGATGGGGACATATAGCTTGTACAAGCACAACCAAGAGAATCAACCACGATGTCAAGACAAGAGTTACTTAGCAAGTCCTGGTAGCTGTCGCAACAGCATTCAAGATTATCATGTCATGTCAGGTTACTTGCTACTTGTCAAGATTGCTTGTAAGGAGTTCGTCTCGACGGGCCACTATCAAGATTATACATGTCATATCAAGTTTACTTGTTACTTGCCAAAAGTGCACCAAGCCAAGTTGTGCCAAGTCTGGTTGTGCACGCTAGTTTGCGCCAAGCTGGGTTGTGAACACTAGGTTTGCTAAGCTAGGTTGTGCCAAGTCAGGTTGCGTAGAACCTAGGAGCCAGGTTGCGCCAGAACCTAGGAGCCAGGTTGCGCCCGAACCCAGAAGCCAGGTTGCGCCAGAACCCAGAAGGCAAGCTGCGCCAGAACCCAGATGCCAGGTTGCACCAGAACGCGTGCAACCTAGATGGCACGGAAAAATGCTTGGTGCCACACTGCTCATCTTCCCCAACCAGCATAAAAATGCTTGGTTGAACCCATGAACTTCAAAAGTCCATAACTCCCTCAAAATAAATCAAAACCTAACTTTTTAAAGGTCAAAATTGGGTAGAACGAGATTTCCTACAACATGAAGCAACTAGTTCTTGAAAATACCAAGTTTTAATCGATCAAAAACAAGAAAAGATCAAAACTTAGATCTACAAAAATCCATCCATCAAAACCAAAAATGACAAGTTATAAAGAGGCTTAGAATCAAGTAAGGAAGTAGTAGAAAAATAAAATTTAAGATCCATCATGAAGCAAGTTGCACTTGCCTAGGGTTCTTGGTAGGTGGGGCTGGAGTAAATGAAGAAGATGGAGAAGTAAATGAAAGTTATGGAGGAGAGAGAAGGAGTTGATTTTTATACAAAACCTCTCCAGCTCAAACCAAACCAAGCCAAGTCAAATTGAACCAAACTAAATCAAAATAAACCAAGACTAGGCTAAGCGAGACAAGTCTAACTACGATCCACCTGACAAATGTCAGAAATTCGTATATGTATAATAAAAATACGTATAACGGGAAACGGGAGTGACAGCTTACCGGAAGGCTACTGACGGAGTATCGAGGGAAGGCCTCAGACTCGGATCGCACGACGACGGAACTCGGACGCACGTGCGCGAAGGAACGTAGGCAGAACGGTGTGGCACACGCGAGGCGAACGGGGGACACGCGGGAATGCACAGACGGGGATGCGGGGCTGTCTTGTACGGGAGTACGTGGGGCTGTCCGGCTGGAGTGTGGCCTGGGTGGCACACGTGGGCTCTGCTGCACGCATGAAGTGTGCAGGATACGCACGAGAACCGGTCAAGGAGGTGCTATGTACCATAAAAATGTACTGGTGCATGCGGATGGGCGGGTGGGTGGGCGCATGGGGGTCCGATGGGAGGTCGACGGGGCGCTGGCATGGTCCGATGACTGGTCACGGTCAGTTGGCGCACGTCAGAAATGCTCCGAGTGGGGTGTTGCTAGGTCCGGGGCATCGCGGGGTACGTCGGGGTGCACTCCGATTTGGGAGAGGTAAAGTGTGGAGGGAGATGGATGGGGTTTGTGAAGGCGGTGAGGGAGAGAGATGTTATATGGGTTTTTATGAGGGGAGATGAGTTTCTAAAGTTATTACATGAAGGGGGAGAGAGGGGGTTACGTGGGGGGTGAGTTCCGGCTGAGAAAGTGGATCGGAGAAGAGTGGGTTGAACAGGTAGTTTAAGCTAATTGGGTTAGCGGGTTCGGGTCGGATTGGGTACGGGTCTAAACCAAACATTAATTAAATAAACTTAAAATTATGGGTTCTACAAATTCCCTCACCGAAGGTTCTCTCTCCCTTGACCCCTTTCGCTTCTTTGGTTTTCATTTATTGAGGGGAACAGCAGTGTTCCTCTCATTATTAAGCTTGGGTACTCATAAAATAAAATAAAAGGACAAGGTTGCTTAATATAATTATTATTACTATTCTTCAAAACAGAGCAGCTGATGTCTTTTACCAAATGGTATTTTGCGACTATATTTAATTATAATATCAGTATGTATGCATATACGTATTTGTATATATGTAGCATATTATACGATAATTTTATTAAGTATTAATACCAGTATTAATGTTATAATTATGTTACTGTTAGTAATATTATTATTATTTACCATGGGCTTTTAGTCTTTCGAGTTTCAAACTTGGGCTTAATATATACGGGTTTTAAATATATAAATAAATACTTTTGGCTTATAAAGTATGAATAATATTAATGGGCTTTTAATTATTGTTTAGGATTAATATTTTGAGTTTAAATATATTTTGGGCCATTTGGGCCTGGTACCTAGTAAAATATACTATGAATATTATAAATAGATTTTAATATTTTATTGAAATACGTTTTATGTTTTAAATAAATATATTTGGGCCTAACATTATTGATGGGCTTCATATATATATATATATATATATATATATATATATATATATATATATATATATATATATATATATATATATATATATATATATATATATATATATATATATTTATATTTTTTTTTAAGCATGAAAATTTTAGCAAATAAAGCCTTATGCGCCTAAACCAAAGCAGGACATATGCGCCCAAGTGAAGCTCCTATGTGATCAAGTCACCCTGTGAAGCTCCTATGCACCCAAGCCAGTGAAGCTCAATGCGCCCAAGCCACCCCCTATGAAGGAGGGCGCATAGCCTGAAACAGGGCTATGCACCCAATCCTGACTCGGTCAAAACAATGATCAAAACGTGCACGGAAGCGCGCGGTCACGTCAGTCTCCAAAATCAGTCGTGCACCGAAGCATGCGGCCACGTCAACACCACGACCAACCCACGATCTCGCAGCCTGCATGCGCCTACACCCTATGCGCCCAAAGCAGGACTATGCGCCCACATGAAAACCAATGTGTTTTCCTCATGTGGGTGCATAACATCATTCCAGCTCAAGAACAACTATAAAAAGGGGCCTCATCCCTCTTCAAAACAAAGAACGGAGAGCATTTTCAAGAGCCAAATTGCTGCACTTCTTGCCAGTGAGCCGAGAGTTAGCAATTTTTTTTTGGTTTTCTTCCACTTTTGTAATCGGAGTGTTAACGGAGTAAAGGAGCAATTGTCGCTCGATCTTTATCGTCCTATGCCCCAGAATTCTTTTTTGTACTCGGGGATCCTCAGCGCAGGATCTCTCAGGCGTACTCGATTTGTGGTACCTTGCGCCAATAAAAAAAAGATAGCATTTTCTTCTTCTTTTTGTGTATGTCCACAAAAATGGCGACTCTGCTGGGGACTACCTTTTTCTCTGATGAGAAGGTGGTGACGCAATCCGATACCGACAAAGTGGGGGCACTCAGAAGATGCTGATCGTAAAGTTCGATCAGCAGGCGTTGGAAGAGATGCTCTCGAGGGATGGCTCTACTCCCTCAAAATCAGCGAAGCCAAACAAGTCTCGCAAGACTTGGTTTCTGAAGGCTCGCTGTGCATATCCTGCTAGTGTTATAGCAGATATGCAACTGGAGGATTCTGTCACATGGGCGCATGACTCTGCCACAGAAGTTCCCCTAATGGAGAAAGCTCATACCGTTCCGGGCTCTACTAGCCCAGTAACTTTTTTCCTGCACAACCAACAACAAAGTGTTCGATGCTCGATACTTGGCAAAGGAAAATACTACGATGCCAAGAATTGGGGTGTGCGACACTCTGGGCAAACCCGGCGAGGCTCACAAATGAAGGTGGCAAAACTGGAAGAAAATAGCGCTGCTCCACCAAGCATGCGCCCAAGGGGATGTTTGGGCGCATAATGTCACGATCCGCTACCCAAATTGTTGGGCCGGGCCGAGTCATGTCAAGCCTA